>JAPDNY010000001.1:38148192-38709861 GCA_029375565.1 Gekko gecko
TGCTTATATGCTTCATTTTTTTTACTTCACTGATAACCTGCTTTTTTCTTCAGAGGGGGAACCAAAGAGACTTATATAATTTTCCTCTCTGCCATTTTATATTCACAACAACTCTGTGAAGTAGGTTAACTGGAAAGAATGTGACTGGCCTAGGATCATCCAGCAAGCTTCCATGGCAGACTAGAAATGTGACCTGGGTCTTCCAGATTTTAGTCTTAGTCTGCCACTGAGTACACTTTATAATTGAGAAAGTGTTACCCAAATCACCAGTACATGTGCACCCCTTGAAGCTAGCAAAAGCATCTTCCTCAAAGACAGAATTATCAAGCATATCGAGGAACAAAGCTTGCTGTGAGAAAATCACCATGACTTCTGCAAAGGGAAGTCCTGCATCACCAACCTTTTGGAGTTCTTTGAGAAACTGAACAAAGATGAGGATAACAGTGACCCAGTAGACATTATATGGTTGGACTTTCAAAAGGCTTTTGACAAGGGGCCTCACCAAAGATTACCAAGTAAACAGTTTCCGGTGGGTGGCCCTGTTAGTCTGCAGTAGAACAGGAGGATTCGAGTCCAGTAGCACCGTGAAGTCCAACAAGATTTCCAGGGTATAAATGTTAGAGGGTCAAGCTCCCTTCCTCAGCTGAAGGGAGCTTGATACTTCAAAGCTTTAACCCTAGAAACTTTGATCAGATGGGCAGCTGTCTGGGTCTAAAGCAGCAGAACAAAGTTTGGAGATTTTGGGGGTGTCGATGCAGAAAACTTATACCTTGAATAAAACTTTGTTGGTTTTAAAGGTGCCACTGGACTCAGACTTTGTTTTCCTAGAAACATTGGTGTGTGTTTTAATTTATTTATTTATTAAAAGAACAGAAAAGGAACAAGGAAAAAAGTAAAATCCAACAACTAATTTTTTTTAAAAAAAAGAGAATATACACACACACACATATAGATTTATATATACATATATACAGTCACAGTTTCCAACTACCTAAAGATAAGTTCATACACAATTGACGTATATATGCCTATTGCATTTTTGACTTAATTGTGGGGGATAGAAAGGGAGATCTCACTTTCCCCTCAACTTTTCTTAAAGGTTTCACTGCCACTAGAGGCATGGTCTCACCAATTCCCTCCCTTTCCCTCTTAATTAATAAATCAATAGAGCTTATTTATTCCTATTCTGGTAGTAGTGTGATAGACCAGTCAGCACATAGGTGGGGTTAGAGGGATGATACTAAAGATCCTTTTCTAGAATTAAAGAAATGTTTTTGAATTAAATAAAATTAGTGCTTTATTTTTTCTGTTTTGTTTCTGATATTTGTATGAGCCACACACTCAGGGTGTGGCTATAAACGCTCTACTATATTCCACACAGGAGCCCTCACTGGTACATTTTTCAACCAAACAACTTCCTCAGACTTGCTTCTCAAAAATAAAAACAAGCCAGAAGTGCAGAGAGGGCTAAGGGTCTTCTTCCGGTGCACAGAAAGGCCTGGCCTCTCAGGAAAACCCTTGGAATCCCACCAGATCAGAAGAAAAGTTATGGTGTGAAAATAATTTATCCTGGTGGGAACAGATAATGTTACGAGATAGATTTTAAAAGGATATGTTAAGGGGCTTTGAAGATCAAAATAATGAATTGGATAAGATTTGGTTGTCCTCAAATGACAAATTAATACAGAATATTTACGGGGTTTTGTTGGATAATTATGAGCAGGATGAAATAATTAAAAATGTTATGATTACTTGGATGAAAGATTTAGGAGAGAATATAGAACTCGATCAATGATCAAAAATTTGGAAATCTGTTAAGTATATGAGAGCTATTACATATTAAGAAAATGTATACAAAATGTTCCACAGGTTGTACTGGTCCCCAGATAAAATAGCTAAATGTTACTCTGGTTATTCCAGCCAATGCTGGAAGTGTAAAGCTAATGTAGGGACCTTTTACCATATGTGGCGGAAATGTGGCAAGATACAAGGTTACTGGAAAATGGTGTGGGAAATAATTCAAGAAATTTTGGAGAAAAATCTAGCGCTAAAATCTGAAATATACCTTCTAAATATGATTCCAAGTGGATACAACTCACAAGAAATATATGTATTATCTTATATATTAACCGCTGCTCATTTATTACTAGCAAAAATTTGGAAATCTGATTTAATACCCTCTAGAGAAGAACTAACATTGAAGGTATTAGAGCTAGCACGAATGGATGATTTGAGTCTGATGCTTCAAAACAAATGTGAAAAGGTACATAGCAAAAGTTCGAGGATATATGAATGGATAGAAGATTTGACGAATGTATAAGACTCTATCTTATATGTAAAATGTATAATGGGATTGTATTTTTACAAAACTGAAAATAAAGTAAAAAAAAACAGGGGGGGGACTTTTCCTTCACTCCCCCTTCACAGAATCTCCCTCAAATTGTCTCATCAACAGCCTCTCCACTCGTTAATTTTTCCTTCAACCAATCAACGGTCTCTCTCTCCACAACCAATCAGCACACACCTTGTCAGCCCCATCCCTCTATCTTTTTTCCCTTGCCTCTAAGACTCCAATTTTAGGAATATAACAAATAACCTACAGAAATACTGAATTATTAACTAATAAACATTTCTGAAGTCAAAACCATTACAATGTCATTCATTCAAATATTGATAGCGTTCTCAGTCCTTAATTCATCTACTTACTGGAGGTGGACTTTTATCTTTCCACTGTTGAAATATGAGACTTAGCTGTAGTAAGGGCATGGAGGGTCCATTTTCTTTGACCATCAGTTAGCCTCCAAGTGATGGGCAGATGGTTTAAAAGTAAATAAGCATCCTCAAAAAATCAATGAACATTTTAATACAAAATTGGTATGCGTAATAACTGCTTCCCAGAAAACCTGAATGACTGAATATGCCTAAAGCATATGTTTGGTGTAGTGCTTAGGAGCGCAGAGAACTGGGTTTGATTCCCCACTCCTCCACATGCAGCTGCTGGTGTGACCTTGGGTAAGTCACAAGTTCTCTCAGAGCTGTTCTCTCAAAGGCAGTCCTCAAAAGAGCTCTCTCAGCCCCACCTACCTCATAGGGTATCTGTTGTGGGGAGGGGAAGGGAAAGGAGATTATAAGCCACTTTGAGACTCCTTCGGGTAGTGAAGGGTGGGGTATAAATCCAATCTCCTCCTCCTTGTCCTTCTTCTTGGATGTGTAGTAGGACTTACAACACCAACAGTTAGAGACTTCACTCAGTACATTGCTAAAGGGTCGCTATGGTGTCCAGTATATCTTTTAAAAATTTTGCTGAATGAGTCACAACTTAAGAGCCATGGAGAGGACAGGTATAACCTATAAGGCCATATCTCATTGCTTTGGCAAAATAGGAAGATCTAGCTCCTTATTCCATTCAATCGAGACTCTACACATCATATTTATTAATCAAATATTTATAGTCAAATATTGTAATTTTTCTTTTCCACTTTGATTCAGTTAGCATTTCCAGGAGCAAAGGAGACTCTGAGACACTTAATGCCATAGTAAGAAAGGAAGCACTTGACATAATTGACCAGGGTGCCCTTAACTACATTGTTCCCAATTCAACTTGATCTCCATCAGCGAGCCCCCTTAAGCATTCGTGGATTTAACTACTCTTAAAGGAAGTCTGATTCTGAGTTTTCCTTTGGCAGGTTGAGGGGGAAGCAAACGTTATGCAGTTTCATGTTGTCCTTTCAGCTCTGACCACACACTGTACCTAAAAAGAAGAGGATGTAAAAGTGCTCAGTCTTCAGGTCCCCACTAGGTGTCTCTCTCCCCTTAGATATCCTGCACAAGGCTTTTTAAAAAAAACCACACAACCAAGCACAGATCTGCTTTGGAAGATGTTTCAGTAATGAATGAATGCTAAAAGAAAGGCCAAGAGTACTCCAAGCTATCCTAAGTTCCTAACTGCTACTTTTCAGCAGAATAGTGGCTCCAAATACGGAGAGTCCCCTTAGGCATCATAATTAAGCTTTGATAGACCTATTCCCTCATATATTTGTCTCTCTGCCCCCTCCCTTTTAAATCTGCATTCCTGTTCTACCTTAGAGTTTTTAAAGTTACAGGTGCCATTGTCCAGGTAAAGCATGGCTCCCCTCTGGATTTTGCCACTGGCTTGCCTTGCCTGCCCAGGAAAATTCAGTTGCCAATTATTGTTGTAGCCAGCCCAACGCCAGCAAGCCATCCAACAGCATGCAGATGCAGCAGTCTCAGTTTCATCTTAGTTGAGCAAAAGCAGACTTGCTTCTGAGTAAACTTATTTATTTACTTTATTTACACCCAATTTTTCTTCCCAAAGTAAGTAAGTAAACTTATTTATTTACTTTATTTACACCCCGTTTTTCTTCCCAAAGTGGCTTATGTCATTTTATCCTGATCTTCGAGTGAGGAAGGCTAGTCTGAGATTGTGTGACTGGCCGAAGATCACCCAGCAGGCCTCCATGGCAGAAGTGGGGATTCAAACCTGAGCCCACCAGATCCTAATCCAATACCTAACCATTCTAACTCCAACACCCTAACACTGAACAATCTCACACTCTAACCAGTACTCCATGCTGACTTGCATATGCTGGCTCCCTTAGTCAGTTATTCCACTCATTTGAAGAAGTGTGCGTGCACATGAATAAATAAAATAAAGTGTGTGTGCACACCTTGAATAAAACTTCACTGGTCTTAAAGGTGCCACTGGATTCGAATTTTGTTCTGTTGCTTCAGAACAACATGGCTACCCACCTGAATCTATCCACACACAAGGTGTTCCTGGCTTAGTCCTCTTTCTAAAGTATGGTTGATGTAGATGTTTTTTCAGCCCCTTCGCAGCACCTTCAAGGTGTTCCCTCTCCGTTCGAGCTTCCTTCCCTCCCCAGCTGATGTTTCGCAACTGTCACTCACCCCCCAGCATTCTCCCATCTCCCTAGCAACCAGGACCACTCTGCAAACTGTCTCACCCTGATGCAGCCCTTCACTCTGTCAAGTGGAGAGGGTCTGTGGCTCAGTGCCAGAACTTTGTATGCAGAAGGTCCTACTTTCGATCCCCAGCCCTCCAGTTCAAAAGACCTGGCAGTATGTGACAAGAAAGATCTCCACCTGAGACTTAGAAGTCAGCGTAGACGACACTGGCCTTGAGAGACCGATGGTTTAGCTCAGCATAATGCATTTTTACATGTTCACAGTTCATTACCCCATGACATTCCTTCAGTGTGAAGACTGGCTTGCTTTGCATTGCTAGCCCACGTTATGAGGTAAATCCCCCCCCCCCATGTGCACGCCTTTGTCTGTAAGGTGCAAAATATCCAATTTTCAGCCTTTTTAAGGAATCCAAATTATGTGTTTGTACCTTATTTTGGTGCTCTGGTGTGTCAGAATTTCTCTTAGTTGTGTGGACATATACTCCATGCCCCCTATTATTAATTCATTCAGCCCTCTGGACCTTGCTTTGAAAGCTGACGAAATGGTACTGGCTGAAGAGTTTTTAAGCCTTTCTTTCCATGCTATTTTCCTAGTTTAAATCCTTTCCTCCTCTTTGAAGTGGCAAACATATTGATTTTACAAATATTAGTGTTTTTAATCTCAGGGGAGTGTTTCCTGCTTTGTACAATGTTGAGGGAGGGGGAGAAAGCAATTTAAAAACCCCACTTTAAATTGTGTTTGTGTAAATGGATAAATACAAGGCAGTTTAGGTCTGTTGCTGAAGGTGAGATTTGAACCTGGAACCTCCATCTTGCACTACAGCACTTCTCCCCCCCCCAAGTTGTCAGCTTTCTTTCAGTCCCTGCACCATTTGATGCTTTGCATTGGTGCCTCACGCCCTCCAGGTTACACACTAGGTGGTCCCTGGCCCCACAACAGGGCTAGCTTCCCTTCTGATAAAACAAAGGTCAGAGAGGTCACCTCCAGGTCAATTCTTGGGCATGTATCAAGCAGCCGGACATGATGCTCTTCAGGGGGAGTTGCATCCAAACCTAGTTACCCTCTGATCTTCCATAATCCAGCAGCAGCTTGTATAAACTGCCCTTGCCTTGATGTGGCTTTAGCTAGTAATTTATGATCTCTTCCAACCCCCCCCACACACACACACACGGTATCCCAGCAAAGACAGGAGTCCTAAAAGACAACTTGGAGGGTGGATGGAAATATGGGCAGTCATTCTTATCTTGATTGTTAATGTCCAAATTCAATTGGTGGTGAAATTTTTGTGCCAATCTTCCTTTCTTTAATGATTTGTATAAATATTCTAATAGAGGAGGCAATCTTTTTGGACAAGTTCCCCAAAAAAGTAAAATAAAATTGCAGTGTCTAACTGTGAAAATGGAGTGTGGAAGGACACAAGGGTCGTACATATTTGGCGCAACCCAATGGCATGGCCAACATATCAGGGATTCACCTTGGACGTGGCTGGTGACTTGTGCAGTGAAGCGATGTCCAGCATAAGCCATACCCGTTGCCTTCTCTCCCTCTCTGGTCCCAGCAGGGCTGCCAGTGCCTCCATTGCTTGAGCAGAGATCTGGCCCTGGGTGTCATACAAAATGGTCTGCTATGCCCCTGCCAGCATGCACGCAGGGGGTTGCCTATTCCTGTCATATAGTCACCCTCTTATGTTATGGTCCTATGAAATTATTTTTTAAAAAAGGAAGGATTGCAATACAATAACATGACTTTGAGTTTGGTTTAAACTTTTAAGAGTTAAAAACAGAGTTAAAATACATGTAAAACAATTAAAATATGTACAAAACATAAAACATTGGTCAGGAAGGAGGGATCATTGAGGGAATGCCAAACAAAACAAAATAGTCTTCACCCACTGGTGGAAGACAGCAACAGAAGGGGACAGATGAATCTCCCTGGGGAGAGAGTTCCAGACCAAGAAGAACCTCTCCTGGCTTGCCATCCACCCAATCTCAGAAGGCAGGGGCATCCATAGCTAATTATAATGGCCAGGCAGGTTCATAAGAGATTATGTAGGTATGTTGGTTCCACACCATATAGAGCTTTGAAGGTCAATACCATCACCTTGAATGGTGCCCAGAAACATAAGAACATAAGAGAAGCCATGTTGGATCTGGCCAATGGCCCATCAAGTCCAACACTCTGTGTCACACAGTGGTCAAAACCCAGGTGCCATCAGGAGGTCCACCAGAGAGGCCAGTCCAGAAGCTCTCCCACTGTTGCCCCCAAGCACTAAGATTACAGACATAGTGTTCCATCTATACATGGTGGCTAACAGCCACTGATAGACCTCTGCTCCATATGTTTATCCAATCGCCTCTTGGAACCCAGTGTAGGTGGGTCAAGACTACGGATGAGCACAAACCAGAAAATTCTGGTTTGTGGTGCACCTGAACCGAACCCTGAACAGAGCAAAAAATGCCTGAACCAGTTGGTTTCGGGCCAGTTCAGGCTGCCTTTCTCCCAGCTGCACCAAGCCGCAGCAGGGAGAAAGGGGGGGATCACCCAGAAAGGATTAGATGGCTGTGAGCCTGTTATGTCTGGACATGTGCAATCTTCCACTCAGGCTTAACTGCTGCTGTGCAGTAGCCAGCATAAGGAGGCATGCCTGGACTTGTCTGGCAGGCCACTTAGTTGGAGCTTGAAGCCCAGAGCAGAGGCAGGCAGGATCCTGGTGCCTGCTTGCGGATTGGCCCCTGGGGGCAGCCAGCGAATCTGGAGCCCGGAGGCCATTTGAACTCACCAATCGCGTGGAGGCTGGGAGTGGCTTAAGTGTATATACTTAGGGCAGTTGCTCATGTAAAGCATTCCTGTTGAGATGCAATAAACTGCTGCTTGATGAAATCACTCTGCCTTTGCCTCAGCCATGTTAGACCCACTATTTAACAGAGCCATTTAATGCATCTCTTTTGCATCCTCCCACTTCAAAGTGGAGGGGAGCAAAATGGAGGGGTTTAATGGTTTGCAGACATTTAAACCTTAACAGCTGATGGGTGGATTTAGAGACATGGGGGGATTTAGATGCCTGGAGAAGACTGGGCAGGGAAGCCAGGCATGTCTGCCTCCCTGCCCTTCCCTTCGGCAGGCTGGCTGGAGAACGGAAGCGGAGGCAGGCAGACATGGCCCCTTTCCCCCTGAGCCTCTCCACTTTTGCAGAGAGACTCAGGGAAGGGAGGGATTTAAACTCATTTGCATATGCCTTAACTCATTTTAAACATGTCTGCCTTTTGTCAGGAGGAGTGGCATATGCAAATGAGTTATGCAAATGAGCTCCTGCACCTCTTTTTCTAGGAAATGACCCCTGACTACAGTGATATGTTCGTATGACCCACTCCAGTCAACATCCTGTCTCCAGCATTCTGTACTAATTCAAGTTTACAAACACTTTTCAAAGGCAGCCCCATGGAGAGCTTATTGCAGTAATCTAATCTAGATGTAACCAGAGCATACACCACGGTGGCCAGTTCTTTTCTGTCCAGGAAAGGCTGCAGCTGGCTAACCAGTAGAAGCTGGTAAAAGGCACTCTTGGCCAGTTGCAACCTGTTTATCCAGCAGTAGGCCTGGACACAAGAGTACCCCCAGGACCTGTTCCTTGAAGGCGAGTGCAACCCCATCCAGAATGGGGGACACCTTAAATCCTGGGTCAGACTTTCCACTCACCAGTAGCCCTTCTGTCTTGTCAGGAGTATGCTTCAGGTTATTAGCCTACATCCATTCCAAAACTGCCTCTAGGCCCTGGTTCAGGGGCTCCTTGGGATCAGTTGGAATTGCAAGATAGAACTGAGTGCTATCTGCATTTTGGTGACAAACCAGCACAAATCTCTGGTTGACCTCATTTCATGTAGATGTTAAAGAACATAGGGGACAAGATGGAATCTTGTGGGACCCTACAGTCAGTGGGGAAGCAATATGGCACCACAACTCCTGCCACAATCTGGTTCTGCTTTGTTGACTTTAGCGTCTACCCATGCATGTCTACAGTATAGCAGGGGTCCCCAATCTTGTACAGCCTGCAGCATTTTTAGAATGTTGGGAACAGGGAATAAGCGCCACTAAAAAATGGCTGCCATAGAGGGCCGAGGTCAATCAAAAAATGATTTGTCATTGTGGAAGGTCGGTAGTTCAGCAGTTCGAGACCCGGGTGCCGCATGACGGAGTGAGCGCCCGTCTCTAGTTCCAGCTCCTGCCAACCTAGCAGTTCGAAAGCAAGAAATTGCAAGTAGATAAATAGGTACCACTTTGGTGGGAAGGTAACAGCGTTCCGTGCGCCTTGGTGTTTAGTCATGCCGGCCACATGACCACGGAAACGTCTTCGGACAGCGCTGGCTCTTCGGCTTTGAAACGGAGATGAGCACCGCAACCCTAGAGTCGGATTCGACTGGCTTTCGAGCAAGGGAACCTTTACCTTTACTTTTTACAGAGACCAAACACAAAATGTTGGGAAGCTGCAAGCCAAGCATCTTCCTACTATGAAGTCAGTTGTTTCTGGGTTCTCCTGCTCTAGGAAATCTAGAATTGGCTCTTTGCTTTGGGGAAAAAGCAAATGTACATTAGGAAACCCACTCGCAGGAGACATGGTACCCATGGGTGCCACACTGAGGATTACTGGTCAAGGACTTGGGATGCATGAACATGGAAGGGGGGAGCTATGTGAGAACTCCTTTCCAATGCTTCCACATAAATCCAAAGTGCTCCAAGTTGAACAGTTGCTATCTAACCACTCTCTCCACGCTGTTCATAATTTTTAAAAACAAACAAACAAACCTCCTGTATCACATTGCTCTTTTCTATTTCCATCATTTCAGTAGATTTGATTCCTTCTTTATTCACCATATATAGAGAGGATATGCATAGTCAAACCATAAATAATGGATTGTGTGTTTTTCCTACAGAGTGAGTTCCCTTCTCCTCCCCTCCTTTGGGCATCTTCACAATACTTTTGACACATGTACTTATCAACAAATCAGATGTTTCTACCTCCTCTCCAGCAAGCAGAAGGATCATAGAATCATAGAGTTGGAAGGGACCTACAGGCTCACCTAGTTCAACCCCCTGCACAATGCAGGAAATTCACAAATACCTCCCCCACACACACATCCCAATGACCGCTGTTCCACGCCCAGAAGATGTGTTAAATACTGGGTTCCAGACGCATTGCAGTGATCAGCTCAGGTTTATTCAGTGATTTCAGCAAAACTACAAGACAAGACTCCAGAGCCTCAGCTCTGTTAAATAGCATGCAATTGCCACACCCAAACACACCCCACTCCCAGAGATACACTATTTACATAAAAGAAATGAACCCTGACTGTTCCCTGGAAGGCCAGATACTGAAGCTGAAGCTCAAATACTGAAGCTGAAGCTCAAATACCAAATGAGAAGGGAGCACTCACTGGAGAAGACCTTGATGCTGGGAAAGACTGAAGGTCGAAGAAGAAGGGGACAGCAAAGGATGAGATGGCTAGACAGTGTTATTGAGGCAAGGAACATGAAATTAAGCAAACTCTGGAGCATGACAGAAGACAGGAGGGCCTGGTGTGATGTGGTCCATGGGGTCGTGAAGAGTCGGACTTGACTATGCAACTGAACAACAACAACAACAGTACTTGATTGGTTTATTCCAGAGTCCTGGTCAGCTATTGTTCTTGTGCTCCAAGCTCAGCCAGTCTCTGGGGTGATTCAATCAGGGATGATTCAATCCCAATACATAACAGATGACAAAAAACCTCCAGGATTTCCAGCCAAACTGGCCTGGAGAAAAATTGCTTCCTGACCCCAAAATGGTGAAGAACTCTGTACCATCCTCTGTATGATAGTACTTGAAGATGGTTATCATATCACCTCTCCAGGCCAAACATACCCAGCTCCTTCAACCTTTCCTCATAGGACTCGGTCTCCAGACCCCTCACCATCTTCGTTGCCCTCCTCTGGACACATTCCAGCTTGTCTATATCCTTCTTAAATTTCGGTGCCCAAAACTGAACACAATATTCTAGGTGAGGTCTAACCAGAGCAGAGTAAAATGATACCATCACTTCGCGTGATCTGGACAGTATACTTCTATTGTTCAAAGTTAACTTACACTGTTAATTTTCTTACATTGTGTTTATGTATTTATTCAGTTTATACACCACCCTCCCTGCCAAAGCAGGCTCAAGGTGGCTTACATAAAAGATTAAAATACATAAATAACAATTATAAAACATGCATAAAACAGTCAAAAACAATCCAAATATCGTAAAGTGCTAATAACAGATTTAATACTAATAGCAATAAGAACACTTATAGACAGCGGCAACAGTCGTGATGGTTCAGATGGTCTATATTGATGGTTAGCTCATTTTGGTCTGTTTATTTATGCGGCGGGCGCAGGCTGTAGATGGTAAACTGAGGAACAGCGCTTTGTCACTTTTCAGTCATTTGATGTGGCTCCTTGATTGAAGGCCTGGTGGAAGAGCTCCGTCTTGCAGGCCCTGCAGAACTGTAAAAGGTCCCACAGGGCCCTGATCTCTTCCAGGAGCTCATTCCACCAATACGGAGGCACCACTGAAAAGGCCCTGGTCCTGGTTATAGCCAGCCTGCCATCTTTGAGACCCGGGAGGGCCAGTCAATTTTGGGACCCTGAATGCATGTAGAGAAAGGTGGTCCCTCAGGTAGGTAGGACCCTGACCATAAAGGGTTTTAAAGGTGACAATCAGCACCTTGAAGCACATTTGGTATGCTATTGGCAGCCAGTGCAGTGCTTTCAGCACAGGCAGGATATGCTCCCTCATAGGGAGGCCCATCAGCAGCATCGCTGCCCCATTTTACATTAGCTTATAGCTTCCAGATTTGGGTCAAGGGCAGCCCCATGTAGAGAGCATTACAGTACTCCAATATCAAGGTGACTATCGCATGGATCACTGTTGCCAAGTTGTTGCGTTCGAGGAAGGGAATCAACAGCCCAATCAGCCAAAGATGATAAAAAGCCAACTTGGCAGTGGTTGCTACCCAGGCCTCCATTGTTAAGGAGGCACCCAAGAGCACTCCCAAACTCCTAACCTCTAGTGCTGGCACCAACAGCGCCCCATTGAAGGTCGAGAGCTGGATCCCTAAGCTCAGGCTGCCCCAGCTCAGGCACAGGACCTCTGTCTTCGTTGGATTAAATTTCAATCCTGCTTTTTTTCTGAACTGGGCCCCAAAATGACTTACAACATCATTCTCCCCTGCTTAATTTTATTTTCACAATGACAACCTTGCAAGGTAGGTTAGGCTTCGAGAGATTAGCTCAAGGTTACCCTGTGAGCTTTCCTGGAACAGCAGGGATTTGAACATAGGTCTCCTAATTATTTTAAAGGACTTTAGAGAGTGAGCAATATTCTGCAAGTGTTCAAAGGGTTTTGGACATGAAAATGTAAGAACTGCCTTGCTGACTCTGATCAAAAGTCCACCAAATGTACTATACTGTTTTCAGTAGTCATCACCCAGATGCCTCTGGAAAACTCACAAGGGCCACATAGATGTGATGGCTTTCCCTGCTGGGCCATCCCCAGCTTCTGGCATTCAGAGTTATACTGCCCCTAAACATGGAGACTTCCAACTAGACATTAAGGGAATAGCTATTGGTGGACTTTTCCTTTTAAAACACCTCTCCTAATGGCCACCTCTACATAGGTCCATAATGAATTCTGTGCATTTATTTATTTGTTCTAGGAATGTGTGAGTTGAATACAGTCTGGAGCAGATGCTGGGCTCCCATAAAGCGCTAAGGGGTGGGTTTGGATTGTGTTATTGGTGTGTTTCTTGTCTACACAAACAAGTCCTGATTTAAATGTGGGTGTCTGTAATGTGTTTCCCTGTCCTTTTCACTCCCCTGCAGGAGTCAAGGCCTCTCAGCTGGTGCTGACTGACGCAGGTTATATCCCTCTCTCCCCCCTGCCTCAGCATTCCTGTCCTCCTGGGTACAGAACATTCCAGCCAGAAGAGGAGGGCGGACATGGGAACCAAGCACAGCTGCTCCCCGCTGTTACCTTGAGCTCTGGAGAACCTCTTTCTTTCATTATTTGGATGCGGTCAGCTTGTTTTCTCTCAAAGACACACAGGAGTTTTTTCCAAGAGCTGGAGGAGGAAGGTTGAAGGGAGGGAGAGAAGGCTCTTGAGCAGTGGTGCGCTGCAGATGGCCAAGTCTCATGGCCTTCACCTTGCCTCAGTACTGGGAAAGCAGGCTTTGTTATTCGACTGGGCCTTTCCAGGCTGTAAATAACGAACCTACACAAATGAAAAGCAAGGCAGGGTTTGGCAGCCTTGTGAAAAAAGTTGCTCCCACAGGGTACCTCCAAACATAGAGCATTGTTGCTGAGATGGGAGAATGTTTTGGTCACAGCCTTCACATAAGGATTGAGCTCAGGAAAATGTGGGACAAAAACCTGCTGGTTTTTGTTGCTGCACTGTGCTGTTGGGTTGAAATTTGTGATGCCTCCCCTCATTGGAAGTAGTTTTTCTTTAAAAAGTGAATGTTTGTTTAAAAAGAAAGGCTGTGAGCGCACTTTATATCAGATATGTTTCTGAGCAAGTATGTATTATAAATGTCTATATAGAGGATGGTACAGAGTTGATTTCTGTTGCCCCAGAAGGCTGGACCAGAACCATTGGGTTGAAATTAAATCAGAAGCGTTTTCAGCTAAACATTAGGAAGAACTTCCTGACAGAGCAGTTCCTCAGTGGAACAGGCTTCCTCGGGAGGTGGTGGGCTCTCCTTCTTTGGAGATTTTTAAACAGAGGCTAGATGGCCATAAGACAGCAATGCTGATTCTGTGAACTTGGGCAGATCATGAGAGGGAGGGCAGGAAGGGCTGCATCAGTGCTTAGTTCTCGTGGCCCTTTCTTACACACCCAGGGAAATGCCAGTTGCCACTTTAGGGTCAGGAAGCAATTTTTCTCCATGCCAGTTTATATAGAGGCCAGGTTTTTGCCATCTACTGGTAGGGTTGCCAGGTGCTTACTGTCTGCCAGTGGGGGGCTCCATGCTGCTTCCTGGGATCTTCTTGTGCACACGCTGCAATGATGTCACCTAAAAGCGACATCATTTCACCAGGCACATTGTGTACAGTGTGCTCTAACATTTGGCCCAATGCTAGAGCATCCCCCATGCGATGTACCCGGTGTGACCATGGCACTGCCAGGTTATATCATCATGCCAGGCACATCAGGCACAGCGGGGCTCTTTGGGGAGTGGATTGGGGGTCCCAAAATCGGGGAAACCCTGTCCCCATCGGGGGGATGGTGACCCTATCTTCTGGGCATGGGGGGGGGGGTTGCTGGGGTGTGGTGGAGATAGTTGTGAATTTCCTGCATTGTGCAGTGGGTTGGACTAGATGACGTGAAGTTCCTGTCCTTCCAACCCTATGATTATATGATAGATATGTACTATTCCCAAGTTCTTTCAAGGACTAAGCATGCCTGTGAAGGGGAATTGGTATGCTTTATGAGGACCCAGTGGTCCAGGGGAAGGGCCTACTCATCTGTTGCCATAATATGGTCTATTCATGTCATTTCAGGAAGGAAAAAAGAACTTAAAAATGTTCTTTCATAACATGAGATTGTATGCATAGGTTGCAATGGGGAAGGGTGCTGTTACAAAATTCATACTGGGCCCGGAACCTGCTAGTCTGTTTCAGATTCTGCCATCTTCTGCTGCACATGAAAGTAACTTCTCTGCATCTGGAAATATACACATTTGAACCAAGAAACCAGCTAACGTAAAATAGAAGCTTGTTTCGGTTTTTTGAAGTCCACAGAGATTAAAAAATGGAAACTCAAACTGGAAGCCATTGATCTGTCAGAAATTCACTTTTTTAGTAGAAAGATATGTTTTCAAGGAAACATTATGCATTATTTAAATTATTTGACATATTCATGTAGTTAATTTTGTCCACAATTTGTATGACACCTAGTAGATGTGTTGATAACACATGTCTCAGCAGATCAATGGTACTGTCAAGTTAAACTCCATATCAACATACTATGACTTTTAAGATTAGAGGGTAATGGTTGGGGTTTTTTTCTTCTTCAGAGATTCTGAAGCAGTTTGAAAGTGGTACTGTTGCTGGTAGTGTTGAACAGCCAGCATGATGTAGTGCTTAAGAGTTTCTGGGAGACCCATGGATTCTTGCAGGGTGACTGTTGGCTAGTAGTAGTCACTCTCTCTGTGCCTAGTCTACCTCACAGGATGGTAGTTGTTAAGATTAACTGAAGACTGTAAGAACAGTGCTGTAAGCTGCTTGGTATATAAATACTCACTCATCAGATGCCTCTGGAAAACAAGTGTGGCAAACTCATGTAATGTTTATGTTGACGGATTAGTGTGAAGATTATTTCAATTTCCAGAGAATAATATTTTCCATTTATTATAACGTTGATGGTTTCTATTCTAACTATCCCCCTGCCCTATTTTTCCCAGCTGACTCAAACTAGCACCTAGGTGTTGCATATCTGAGTCTCTTTATTATTAGTCAGATGGGTAGCCATTTTGGTCTGAAGCAGCAGGAAAAAGTTCGAGTCCACTGGTGCCTTTGAGATCAACGAAGTTTTATTCAAGGTCCATGTGCATGCACACTTCTTCAGGTACACTGAAATGGAAGTTTCCAGTCCATACATGTAGGCAGAGGGTGAGCAGCAAATTAGCATACAGCTTATTATTGTTGCTGCTGCTGCTGCTGTTTAAGACTAAGTGATTATATTTAATTAATATACTAAAGAGTACAATTTTATTTCATAATACATTTTTTCCTTAAAGTAGTAAAATAAGCTTAGATCTCCTAAGAAAATAAACATTACATTTATTTTGACTTTTTCCTAAAATTTCTGCTTTTCTCTTCTTGCATGGAAAAATATGTATTATTTTCCATATCTTCAAAATTTCTAACTGGAAGGCATCTCCTGATTCAAACCAAGGGACTTAGTTCATTTATGGGTGGAGAACTCTTGATTCCTGCACATTCTTAAACTAAATATTTCTGGCTGTCAGAATGAAACGTTCCTCTAATTCGGGGGGGAAACCCTGAGAAAAATGAAGACTCTTGGCTTGGACAAAATGCTGAGTTTTGCTTAAGTAGAAGAGAAATTCAGCAGAAGTTTGCCTGAGTTTCCTCTGATTGAGTTAAATTGTTAAGGATTTCCCCTCAGAAGCCACTCCTGATGTTAATTAATCTCCTTATTATGACACTCTGTCAAGAGGGTGGCCATTTGTCTCTGACGGGTGATAGAAGCGGTTCCAATTTGTCTTGCCCATTGACAGGAGCAGCACTTCACAAGGAGGAGTGAAGGAAGAATAAAAATCAATGACCCGTAGTCATCCAGTCTGACAGCCTGGAGATTACACATTTGTCAAAAATTACTGTATTTGAGATTCAAATATGTCCATGTCAAACATGTTGAAACAATTCTATTCACACAAACAGTATTAGTTAGCATTGATATCATCCAGTTAAAGTGTATCATTTTCTATCATCCTATAAGTGAAGCCAGCATATGTTACCCCTTCCCATATTGCCATGGAGTGGAATGAAGCAAAGGGAATAGTTGCCTGCTTTAAGCCACTTCCTGAGATCATCGCTGAGGTAAATTTGAATCACAAGTTTCCCACCTCAGTTGGTATACTCTACCAGCTCTGAGATAACATCATTTGTAAGGAGAAATACTTCAAATTTGTGATCAAGTGGGTGAAGGCAAGAAAGCTGAAACTGACTCCAGACAAAACCAGGGTGATGTTGGTTGCACTAGTGGATGTTTTAGAGGGGACTGATGGCATGTGGTTTATTTTGAATGAAGTTCTAGTTAGCAGGTCAGGTGGAGAGCGGGAGAATGCTCACAGGCCCAACTTTATTAAGTGGAAAGCAGATTGGAGTTATTGCTAGGATTGCTTTCTTTTCTTTGCACCTGATTCATAAACTGTCTTCTTGGCTAGATAATGCCATCCTAGACTCTCTGTTCCATGCTCATGTCACTTTGGACTGGGTGCTTTTTACATGGGGCTGCCCTGGAAGGTAACTGTTATTCTGTAGCCAGTTCTGTAGCTGATCCCCTACTTACAGAGTTTAGCCACTATATACATATGAATCAGTTATACTGGCTACTTGCATCCAAATTTACTTCAATGTGCTAGCTCTTATTTGTAAGTAAAGTTGCCAACCTCCAGGAAGGGGCTGGTGTTCTCCCAGAATTACAGCTGATCTCCAAACTACAGAGATCAGTTCCCTGGAGGGGGAATGTTATCACATTTCTGCTGAGCTCCCTCCCCAAATGCTGCCCTCTCCAGTCCCAATCACCCCATCTCCAGATATTTCCCAACCCAGAGATGGCAATCCTATTTGTAAGTCTGTGTGTGTCTACAACATGGACTTTTTAACATGAATTGATGCTCAGGAAGCAGTTTCTAGTGGGAAAACCACATGGGGGAGGATATCTACACACAGCCACTTTTTAAAGTTAAAGAAAAATATGAACATTTTGACCATGGATCTCTTATGTAACTTGTAGTCTGACCCTAAGAAGGGCAAAAAGATGGGGCTTGTGGCACTTTGAGGTAGCTGGATATTCTAAATGAGATTTTCCATTTTGGGGTAGCAGACCACAGAAGATCTACTCAACACAAAAGGATAAATGTATGTGTTTTCACAAAGTTTGAGAAACATTGACCTAGGGAGTAAGTTATTAGGGCTGACAGTTGGTCACAGGAAGGGTAGTGAACTGCTGAAATAAACAAGTTCAGGATGATGATTTCAAAAATGTAGGGGAGATGCCAAGAGAAAGATGAAGGGCACTGGATGTTGAAAGAGAAGGGGAAATAGTCATACAACAGCACTCGGTTCAGGTTGCATTATGTGCTTTGGATAGGTGACCTTTGTGCACACTCTGAACTTTTGGCTTTTCTTAGTTCCAAGACTATTTTTTCCTTCTTTGTTCAAACACAAGAATCTAAACAGAGCAATTCAGGATCTTGCAGAATTTAAGACATGGACAAAATTCAAACACATTTAAAACTCTGCCCCGCAGTCTGAACCCATGGAGGCTGGTCTCAGCTTAAACACATGCTTACAAGGGTCACATCATGGTAAAGTTTATGCTGGGCTGTACCATTTCAGATTGCAGATATGGGGGATCTCTTTTTAACACACACACACACACATATATTAAAAAACCCTCCCTATATGTTCAAACAAGCATGTCAATAAGAACAGTCCAAAGCATTTTTCATTGGGGGAAGTTGTATTATTTTATTTATTGCTTTATATATAGTTATAGTTCCCCCTTCCTCACTGAAACTCAAGGACACATAAATATGCATTTCCCCCCACATACCTGCCCCTATAGATAAAGAATCCATTTTGGCTAATCATCATATGAATGTGGGAAACTGATGTATACTGATTCAAACCATCAATCCATCACCAATCTATACTGTTTGGCAGCAGCTCTCTAGAGTCTTTAAGGAAGAGGACTTCCCAAGCCCTTTTACCTGGCACTCAATTAACAGCAGAGGCTAGGGACTGAAGCTAGGACTTTCCAAATGCAAACTTTCTGCAGCTGTTAAGACACCTCCCCCTCCCCCACGAATCTGTCTAACCCTCTTCGAAAGCCACCTCCACTAGTTAACACCTTATGTTAGTAAATTACACAAATATATTATGCATCAAGTGAAATACTAGGTGATTGAAGGAGCAATCCTCAGAATGTGTATTTGTAAAAAGTCCCCTTTGGATCAAGGGAGCTTACTCACAGGACAATGCTCTTTGAAAGGCAGTGTGTGTGACCCAGGGAGGAGGGAAAGAGATTTCTCTCTGTCTACTCACTCCACCGTGGACCATTTCTCAAATCCATCATGACACTCCTGATGTGTGCAGAGTCAAGTCTTGAGAAGCCCTGCCTTAAAGAGAGACATCAGAAAGGTCAAAGAGCTACTACAAAAGTTTTCTAAAAATACTCCATAGTTCTCTGAAGAACTCTTCTCCCACCCCCACCCCCGCCACTGCCACATCATTCCTTGACAGTAACCATGCCTTCCTACAGTGTCAATCATAGCAAACTTGGCCAGTGTCAGCCACAGTTCCGTGTAATCTCTTGGGAGGTACAGTGGTGCCAGAAGTGACAGAATCCTTTATCCACATCTCTGGGATATAAACAATATTGCAGGATAATGACAGGAGCCACATTAGCAAGCAATACCCTTTAATACCCTTTAACCACTTCGGCCGGGACAATTTAAAGGCAAAGCCTGCTTTATTAATAAGGGGGAGGGTATGGAAGATTGGCACTACTTTATCCTTATCTACTGTAAGCAAAGTACTTTAGTAAAAGGCAAGATTCAGTTTGGCTTGCTTTTTTTTTCTTTTTAAGAAAAGGGGCAGAAACTATTTTCTATAACTTTTACATTTCTAGGGAAAGCAATAAAAGATTACTTGGGGTTTAGATGAATGGCCAGTTAGAAAGCTTGGATTTCACTTCAAGAAGAAGAGTACATTGTCGGGCTTTAACTGAAAGAGCAATTCTGGCTGTCCACTGATTTTTAAAAAATGAAAATCAATTCACTGCACAGCTTCTTAGTCTGTTAATGGTGTAATTCACACAATGGTGTGTGTGTGTTATTACAGGCATATTGTTGGAAGTGCCCTCTGATGAAAAGAAAAGCCTTTTCTTAGAATCGCTTCCTGGAAATTCAATAAAGAAAGTGGTTATCCCCTAGTGAGACCCAACTCCAAACAAGGAGCAGAGGTGAAGTGTTACTGAGCTCACAAGAAATATCAGCAGAGACTCCTGCTGCTCAGACTCATGAGCAGGCCTGACCCAAAAAGCATCAGGGATACCACCTGACCCAATGTGGCCTATCAAAGCTAAGTAGTAGAGTGCAGGCTAAATATCCTCTTGTCATCCCTCTGGGCATCAGCTCAAGAGTGGCTGCAGATAGAGAGAGCAAAACTGATTGACACATTACAGAGTTCACAGGTGGAGTTCACCCCTGTGTACCGTGCAAGTCAGACACGATCAGCAATTTTCCTTACATCCAGCACATGTAGGAAGCAAATTTGGGGTCAGGAAGCAATTTTTCTCCAAGCAAGTTTGGCTGGAGATCCGGGAAGTTTTCTGTCATCTCCTGGGCGTGGAACAGTGATCACTGTGTGTGTGGGGGGGGTATATTTGTGAATTTCCTGCATTGTGCAGGGGGTTGGACAAGATTACCCTGGAGGTCCCTTCCAACTCTATGATTCTATGTAGTGCTTGGTTGTGGCATGCATGGAGAAAGTGCTTCAGCCCCCTCCCCTGACATTTCCCTGACCTGTAAAGGTCCTGGAATTGCACTGATTGACCCATTGAGGAAATCCACATCTACACTTGGCCTCAACAGGCCGAACAGAAATAGTGCATACACACACAACAGCCCATTTCAGGTCTCAGTCCCAATGTCTTTGCTGCCACCAGATGGATAGCCAGGTTAACCTGGTGCAGCACAATAAAAAGGAGTCCCACCACACCTGCAAGACTAATGACATTTATTCAAGCATGAGCTTCCCCCTCACTTCATCAGATATATAGCTTGTGCTGGAATAATATCAATCGTCTTTAAAGTGCCACTTGTTTTAGTAGATAGGTCTCTGTACCAGCGGCACATAATTTCTCTAAATAAATAAATAAATAAGAACATGGAAATAGAGAATAATTGCTGTTTGCTCTGCCAGTGGGCATGCACATATGTGTTGAATGTTTGCTTTCATACTGACCTCATCTCTCCTACAGAAAGGAGGAAAGACAGTAAGGAACTTGAGTAGTGTTTGCAGGCTGTGTCTTCCGTATAACAGGGGTTTGTTGGTTGTTTTTTCATTTTATTGCTCTGATTCTAGATGTGTTTTAAGTACCTAAGCAAACTATGGTGGTGGTGGAAAGTGCCATCAAGTCAGCCAAATTATGGCAACCTCGCAGGGTTTTCAAGGCAAGAGACGTTCAGAGGTAGTTTGCCATTGCCTGCCTCTGAGCAGCAGCCCTAGACTTCCTTGGTGGTCTCCCATCCAAGTACTAACCAGGGTAAATCCTGCTTAGCTTCTGAGATCTGACAAGTCTCAGCTTGCCTGGGCCATCCACATTCAGGGCAAACCACCTCTGAATGTTCTGCTTCCATATAACATGCAGCCAAAAGGGAGTAGTTTTGTTCGTTAAATGTGTTTTCTCGGAGAAGAAAATGGACTCTGCACATTCTAAGAAGCACTCTGTCCCTAAGTATACTTAAAACAAAACAACACTTGGTTCCCTTCAGTGGGGAAAAGTATTCTCATCTGAACATGCAAAGAAATATTCAGCCTGTTGTGCCGAATTAAAAGGAAGAAAATGGACAAATCCTACCAATGGACCATAATGGACTTCAGTGTCCGTCATCCTGATTGACTTCAGCAAACCTGATTTTTACCACCGGGGGGGGGAGCCCAACACCTCTCAGCTCCATTCCAGATGATATGAAACCGAGTCAATCATAAGCGAGTGTTTATCAGTGGCTCGCTCTTCAGAAGCCTCCGGCTCAGCCCTGGATACTGGAAGGCTGCCAGGGACCAGCCAAGGATAACAAAACAGCTCTCATTCAAGTATTCCGAGCCAATTAAAAAAGACAAATTAGCAGGGCCTTATCTCTACCTCCTTCTCCCCTTCCCACTCAAGAGTAGGAATGTTTCTCATTGCAAATCGCTCAGACCCTCTGAACTTCTCCAAGGTCTGTGATGGATGAAAAGCATCTAACTCTTTTAGTGGTCGCACTGAGCCCAAAAGATGGCCAAGGGATTAGGCTGGATGTACTGTTTTTTACCAGCAAAGTGAAAAAGGGAGCTCCGGGGTGCCTTTGGCAGAAAGCAGGAGGCCTCATTTACTGCTCCACCCTCTCATCTCCTTTGGCCAAGCCCCTTTTCACACCCCCTGCAAGGCTAACAGACTGTGGGCCTACTTCTGGATCCTGGTATGAACCTGTTGCTGTCACAATCTCCTCCAAACTGAATGAGCCAGAAATAATTTCATGTATAGTTTCTTCACTTAATTATGAGATGGGAGAACATGCAATTCAGGTCAGCAGAAGGACCGAGCTGTTTTTGTATCATGGCAGCGAAAGCTCAAAGGGTGCCCTTAGACTGAAAAGATCTGTCTCCTGCTCTGGAAGAGTGGTAGTGAAAAAGCCACTTTGTACATCCTCAGAGCCCTTTTAGTTTTAAGTTCTCAGATTCAAGGACTGGGAAGAGATTCCAGGGCTAAGCCTAGGTATGCTGTCAGTACATTCTTTGCTTTTTTAGATGCCTGGTTATCAGGATGAGGTTGTAGTCACAGTGGTCAGTAGTTGACAGAAGAAAAGAAAGACATTTTCTGAATGCTGGTGCTAATAGGATAGTGATAGCAAATGACAGTGTAACCTTGGCCCTATGGAAGGGACTAACCATCTCCATTTGGACAGTGCCAGGGAGTCAACCGAGGGATGGGACAAGGGTGCAATGGGAAAGACACTGGCTCACAGTTTGTTTCCAGGTACAATTCAAAGTGCTGGCTATATTTAGATTGTTCTTCTCCATTACATGATGCCCAAAGTCCAGTAAAATCAGTAAGGACAGTAATGCAGTGCGTCGCTCCCTGAAGAACACTTGTCCTCAGGAAGTAAAGTGCCTTAGCACTCAGAGCTCAACTAGACATGATGGCATACCCAAGTTCACCACAGGGACACCTCCACCACACATTCCCTCTGTATAAATGGTGCAGGGGCCCATTCATGATCAAGACCATGGTGTAGAGGAGAAAGAGAGCTAGTTTGGTGTAGTGCTTAAGTGTGTGGACTCTAATCTGGGAGAACCAGGTTTGATTCCCCACTCCTTCACATGCAGCTGCTGGTGTGGCCTTGGGTCAGTCATAAGTTCTTTCAGAGCTGTTCTCTCGAGGGCAGTTCTCAAGGGAGCTCTCTCAGACCCCTCTATCTCACAGGGTGTCTGTTGTGGGGAGGGGAAGGGAAAGGAGACTGTAAGCCACTCTAAGACTCCTTTGGGTAGTGAAGGGCGGGTTATAAATCCAATCTCTTCTTCTTCTTTTCTGTTCCCCTACCTGCTCATGCTGTTTTCGAGAGCCTATACCCCTGCCTACAGAAAAGGGGCAATCCCCCACCATCACCACCACGGCTCTTTCCTCTGGTAAAATCTGGGTGGGAGGGAACCAGAAATTCCTTCTCCACCTCCCAGAGTGTTCCCTTGCAGCACTAAGTGAGCAAACATGTTTTAAGGTGAGTTCCCCCAATGTACGTCTGACTGTGAGTCCGTTTGTGCACCCGTGACCCAGCATGTGTTGGATGTATCGTGTCCCTTGGCCCTAAGACTTCAACAGGCACTGGCCGCTTATCTTCATAGCCATAATGGCTACTTCTTTTCATGGAAGCTGTTGATTCTTAGGAAACTGAATTCTCTACCCAGTGCAACATTCTGTGTATTTTCTCTGATCCTATGAAGCCCCGTGCACAAAGAGTCCTGGCAAAGGCCTTCCTCTTCCTGTTGCTGGCTTTAGCCTGAAGGTGGGATTGTAGGATTCAACCAGTCTCCTCTAGATTTGCAATGGTGTGAATGGACACTGGCTCATGAGTCAATCCAGACCGGTCCTTGAAAATGCATAACCACTCATTGCAGTTTCCTCCCTTTTCTGCCTAGGATCCTAAACCCCGATAATCTCTCCATTATTCCTGCAGGGTGTGCTGAGGCACCTACCCCACATCACCAGGGCTACAGTTCAAAGACACCAAAAGCTCTCCTGTCCTGAATATCAGGATGGCAGGTCTCATGACCTTGAAAGAGCAGCATTCAAAGAAACAGAAAAGTTTAGTCTGAATACCAGACTCTGTGAAAGACTCCCCCCCAGGCAAAAGCACCAAAATAGCCTTGGTGGCTGCTACGGAGGCTGAGGTGGGATAGATTAATTTAAAAAATAAAAGGGAGGGAGAAAAGCACCATGGTCAATAAACACGCGTGCTGATAAGTCATCAGGGTCAAGGTAGGCAGCAGAGGCTGCCAAAGAGGCCTGTGGAGAATGTGAAATTGACACATACAATTCAGCAGGCCTCATGACTTCCAGACAGGCTTGCCAACTTTTAAAATTGTCCCCGTAGCTGTTCCTTTAATATAGATTCAATCCGCAACCATTATCAGGTGCCACTATTTTTTTAAAAAAGAAATTGTATTAAAAGATATTTAAACTATAAAAAATGGTGGCTCTGCCTAGTAAAATACAGAGAGAAAAATACTATGATATTATATAAAATAAAATTATATCATTTTTATGCATAGAAAACCAAGATATTATATATACAAACACTTTCAAATGTCAAAACTGGCTTAATCAAGCCAATTACTTATGTTACCATATTAATAGCCATTTTCAAAATCAGACAAAATTCCAGATTCTCCTAAAGCTCTCAGTGTCTTGGGATTTTGCAGTATCAGGTGCCACTGTTTAGCTCCACACCATGAAAAGGGTGGATTGCCTATTTCTGTACATAAAAACTCTATTAAAGGGACAGGACATTTTTTCCCCTGGCCAGCTGGCAACCTTGTTTCCAGAGGATCTGGAAGTGACAAGGAGACATGAGTCCCTGCAATGTCATCTTCACCTATACCGAAGCTAGCATAAGGACATATTGCCGTGTTAACCCAGCCCAATTTGGGGGAAAGAACAGCCAGGGTAGTGTTGTGGTTATCCCCACTCTCCCCTTTTAGCTCATTGAGAGATCTTCAGCCAGCCTAATCGACACTAGAAAATTGCTGCGAGAGGATTAGAAATGGGGAAACCCCATCCTGGTATGCCACCTTGGAGGAAGAGTGGGATAGAAATGTGAGGCTCTCCCTGTGTTAAAACTGGGTCCCAGGATGCTAAGGAAGTATAAAGGAAGATTTCTGTCTTAAGCTCTCTGTGCAGTTTGTTTCAGCATTCAGACACCCGGAGTACTTCTTCCGTCAAAGAGCAATTAACTAGTACAATTCACTGCCACAGGATGTAGTGATGGCCTCTACTGTGGCTGGCTTGAAAAGGGAATTAGACAAAAACATGGAGGATAGGTTGTCTGGGGACAGGCTGGGCCCTGGATTCAGCTTTGGCCCATCCCCAGCCTCTGGAGCCACACCTGAGGGGAAAACAATCGGCAGGGGCCATGAAAGCAGCCACTTGAGACTCACTGAAGGGTTGCCAGATCCCCACCAGTGGGGGACGGGGGTTAGGGTTGCCAGATCCAGGATGGGAAACTCCTGGAGATTTGGGGGTGGAGCCTGGCAAGGACAGGGACCTCAATGGGGTACAATATCATAGAGCCCGCCCTCCAAAGTATCCATTTTCTCCAGGAGCACTGATGATCTCTGTAGTCTGGAGATGAGCTGCAATTCCAGGGGATCCCCAGATCCCACCTAGAGGCTGGCATCCCTATTGGGAAACTCCTGGAGATTTGGGAATGGAGCCTGGGGAGGACAGGGACCTCAATGGGGCACAAAGCCATAGAATCCACCCTCCAAAGCCTCCATTTTCTCCAGAGGAACTGATGATCTCTGTAGTCTGGAGATACGCTGAATTCCAGGGGATCCCCAGGTCCCACTTCGAGACTCACTGCAACTAGCAGGGGCTTAGCAGGACACTGAGAAGACTGGCCCAGCAGCTGAGAACATTCTGGCAGGTGGGGCAGCAATGCCTCACCAGGAGAAGCAGGCAGCCATGGGGGAAGAAGAGCAGGAATCCTGGAGGGGGGTTGCCCTCTTCTGGGCATAGAGCAGGGGTCACTATGGGTGTGGAGGGGAGGTATTTGTGAATTTCCTGCATTGAGCAGGGGTTGGACTAGATGACCCTGGAGGTCTCTTCCAACTCTGTGATTCTATGATTCTATGAACTAGCAGCACAGATAAGCACTGAGAACTTGCAGGCCTGTAGGAAGCAGGCCCAGTTTCCACTCAGGCAGCCTCCTGGGTCAGCAAATCAGGGGCTGGAAGGGAGCCCTGGGGGTACCTATCATGGGAACAGCAGGGAGGAAGGAACCAGTTCAGTCCTGGGCTGACAGGCTAGGCCATCCAGAGGGTGGGGGATTGGGGGAGGCTGGGGAAAAGGTGAGGCCAAACCCAACCCATATAAAGCCAACCTCGCAATATGCCAGGGAGGAACCAGAGGGCCTTGCTCTGTGATGCTGGGGGAAGCACAAGCTTAGAGAAGAGTAAGGAACAAGGTGACACAACCCCTTCTTTTTCTCATTCTGAGGCCTGGACGAACCTATCCTGTTTTGCAGCATGATGGCTAAAGGCCAACAGGTGGAGCTGGAGAGCAAGAAGCCTCACACTGGTCCATCAATAGTCATGTTGATTAAGTAGAACCTCCATATTCAGAGATAGTAGTTCTCTGAATTTCAGTGTTGGGAGGACGGAACAACTGAGGGCTTCAGCATTCTTGTATGTCTTCTAGTTACATCTGATTAGCTTCTGCTGGGCTAGATGGATTATTGATCTGATCCAGCACAGCTGGTTTTAGTGTTCCAGATGAGGCTTTGGACATATTTTTTCTTCACTTCCCCCACTTTTAAAAACTTAGGATGTACTCCTTTCCCATGGAGCAATTACCAAGCCTGGAATCTGATGACAGTGATCGGTTACCTGCCGAGGCCCATCCATCAGAGAACGGGTCTGCCATTGATCAGAGATTCCAGAGAGGGGATGAATTCAAGCCTGTTGCCACGCTGTGTCAAACAGCTGGGCACCCCTCCTCCTTCTCTTCCTCCAAATGCCTGTACCATCAGGAGATGGGAGATCACCCAGAAGCCCCTGAATAATGACTAGGCTGCCCAGACTGTATTTGGCCTTCCAGGAATGGGAAGTACCAATGGAAACCACTACCATAACCATCACCACAGCAGGAGTGGTGGAAAGGAAAGTCCCAAACCCACCCAAGAGCTTTAGTTCAGGATGAGGAACCTCCATGAGCTCTGGTAACAAGAGAGGCCCAAGAAATGTTCCTCTTAGGTTCTACCTCAGAACCCTCTGCAGTGTTCAGATATTCTCTCACAGAATTCCTCAGCAGACAACTGATGTGGAAGGGTTCCTTGGAGGGTTCCTTGTGAGCCATTGTTCCAAGAGGTCAACTAGAGATCATGTTAGATGTGGTGGTGACAAACGCCTGTGTCTGAAGTGGGGTTACTGCTATTTCCCAAAGGAGTGAGTGGAGAGCTATTTAAAGCACAACATGGGAAGGTGGAAAGAGGGAGCCTGAGCCTTACTTTGCCCCCCTCCCCCACCAACCCTGTTTTCCCCCATGATCAGAACTAACCTGTACTGTGCAAAAAAGAAAGAAAGAAAATGCTGAGCAGAAGTGGTTCCTAGAACATCAAGGACAGGACTAGGTTGAGCTACTATACTTGAAATCTTGCTCACCCCAACTTAATAGGGATTTGGCACAGCTTGGGTTAAGTCACGCCGCCATCACATTTAACACGAAGACCATCACACGCCGCCATCACATTTAGATGACAAGGGTGGCAGGGATTGGTAGGACTCCACATCCTATTTTTCCTTCTAATTATACTTCAGCTATAGTAAGCACAACCACCAAAATAATCCCCCCTCCTTCACTGCTTCTCCTGCTTGGCACAGGCCAAGCACTCACATTTCTTGCATTATCTTCCTGTCCTTTGCTAAGGGGGGAAAGGAGGGGATAGTTCTGAGAACAACTTGGTGCAAACACACACACACAGGGAAATGAGAGGCAAAGGGTAAAGGGAAATGTCCGATTTGTTAAGCCCTTGTTTAGCCTTCTGTCTTTGTGGTGGAGGAAGAGGATGAGGAGCCATCAAAAAAAAAGGAGAAAAAGAGACTCCTTCCTAGTCCGGTTCGGGAGATGATTCAATAGAGGGTAGATAACAATAGAAATGATAACAGAGACTAAACAGAAATGTTATTGCCAGGGGTAACTTCAAGAGGCTGCAGAACCCATTTTGCTCCTCCAGCTTCCAGATGCAGTACAGTACAGTCCAATAGCACAGTTTAAAAATTGCATTTATCTCCATTCCATAAATTTAGTGATTTATTTACTTTAAAAAAAATTATCCCGCCTTTCTATCCTTATAAGGGCCATCAAGGCGGCTAGCAACTTAAAACACACATGATAAAATCAAATTTTAGAACCATTAAAATCAGCCAGAACCCAACCACATCATTAAAACAATTTTAAAAACAGAGTTTAAATCCATACAAAACATAAAATTCAGGAATTAAAATACTGGTTAGGAAGGAAGGGATCATTGCAGGAATGCTAAATGAAACAAAAAGTCTTCATCCGCTGATGGAAGACAGCAATCGAAGGGAACAGATAAATCTCCCTGGTGAGAGAGCTCCAGAGCTTTGGTTGTCATGCCCATAGTGGTCAGGCAGGTTCAGAAGGGAGTAGGTGGACTTCAGGTATGTCAGATGTAAGGCCTTTGAAGGTCAAGATCAGCACTTTGAATTATGCCTGGAAACAAACTCTGAGCCGTTGTAGATGGATCAAGACTGGAGTTATATGCCCTGACCTGGATAGTCCAGGCAAGCCCAATCTCATCAGATCTTGAAAGCTAGACTGGGCCAACCTTGGCAAGTAGTTGGATGGGAGACCTCCAGAGAATACCAGGGGCGAGAGGCCAGAGGCAAGCTATCACGCTACTTCTCTGAATGTCCTCCATGCCCCAGCAGGAGTTGCCAGAGGACGCCATGACTTCCAGGCACAGGCGCACACACAAATGCAAAAATACCAACAACAAAAAAGACTGGAATGATATGATCCTTATGAAGTATCTATTTAATGTGCATAGCAAAATCCTTGCTCCACTCATCACTATCTTCATGACCCCTTCACTCTCCCCAAACTGGTTTGTCTAAAATCACCCCTTGGAATAGCCAATCCAACAACATGCCGCTGTTGCCCAGATCCAACACACAAATTGAGTGCTAGAATTCTGGATGGTATCATTTTTGTATGGCAGGTTTTGAACACCTTTTTGTGTGAAAAAATATAGAAATAAAACAGTCTTGCATGTAATAAATGATTTCATCACGAAGACAGGTTCAAAAAAAATGGTGGCCCTCTTATTGCAGTAAGGCAGAACTAAGCAATAACATCCACAAGTGGAGGGTTAAGAGGAATATGAGGCATTTTCAGGTGAGAAGCTGCAAGCAAAGCTTAGTGCTGCTTTCCACCCAGTAACCTTCCCCAGCTGTTTCCCTCTATCCTGGCTTATTCCTGATCTCTGAACCTGGCTGAGAGGTGGGAATCCCAGGCAAAATGGTCTGGAGATGGGTTGGTGGGGGAGAAGTCAATTTCCTGATATCCAAGCTTTCATCTAAAAGTCCCCATGGCGGATTACAACACAGTAAATTCTTACAAAATCAAAAGACGTTCAATCAGATAGAATCAGAGCTTTGTTTGTGACAGCACCCTTTGGTACTGAGTACCAGCACCTCCAAAGTCCTCCTTTTCATGCTCCACCCCCACCCCCAGCCAGAGTAAGAAACCCTCAGGAACAGCCTAGTGGGGTTCTACAGAGGGAGGGGTGAATTGGTGGAACTCAGCACAAACTTATATATGAGCACTGGCACCCTTTTTTGGCAAAAATACCACTAGATCGAAATTTCAGTGAAGAATCAATTAACATACAATAGAAATCAATCAAACAGCATTTATTCCATATCACTGCAATATTATAGCCACTTCCCTTGCCACGCCATTTCTCGTTGGTCTCATGCCAAAGCTCGCCAGAAAAGAGGAAGGTCTTCAGTTAGGCTTGTTCAGAAGGCCTTAAGCGGGAACTATTCTCAATTCCTGCAGGAAGGAGTTCTAAAGTAGGAGGGAGAGGGCAACAGTTGACAAAGTTCTCCCCTGGTTCCCACAAGCCAATTCCTTGCTAAGGCTAGTTCTTGGAGGAAGGCCACCTCAAGTCTTGGGCTGGTTGATACGGGTGGAGGCAGTCCTTCAGGTACTCCAAGTTTAGAAGTGGCAGACAGGGGAAAGGCTTCAACACCCCAGATCTTGTCCAGCCTGGAAAAATGCCAACCTTTTTGATGTCATCTTGTAGTTCTGCCCTTAGTTTACTACATAGGGGTACTTTTAAAAAATATAATCTCTCATTCTGCAAACAGTAATGATTCTTGATGTTGCACACAGTCCAGTCATCTTCTCAAAAAGAGTTTGCTTTGTTGGGAAAACATCCCATTTTCCCCACACTCAGACTTTAAGTCTCCTATTTCTAAAAAAAAAAAAAGCATAAAAAGAACCCTGTTGCCTCAGACCAAAAATCCATCTGTTTCCCACAATGGGCAACCATATACCCTGAGAACAGCCCTCTCTCTGCCCCCAACAACTGGCATTCAGTGGCATGCTGCCTCTGAACATGGGGCTTCCACAGAACTCTCCTAGCTAAGAGCTGGTGATACATTTATGTTCCATGAATCTGTCTTTTTGACTCATGTAAGCCAGTGCCTATCTCGCGACAGGGAATTCCATAACTAAATAAATCCAGCCACCACTCTCCAATGTAGTAGGGAATTCTAGGCATGGTTTTATGGGGTCAGTGTGCTTGTAGTGAAAAAAACACTGGCAATTTCTGATGTTGTTATCATATCTGGGTAATTCACCAGGATAAAGGTAGTGATGTAGAGAATCAAACTGGCACACAGAGGAAACTACTTTATCTATTCCTTTCTCGGACCCCATTACTGGTCAAAGATTCTGCAATACAGGGAGACAGAAATTACACCCAATGCAGGGAAGCAGAACAGTGGTTTGTTGGAAGAAGGAAAGGACAGAACAGTGACTCTGTAGAGGCACAGTGGGTAGCCTCCTTGGTGGCTGAGTGCTTTGGGATCACTGGAGCTAAGAACGGCTGGCTTGAATGCACCCTTAACCTGGATCCCTCTTCGCGATGAATCCACAAATCGATCTTTCCATCTCAAACTCAGAGGCCCTCTTCGAATCAAGCACACACACATCACACACATTTTGACCCCACCACTGCCTGCTGCTTCTGGAATTATCTATCGTTCAGGGACTCAGCTGACAGGGAGAGAGACAATGGCATTTTCCCTCATCCCAGGCAATCAGGAGCCTCTCTTATCCAAGCACTGTTTTTCTATTAGTCTAACACTCTATTGTGCTTTCCTCTTATCAGCCTCCGTGCTGATGTAATCCCTGGCTTGGAAGTGACTTCTCTGCCAGAACAGCTCAATTTTATTAGGCAAAGGAAGGGAGAAGGAGGAGGAGGAAGAGGAGAAGGCAGGAGTCTAAGGCTTTTATCACCATCCCCAGGAGGTCTGATCACTTGGACAAGGGTTCCTGGCCCAAGGGTCAAAGCTGAATTGAAGTCTCACTTTGAAAGAACCAACACATTTGACTCGAAGTATTCACAGCTTGTTCATTCTGTTCATTTGGTTAATCGATCCCCCACTCCCCGTGGCTTTTACAGAAAATAGACTTGATATGTTGGATAAGTATAGGAATATGGGAATACAGTAATACACACATAAGGGGTTCCATAAGTGTATACAGTTATGGATTTAGGTGCACTGGAAGTACTCTGGAAATCACCTGTGTTTGCCTCCAATGGAAAGTTTCTTTGCAATTTGTTTTCCCCACTACGTTATCACCACCATTGGCTAGGCAGAGGTGACCCTACCATGGAACAAATGGAAGGCTGGTGGATGCAAACCAAACAGAAGTAGTGTGGTATAGTGGTTAGAGTACCAGACTAGGACTGAGGAAATCCAGTTCAGATCCCTGCTCAGCCATGAAGTTATCTGAGTGACCTTAAGCCAGTCGCTCTCTGTTTCAGAATTTAGTCTCAAGCATAGATATCTGATCCCTATAGATATCTGGTCAGTAGGACCAGGTCAGACACATTGGACTCTGTAACATGTGAATCATCCCTCAGTGATTCCGACAGAGGTGGCTAGTCCCTTCCATCAACTGCTGCTACAGGATTGCTTAAGAACACTTTTAAGTGCTTTTTCAAATGTTGGAGATAACATTCCCCAAGAAAATATATAACAATTGATAAGGCCTGATGTCAGGGAGAAGAGGTCCAGCACAGGCTATTTCCTGAGAGGCCAGCTTTCTATGTGCAGGGAATCTATTTATATGGCAGTAGGCTTCATCAAGTAAGCTCCCGCCTGCAGTCTGAAATAGTGCAGCCCAGACACAGTTTGACTGGAATTTGGCCTGTGTGATACTGACAAGGATTCTGTGGGGAGGGTATAGTGTGTCTGCCAGTCTGCCTGCAGAAATATACTGCACTCCCCCTCCCAGTCTTTCTAATACACAACCCGTCCTCATAAACCCTGCCCATCATATTCAGTGGTGGAAAATGATCGGGAACAGTCAGATGCAAAATGCCACCATTAAGATGAACGGTGGTGTGTTAGCACTGGCCTAAGCAGTATGCTTTACTAAAGAGAATTTGAAGCTGTTCTTTCAGAATGCTGTGAAAAGAGCCGTGGGTGTGTGCTTTACTCCAAAAAAAGAAGAACTAAATCTAGGGGGATCTGGGGAGTGGAGCAAGTCAGTGCATGGCAGCAAATGACACTATGCAATGCCTTCACCTCACTTCTGCTTGTGTACCTGGAAGTGACATCACACATCACTACAATGCTGTAGTAATTCCTCCAAACTCTATGGACTGTTAAAACATTGTAGCATCACCACTACAATGTCACTTTCCCCCAACAATTTCTCCCACTGCTGTACTGGGCAGGAATGAGCAGAGAACATGACCCCCCCCCACTCCCAGCTAGATCTTAGGTCTGTGTGGGAAACCAATCTTTTCTCTATAAGGAAGCTATTGCAGCTAAATATGTGGGGACATCCCAGTTGTACATAGTGATAGAACACACACTCCACGGGTACATTTCTTCAAATTCTGTATATATTTTTTTCATAACTATTTCTTTTGTGACCAAAGATAAGGTTTTGTTAGAAAAATGGGTGTGGCTGAAGGAAAAGAGATGGGGTGACTGAGAGCTGGGGTTTTGTTTTGTTTCTTGCTTACATCATGGTTCATTTCGACGGTAGTTTTTAGCACGTAAATATGTTAAGGTGTAGCTGGAGCAGCGCAAGACCTCCGAGATTGTTTGTGTGGGGCAAAGTCTGGGGCCTTTCTGCCACACAGGGGAACAAGGTCTATCGATTAGTGTGTGAAAGACCGCGGGTTGCTGAGCGACACTTTGCAAAGACGGAAGGCCTCGAATTAATAACTGCTCCATCGGGTCTCTGTTTGTCCTCCTTTGCCCAGTGCAAGAGGACTTTGGCCTCCCCTTATCATGGACGCAAAACTGAAAGGTCCAGGAATGCAAATGAGCAGGTTCACACCACCATCTATTAATTAAACACTGCTGTCACCCCTTAACCCCTTTGTGGAGAAAATGAAGGTGTTTGTGGTACAATGGTGACATGGAACCTGCTGGAAGCCCTGCCTCTTGAAGAGAAATGGATTCCCTAGGAACTAGCATGGGCTCAGGGTTGCCAGCTGTCAGAATTGGGCCTGATGTTCCTTCTCAGGTTCTCTGAGAGAAGAAGTGTAGGATCAGGTGTAGTGGTTAAGTGCGTGGACTCTAATCTGGGAGAACTGGGTTTGATTCCCCACTCCTCCACTCACAGCTGCTGGATGACCTTGGGCAAGCCGTAGTTCTGTCAGAGGTGCTCTTGAAAAAGAACAGTTTCTGTCAGAGCTCTCTCAGCCCCACCTACCTCACAGGGTGTCTGTTGTGGGGAGGAGAAGGGAAAGGAGTTGGTAAGCTGCTCTGAGACTCTGAGTGAAGGGCAGAGTATAAATCCAATCCCCCTCCTCCTCCTCTTCTTCTTGGATGAGGAACCACAATCAAGGAAGCTGTTTTCTGCTCAACTTGATTAGAGCTTTTGCTGTTCATCATACTCCATACCTGAGCTCAGACAGTGAGTGGCCCTGACTTAGTGACAGAGCATCTGCTTTGCATTCAACAAGTCCCAGATTCAATCCCTGGCATCTCTAGTAGAAAGAGTTAAGTAGTAAGTTAAAGACTTGAAAGAATTGAAAATACTGACCCTGATAGACCAATGTTCTTTTTTTTTTTTGGTAAATACAATTTATTATTGGATATATCACATGTTCAAACATTTTCAACCAACCTACATACCCGTTTTTCTAATTCCCCCTTCTCCCCCCCAAACAGGACTTCCCGCACCGCTCCAACCCCATTAATATCTCTCTTATTCTATTACAATTATTTCTAAACTTATTTTCTCTAGCAAACGGTAACAATTCAAAAATCTAATTCTATTTCATTTTCCACTTAATAACTATCAAAACAGATCAAACCACGTTTAATGTCCCAGTTCTTCAACAAGTATTTTTGAAAGTCTTTCCAGTCTTCAAAAAAGGTTTCATCTTCTTCGTTGTTTAATTTTCTTGTTAATTTGTCCATTTCTGCTAAAAACAACGTCTTTTTAATCCATTCCCATGTTTCAGGTACTTTATCTTGTTTCCAACATTGAGCAAAAGTCAGTCTTGCTGCTGTAGTCAAGTACCATAGTAGTGTTCTCTTGGCTACATTTATTTCTTCCATTTTAAGACCTAACAATAACATCTGTGGGTCTTTCTTAAAAGTACATTTCAAAATTTTTTGTATCTCATTGTGGATCTCTGTCCAATACTTTACTGCCTTATCACATGTCCACCACATATGGTAAAAAGACCCCTCATGTTTTTTACATTTCCAACATTTGTTGGACATACTTTCATTTATGATAGCAATTTTTTTAGGCGTCATATACCATCTGTACATCATTTTATAACAATTTTCTTTAACATTTACACACGTTGAAATTTTGATAGACCAATGTTCTGACTCAGTACAATGCAGCTTCATGTTTACTCATGAGCCATAGGACACAGCCAAGTGTTGCCTCTGACCCTGAGCAGACAGAATCAAGGGGACAAGCTACTTTCTGTTTGTCTTGAGAACTTTTTTGCATTTGCCTTGCACCTCTGTGTCCACTGGACTCCATCCTGGGGCACCAGGTATCTCTTGACAGGCCAGATGGCATCCTCTGTCCCCACAACACCACACCTTAGCACTGCCCCTCAGCTCCCAGGTTCTGCCTCTGATCTCAAAGGCCCCACCAATCTCCAACCTACAGAGAAAGGGCAGCTTCAGAGAGCAGACTGTAGAGAACCACATCCCCACTAAACTCCCTTCCAGGTCCAAACTCTGGCCTCCCCAGGCACCATGACCAAATCTCCAGGCAGGGCCGGCCCCAGGTTTTTTTACACACTAGGCGAGGCTACCTTGTGGTGCCCAACCCAGGCGAGGCTACCTTGTGGCGTGCCCCCCCCCGAGTGCCAACCCTGTGTGCAATACTGCAAAAGAAATCCCTGCAATACTGCAAAAGAAATAGCAGGCTGCGCTGGGCAGTGAGGGCGGCCGCTCTCTGCTGAGATCCACCACCACCGCCTAATGACAGAGCGGGGGGCTCCTGCTCCTGGCCAATCCCAGCTGACTCACTCACCCGCCCAGGCTCCATGGCGGTGGAAGACCACTTGCTGGTTCTCTCAATCCGCACATGTGCATTCTGTCATTGGGCAGAGGGGCACCCTCTGAGGAAAGAAGTGGGTCTGACAGGGAGCAATAGCGGCCGCCTGCCTCCTCCACCAGCAGGAATGCAGCTTTCGCCGCACCCCACCTCCTCTCCATCTTGTCCTGCCCCTCACGCCGGAGAGGCGAGCGCGAGACGTCAGGAGGTGAGCAACTTACCCAGGCGGTCATGTGTCTTCACGACGGCTTTCATTTCCACTTTCCTGCCCCCTTCAATGGTTAAGGAAGTGTGCTCACAGGTTCATTGGGTCAGGAGGGGAGCACACTGGTGCGTGGACGTGCACGGTTGCTGACATCAGTTTGTGTATTCTTCCCTCATGTAAGGTACATTTCAGTTTTCCACAGTGAAGGAGACTCAGGGCATGAGGCAAGGGAGGGAGGGGAAAACAGAGCGGCAGGCAGGCCAGAGTGGCACCCTCATCAAGCCGGCGCCCTAGGCGATGGTCTAAAATTTGTCAATGACAGGCCGGCCCTGTCTCCAGGAATTCCCCAAGTATATGGTTACCAGCTTTCAGGTAGGGGATGGAGTTCTCCTAGAATTACAATTGATTTCCAGATTATGGGGATCAGTTCCCCTGTAGAAAATGACAGCTTCTGAGCATGGACTCTATGGCATCATACCCCAGCCGAGCTCTGAGACGAGATTGCAACTTTGATCCATGACATTTTGGTACTGGAGTTAATAATTCTCTCCTGTGACTGAACGTTTAGGAAAATCACAGGTATCCATAACAGGACCCCTTCTCAATGAGCTGAGATCTGGAAATGAGGTGCAGCTTTGGGTGCAAACCATGCTTTCTTGGTTGTGGCATTGTTTTTTAGACCTTCTCCCAAGGTAAGTATGCCTAGCCTGAATCTTTTCTTCTGCTAGGTCTTTGAGAGTTTGAACCAAAGTCTGTGTTAAACATCTGATTTACACAAGCTGTCTTAACCCCTTGATCCTGTGTTTGCATTTTTTTTCAAATGAGTCAATAATTCTGCTGAGCAGTCAGGTTAGAACAGATAAAAGGAAGTACTTCTTCACCCAAAGAGTGATTAACACATGGAATTCACCGCCACAGGAGGTGGTGGCGGCTACAAGCATGGGCAGCTTCAAGAGGGAATTGGATAAGTATATGGAGCAGAAGTCCATCAGTGGCTATTAGCCACAAGGTATAGATAGGAACTCTCAGTCTGGGGCAAGTGATGCTCTGTATTCTTGGTGCTTGGGAGGGGGCAACAGTGAGAGGGCTTCTAGTGTCTTGGCCCCACTGCTGGACCTCCTGATGGCACCTGGTATTTTTGGCCGCTGTGTGACAGAGTGTTGGACTAGATGGGCCATTGGCCTGATACAACATTGGCTTCTCTTATGTTCTTATGTTGTCTAAGAAGGTTTAAATACATTTAATAAGAGCAAGGTTGTCAGCTATTTTCTGGCAGGGCTCCTGTGCATTCCACAGCTTCCACAATAGGAAGAAATCCAACAGTTGAGACCTTCTCCATCACTGCATCTCAGTATAGGGAACAGAGACAGATGCCCTGTATCACTTTGTCATGCAAATAGTTGCTGAAGGTACTGCTAGAAAAAAAGTTGGCAATCTTACTTCTGCTTTGGTGACTAGAAATTTGAGAGAGAATTAATCTGTCAATTACATTGTTATCCCAACCTTCCTCCAAGGAGTAGCACACCAACATGTTTCCTTTCCTCCATTTTACCCTCTCAGCAAGTTTGTAAAGTTAGGCTGAATGAACCACAGTCACATAGTAAACATTGTGACTTGGCACTCCCAATTTGAATCCACATCTCCCAAGCCCAATGGTCATAATGGCTGATTCACACATTATGAAGTGCACAGGTTGGGTCTGGGTTTCCCACTGTGCTTCTGTCAGACGTGAGCTGAAGGCTCTTTTCAGTTCCTTGGCATGTGGCGCCCAGTTCAGATAGGTAGCACTGCAACTCACACACAAAAGGGCCTTCAGCCTCTCCACCTGGGGCTGTCATCACAAGGCTGGCAACTGGCAGGAGACTCACAACTGCAGGGGCGGACCCTCATCAGTGACATAATGACACCAGTAGGGCATTGATGACACTTCCAGCACAACTGTAAATGACAGCAGCACATCACTAGGGATGCTCTAGCATTCAGGCAAAGCTCTGTGGTTTGACTGTTACACAGTTGTTGTTTAGTTGCACAGTCGATTCTGACTCTTCACGACCCCATGGACCACATCACGGCAGGCCTTCCTGTCTACCACCATCCTCCAGAATCTGCTTAGTTTCATGCTCATTGTATTGATAACACAATCTAACCATCTTATCCTTTGCCATCCCCTTCTTCTGCTACCTTCAATCTTTCCCAGCAGCAGGGTGTTCTCCAGTGAGTGCTCCCTTCTCATTTGGTGGCCAAAGTATTTGAGCTTCAGCTTCAGTATCCAGCTTTCCAGGGAACAGTCAGGTTCAATTTCTTTTAGAATTGACTGATTTGATCTCCTTGCAGTCCGAGGAAATCTCAAGAATCTTCTCCAGCACCATAATTCAAAAGCATCTATTCTTCGGCACTCAGCCTTCCTTATGGTTCAACTCTCACAGCCATACAGTACTACCGGGAATACCATTGCTTTGACCATATGGACTTTTGTTGGCAGGGTGACGTCTCTAGTTTTTATTACATTGTCTAGGTTTGCCATAGCTTTTCTCTCAAGGAGCAGGCGTCTTTTAATTTCATGGCTGCAGTCACTGTCTGCAGTGATCTTGGATCCCAGAAACGTGAATTCTGTCACTGCTTCCATGACTTCCCCTGCTATTTGCCAAGGAGTAATGGGGCCAGATGCCATGGTCTTAGTTTATTTGATGTTGAGTTTTAAGCCAATTTCTGTGCTGTCCTCTCCCACCATTAGCAAGAAGCTCTCTTCATTTTCTACTATTAGAGTGGTATCGTCTGCACATATATGCAGATAGGCACACTATTTACACAGACAAGGCTGCAAATCAAATATGTATGATTTATACGCATATAAAAATCCAAATAAATAAGTGATTATGTAAAAGGCTTTAATTCTCACAATTTTTGGAAGGGGGAATAGTCATACATTTAAGTGCTATACTTTTGTGAGCTTGTCATAGCTTCTGTGTTCCCTTGCCTGAGAATTTTTTGCAGTCCGTAGAAATGACCAGTATTCCTGTCAAAAAGGTGCTATGCTGAAAGAGTTAACGCCATACAGTGCTTTCAATTACAGAGCAGAGCGAAGCTGGAAGTGATTTTTCCGTTCTCTGGTTTAAGAAGCTGTCAGGCTGGGCCCCTCCCTGATTTCTTGGTAACATAACGGGGGTCAACAGAGCAGAAATCCTCCTAAAGGGCCAATCTGTATTTGAATTATTTAAACAATGTAGTACAGCCAAGTTAAATGGAGCTTATCAAGCGTCACACCTCTCAAAGCACAATCAGAGATGGCAGGATATTAACTGGCAAGCTCTCCACGGCTGCCCTAGGTGAGAAAGCCAAGGCCTTTTTTTCTGTATAGGAAAAGAAAGACAGGTAAAACACAAAGCACAGTTCATAGGTGGACTTGCTCAGAGGGGAAAGCACAGGTGGCCCTGGTTGTTTCACTTTAACAAATGACCTGTTTGATTCTCACTGCCAGTTGCCAAGGGCAGCTGCCATCTTGTGTTCTTTGCCTGCTGGTAAATTACCCAAGACTTTCACAAGGCAGGAGAAATCCTGGTTGGGCCAAGGCCTGGTTAAATTAGGTCTGCCCAGTGGGTGACCTTTCAAACAGAATAATGAGTATAGATTACAAATTCTATAGCAGGAGTCCACTTTCACCTGAAAAATAAGCATTTATTCCAGAACACGTTTTCATGGCATGAGCTATTGTTCTATATTACTGCTACAGACTAACACGACTGCCCATCTGAAATAAAGTCTTGAAAGCAATTTACATTATCTTGGTAATACTTACTCTATAAAACAGGGGATTGGAAGTCAAGATGTGATGGCAGCAGAGAAGCGTGCTTAATCTGCCCAAATCACATACATAGTGGGAGAGATGGGACCCAATTTTAAAAAGGGGCACATGAGCAGAGAGTGCAACTGTTTTCCCTGTCACTCACAGTTCCCTTCCCACACTCTGCCACTCCATGGCCCTTTTCTCCTTAGCCAGATTCCAGCACTGTCTGAAAGTGATGCTATCTGGGGCAAAAACATTTGAAGGACTGGTGTGTCATGTATGTGGAATTGACTGAGTTAAGAAAGTAGACAGGAGAAATAACTCCTGGACACAGGGGAAGATAGAGTGTGAGGGAACAGCTACAGGAAGTGACTGAGCAGAGAAACACACAGAGAGAGAGGGTCCAGGAGGTAGCAGCAGAGTTGTTTCATAATGACTTTTTCTTATCATTCCATCCTGACTGTCAGTTAATAACTACTCCACTTGAAACGAGTGGAAGTAGGGTTGCCAGAATTCCAATGGAGGGGAGGCCCCTCTCTGCCAAGCCCTGCCCCCACTTGCTGATCAGCTGGCTGGCTGGCTGCAGGACTTACCAGTAGAAAGAAGAAGGCCACGTTGCTGGCATTGCACAGGTAATCATACCACCAATTTAGGGTTGCCAAGTCTTACCGAAGTAATAGTGGGGGGAGGGAGGTCCAGGGCTCTATGGTACCATAGAGTTTTCAGGGCGATTGCTAGAGCATTGCCCAGCGATGTGCCCAGCGTGATGATGTCACTTCCAGGTCACGTCATCGCGCTGGGCACATCGGCCTGATCTGGCCACTTAGGGGGTGAGGTTCCCCCCACTGGCCGAATCCAGACAGGCAGATTGGGCACCCTTTTAGCGGGGGAATCCCCGCCCCCTGTGGGGACTTGGCAGCCCTACACCAACTTCCAGGTGGTGCTCAGGTATTTGGGCAAAATATGATAGAAGCTGGTTTTACCATAGAGCTTTTGCCCAAATACCAGATCATCCCCTGGCATGATGATGTCATTTCATATGTAATATCAGCAATGTGTCCTAGGCCTTCTTCTTTCTACTGGTAAAGGGACCTGGCAACCCTAAGTGGAAGGCAGAGGAAGAAGTCTGCCCTTCTCACTAGGGTTGCCAGCCTCCAGTTAGTGGCTGGAGATTTCCTGCTATTACAACTGACCTCCAGATGACAGAGATCACTTCATCTGGAGAAAATGGCCACTTTGGAAGGTGGACTCTATTGCATCATACCCCATTGAAGTCCCTCCCCTCCCCAAACCCCAGCCTCCTCAAGCTCCACCACCCCCAATCTCCAGGTATTTCCCTACCCAGAGCTGGCAACCCTGCTTCTCACCCATGAACCCCTTTTGCTCCATATTACATAACTGGGTCAAATCTGGGTTTACATTCACAGAGCTGCTGCTATGGCGTCTAATTTGGGGAGGCTCATTTTGTGACTTGCCATCTAAAGCCACCAGGTAAGGTCTCAAAGAAGAATTTCCATGTTCATAGAACAGCACAATGAGATAGAAATGGTCCCTGAGGTGTAGAATGAATTGTACCACTTCAGGTTACAGGTGGAAATCAAGTCCCCAGCACTCCTCAGCATGAAAAACAAATCTCCTTGCAATGCCCTTCATGGCCTCAATCCCTCTTATCTGCAGGACTGCCTCTTCCACAATGCTCCCCCACAATAGCTTTGCTCATGTCAGTAGGGGCTTCTGTGGGTGCCAGCTGGCAAATGGGCAAAATCAACTACTGCCCGAACACACGCCTTCTCTGGTGTGGCTCCCACTTTACAGAATGGCCTGACCAAGGAGGTCAAGAGGAAAGCTCCCACTCTCCTGGCTTTCCATTAACTATGCAAAACTGAATTGTTCAAGAGGGCTTTTCTGCACAGGGAACAGGGTTGCACTGTAGGGAGTGGTTCACAAACTTGATAAATGATCGGACACTGTGGTCTACACTGCTGAGTATAGTATACCATAGGTAGGATCTCATTACCTAATTTTTGGACCATTTAATGCATCATGCTAATACTTCTGCTACGCTGCATTTCTTTCCAGTGGTTCCAGACTTCTATAATCCTAATGCATTGGTTACTCAATGTCCCATTTTGTTGACTGAACTGACTCATTATGTGTCCCTTGAATCCCTGTGAGAAAGGTGGACTGTAAAATAACGTAAATAAATAAATAAAATAACTGAGTGGAAAACTATCAAGGCAGAGAGAGGGCTGAGGTTGTACCTTTCTGCTAAACGTTTTAGTTTTCTAGTTTCAGGGTATTTTCACATAGGAGAAGAAAGAATATTAAAAATATTACTCACACAGACACACACATGTGCCATCTGAAATGGTATAATCCACTCTACCACCTTCAGATTCTACCAGCACTTGCTCCAAATATACAAAAATATTTGTTGTTGTTCAGTCGCATAGTTGAGTCCGACTCTTCGCGACCCCATGGACCACATTACGCCAGGCCTTCCTGTTTAGGCTTGCTTAAAACTTGATGCTGATGAAGCTCAAGAACTTGTCTGTCCAAGTTTGCCCTTTTTCTAAGGGTATGTCACTCAGAGAAAGAATACCTGCTTTGCATGCAGAAGGTCGCAGGTTCAGTTATTGGCATCCCTAGTTCAAAGAATCAGGCACTGAAAGAGCTCTAGGTGAAACCCCAGAAAGCCATTGCCAGGCAAAACAGATAATACGGATCTTGGTAGATCAGTTCTGACTCAGTATAATGTATGTTTTTTTCAGGTATGTTAATGTGTGCTTTCTACAAGACTGGAAACAAGGCACATGCAAGGGCAGGCAGGAATGTCCTTCTGACTCTCCACTACTCCAGTCAGGCCTTAGCCAATGGCATTGATGAAAAAGAATGGGAAATAATGGGAAAGGTGTATCTAGAAGATGAAGAGTTGGATTTATACCCTGCTTTTCACTTAGAGTCTCAGAGCGACTTGCAATCCCTTCCTCTCCCCACAACAGACACCCTGTGAGGTGGTTGGGGCTGAGAGAGCTCTGAGAGAACTGCTCTTGAGAGAACATCACTGAGAGAGCTGTGGCTGACCCAAGGTCATGTAGCTGGCTGCATATGGAGGAGTGGGGAACCAAACCCAGCTCTCCAGATTAGAGTCCACCAGTCTTAACTACTATACCTAACTGGCTCTACACCAGACTAAGCTCAGAAAACGTCCTTGCCTCATTGAGATAAAAAGTTATATTGATCTGAAGTCACACTGGAGAACTGGCAAAAAGGTTAAACTGCATGTCAGGAAATCCTGGGTTCCTGCATGTCAGGAAATCCTGCCACAAACTTAGGCAGAAGGGCCTCATATTTTCCCTTTTAACTCTGAAAGAAAAAGGGCTAGAGACTTTTTTTTTAAAAAAATGAAAGCGATGGAGTAGCAGATTGCTGCAACAGATACACTATAGCAATTTAGAAATTCTTGATTAAAAAAAAAAATTCAGTAGAGCAGAGGTGGCCACTGGGAGCTGAGGCAAGGAAAGCATGGGGAAACTTGTATGGATGCTCTGCTGCCACTGCAAATACAGGACCGTATCCAGGTTTTTTTTCATCGGGGGGGGGATTAAAATTTTTAGGGGGCAGTTGACCTAATTAGAGTTGGCAATGTTGGCCAAAGCAGGCCTGAAAATCTGACCTGAAACATATTTCCTCTGTGCCCCCTCCTTAATTTAATAACCTTTGGCTTGACGAAAGAGTTCTGGAGAATGTGAAAAATGCATAGGGTCATTTTTGCTGGCCCCAGATTGCACCACATTTCCCAGTGTCTCACCAAGCAGAGGCTGATGGCTCTTCTCAGAAGTATCTGTCCATAATGCAGGTTAGCTGGTGCTAGGATGATCATGATTCTGCATGGGGGATGGGGGCAGAAGCAAAGATGGTGGATCCACTGAACGTCTCCCTGGAGGACCCCTGGGGGGGCAGTGAGTGCACAGCGTGGAGGGAGCCTGCAGGGAGAGTTGGCAAGGCTGGCCTGGGCCCTGGGACGTCTGGGAGCATATCTTTCCAAATGACCCGCCCCTGCAGCCCTCGCCCTCGCCCTCCTTGGGCTGGTCCCCGCTGGGTTCTGGCCAGGCTCTGCCAAGTGAGGAGACACAGGGGCTGGTGCACAGCACAGCAGAACTTAAATTCAAAGTAATGTTTTTCAAATAGCTGGGGGAGCCTCTGGAGACTGCTGGAACTGGGGCTCACCTCTAATCAATAGGGGGCTGAGCCCCTAAATTCACAATAGCAATGATAGCTATACAGAAAATCATTTCCATGTGGAAATAGCCTAGAATCATCTGTGAATTCTCTCTCTCTCTCTCTCTCTCTCTCTCTCTCTCTCTCTCTCTCTCTCTCTCTCTCTCTCTCTCTCTCTCTCTCTCTCTCTCTCTAGAATCTGGTGCCTTCTTTCCTTGTATATTTGTAAATAAAATGAACAGTACAAAGTGCTCTCTCCTCCACAGAAAGCCAGCTTTGGCAGTACTACCCTAAAACTTCTCACCCTTCAGCAACACGTGAAATGCACAATAATATTAAAAAAATTGAAGATGATTTTCTTCAAAGTCTTAGGGACAACTTTTATAAGCATCCCTATCTTCCAGTGTGGGAGTGGGTTTAAGAGTAATTTGTTAGCTTTATCTGACAGTCTTGATTTCAACTTTTATCTTTGAACACTGATGCTCCTAAATCTCTAGATGAGAAAAGGCTATATGATGGTGCTTACAAGTTGGAGTGGATTTTTGTCCTGCCACAGCACAATTTCTCTCCCCACAACCTATCTTCACTTCTTAAAGGACACATATGCATAACATAGAAATCCAGCAGTGATTTTAGAAGCAAATTTAAAGTAACAAAGGAGGAGGTGAAGACCATTGTTAGTGAACCAACAATTTTGCTATGTACATTAAGTGGCAGGGAAGAAAATTGGGGGAGGTGGTTAGCTTGCTAGTAGCAGCTGAGTCAGTACAACCTTGGCTGACTATTTTTTCCTCTCTTTGCAGTTATTAAATCTCCTTGTTATTGTGGCTTAAGTTCCCATTTGCCCACTTATGGTGTCAGACCTCCAGCCAATTGGAGCCCAAGCCCTGATGTTCAGCTAATGGGCAGGCAGACATTAGGGCCAAGGGGAGAGCGATGGTCCAGGGGAGAAAAATTGGCTACTTACTGGAAGTTCTGACCATAGAGCTATTGACAGTTCCTAGAGCTATCTGAAAGTGACAAGGATAGCTCTAGCGATCACCAGAAATTCTATGATAATCTTACATGACAGTTTCTGGCAATTGCTAAACCTACCTGTTATTTAATTTTTTCCAGTTTTCTTTTCTGTTACCTACCTTGGTAACCTCCCAGTTGTCTGGGAGAAAGGTGGGCATATAAACTTTTTAACTAAAAATCAAACCAAATCAAAAATCACTGTGAGATTCTTTTTTCCCTAAGGGAAGAATGGAATATAATTGCAACAAATGACACCAGCAGAACATACACATCATGAACGGAACCCTCCAAAGCCTCATATAAATGCTGTTATAAATGCAGTGAGTTTCTGTACTTATACATAGCATGAGAGGTTGACGACTTTGTATTCCAGTTGTTGAATGTTTTGTCCCAAGGGAAAGGTCAAGAGATAAAACACAGCCAATTCTTGCTTTCCACGTTGCTAAGAGATGCCGATGTGTTACATCGTCTGCTCTCTGTATTTGCTCACCTGTTAAACACCAATACCCACATGGGTTAACTGTTTCTTAACCACTGCAGTCTATATTCAGGGCACCTGAACTGCCCTTTGATAAGTGAAGAGTCATATCACAAATCTCTTTACTTTAAAGCAATTTTTCTCTGCTGATTGACACTCCTAGGACCATTAGACTGGACACATGGCTCCGAAGTGCCTAAGATAACCAGCCCTACACTGCAGAACCGTACCAAAAGCCATGCCAATTATTAAAGAGTGAGCATGGGTGGATTTATAGAATAGTGAAGTATCCAGGAAGGAACAAGTTGCATCCCGTTTTACAAGTGAGTGAGCTGACACGTATGTACATGAGAATCCTGCCATTAACAAGTGAGAACTGCGAAGCTCAGTGTGGCAATACCAGGTTTGTTGGTATGCAGCGACAGGGTTGCCAGCTCTGGACTGGAAAACTCCTAGAGATTTGGGGATGGAGCCAGGGTATGTTGGAATTTGGGGAGAGGAGGATCCTCAGCAGGGTATAATGTCATAGAGACATGGATCTCTGTAGTTTGGAAACCAGTTATAATTCTGGGAGCTCTCCAGGCTCCACCTGGAGGCTGGCAACCCAGGATGAAACTGCACAAGTTGTGATTCCCTGAACCAAAAACTGCTGGAGTCCCATGGCAGAGAGATCCCATGGGGCCTGATAAACTTCCTGTTTCTGCAGCGAGTCACAAAAATGTACAGGGTAGCCAAGCACCTGGCCAAGCTGGGCTCGGCTTGGTAGGCCTCAAATTGGCCAGGCCTGTTCTGCATACTTCTAACCTGCCCTCTCTTTCTTCTACTGTCATTGCAGTGGCAAATATCTGGTAGTATGCTGTTAGTCTCTGCTGCCACTTCTGGATAAATACCATTTGTGACATGGCCTTTTCAGAGGCACAGGCCCATACCCAAATGGGACAGTGTTTAAGAACTCATTGTTTATTTGGGGGCTCAGTATTGGAATGAAAGTGCATTTTAATCCTACTTGTTTCACTCCTTCAGGCCTAGTCTAAACAGACATTTTAAGAAAGACACTGCTTAACTGCCCGGCCAAAGTATGATAACACGTTCCACCCCCATCCCCCATCCACCTCAGCTTAACACGAAAAAAGTGTTCCCAGGAGGCTGGCTCCAGAACTGAAGCAGCCCCTAATGAACACTAAGAGAATTAGAGCTTGCTGATAAGGCACTGGCCTTTTTATAGTTTTAATTTCATAGCTGTAGTCACAGCCCCTTGATAAGGAAAGTATACATTGGCTTTAGCTACACTCCCCGCTCCTTGGGTTGGAGGCCTTGACTGAGTTGGCATCCATCAAAATGCTTTTTGTGATTTTACATGAATACCCTGATGCCTCCTGATAAGGAAAAGTGTAAGTCAACAGAATTGCGGCTGTAATTGGGTGTTACCTGTTTAGATATTCCGGGCTGTTATCTTGGGATCTTTTCTCGGGCTGTTGAACTTCAGCTTCACCCTGGACGGGGACGAAGAGACTGGCCCCTTGTGTCTCATTTGCGCACCCTGTAAAAGATGCTTGGGGGTCGTAATATACAACATTCCATACCCTCCGGCAGTTTCAGATATGAAACTAGGGATACTCTTGTAGTCATGCTCTCATTGCTTGAGGATCAGACTAGACGACATGCTGTCGGGGTTCCACATTCAGAGCTCTCAGGCATTTTCTCCTTGTCAACAGAGCTGCTTGGGTCCTGATTGAGATATAGACTGTGGCACACAGGAAAGGAAAGGGTTAACCCATTTCCTCGATTTTGGCACAAAATACCCTCCTCACAGCACTGCTGCGTGCTATTTGTCCTGTTCAGCACAGGACCATTTCAGTTTGGGAGGAAAACCCTCCTGCTGTGCCATGGTCCTGCTGTGAATCCCTCTCTCTCTCTCTCTCTCTCTCTCTCTCTCTCTCTCACACACACACACACAAACACACGGCTGCTGAGGTCCTCAAATCATGACACTCCTAGCCTACTGTAAGGCTGCCAACAGGCCTGGAGAAAAACATTCTTCCCCTTTAATAGAAGTTTAATCTGTGGAAATGGGCATTTGGCATAAAGGTACACAACATCACCTGGTAAATACCATCCCATAAAGCCTCTATTAATGGTAGAAAGCATTTTTTTCTCCAATCTTGTTGGCAATGTTAGCCTAGCATCTTGTCTACTTGGAAATGAACCTCTCCAAACACATTGTTGAGAGCTTTTCTCTGCCTTCTGTATGTGACAATTTTTACTCTGCAAGGGCGCATTTTGCACTGATTTAAAATTAAAATGGATTCTTCAGCTAAAGATGCACAAGAGGGGAAAGTGTTCTTACCATCTGTTCTCATCAACTGCAGCATATGAAATGACATGCTGAGTAGTGCATAATAAATTGGTTTTAATTTATGTGCATAATGCATGCTCACTTGAGAAGAGATGCATGTCTTTCTGTCTCAAGCATTTTTATCCCACTCTCCCACTCTGGTGTTCAAGGCAACATACATGGTTCGCCCTTCCCCATAGTACCTTCACAACACCCTATGAGGTAGGGCAAACTGGGAGCATTTGACTAGCCCATGATCATCCAGTGAGCTTCCCATCAATGAGTGGATTTGAATGCAAGAACCTCATCCAGTACTCTAATCACTATACCATGCTGGCTTTATGCTGCCAGTGCATTTGTCCTTCTGCTCAGCATGTAGACAGAAGGAACATTTCACAGTAATCTGCAGGGCTTCAGCTGATTCAAGTTATATTTGCCAGTTAATTGTACAAGTTTTTCATCAAATTGTTTATCGAATCTATACAAATTTGCATATGGATAAAATAATTTTTCTCAAAAGAAAAGCAATATTTATTTGCTTTCAGTCAATGCACACACATAAAGAAGGGTGCAACTCTGCTTAGGATGACACTGTGAGTGTTGCAACCCTACTGGTCACAGAGAGGGTTTCATTGGTGATTTAATCCTGTTCTTGTGACTCACCTTGTGACCATCCATACTAGTAAGTCAATTAAGTGTTTAACCCACAGTCATGTCCTTCTACTCACCCTTTAAGTGGGTTGGGAACTTTGCCCCCCAAACCTTTGCAAGTAGCATGTATGTTAAAAGCTATGCTCATTCTTCACCTTATAAAAAATGAAAATTAGGGGGGAAATGCAAAATAATTGAGGATTCAGGGAAGTGTGTTAGTGAAGGTTCAGGCACATACCAATAGGTGCCTTCCCAGCTGGCTTTTCCTGAGTTTGAACAGCCAGTTTTAAAGAGCTAATTCTAGGAGAGAAAAAATTCTGCTGAACACAGTGAATATATCTTCAAATAATCCAGCTGCTCTTAAAATACTACCTCTGCTTTTCCCAGCAAAGATTTACCTTCTACGTACCCAAGAAAAGCAGCATAGAATAGACCTGAAGAATAGACATACAGCAATTTCTATAAAATTTTAAGGGCACTCTCCCCCCACACATGCCATTTAAGACCATAATTTACCATGGACTGATATTGGAATATCTCAGCAGTCACTGGTAAACAGGGAAAAAATAGCAGCATATAACATTCCTTGCCATCTATTTCCAGTCTTTTGTGTGATAATAGTGGAATATTTACCTGTTTGTAAACAGCATATGCCCTTCTGTTTTTCGTGAGGATGTGCATTTTCCCAGCATCCAAAACTGCCATATTTTGTACCTGGGACAATGACATTCTTCTCCTGAGTGGTAACTCATTGCTATTTCCATTGCCACACGACAAGTCAAGCAGCACAAGTGATTCTAAGCCACCCCTCTCCCTGTTGTGCTAGTTTTCTTTTTGCAGGGAGCTTATTACCAAGGGAGCATTCAAGCAAGTGACCCCCCTTCCTGCAGTCTGGAGTTGTACAGTCCATTCCAGGACTTTAGAATACCACCTTATTTCCAGATCTTTCTACAGTGTGTTTAGGTCAAGCTTTATACACAATGTTGTTCCTTTCAGCTCAACGGGTTGTTCTTTCCAGCAGAATCCATCCAAGTCTACTATCTGTGCACTGTACAAAGCCTGCAATCCAGACATCATACCTTTCTTTCTAAAGAGGGAGAAGCTGAAAGTGAAACTGACCAGACCCTGTCTATAATTCAAGCAGGAGACTCCTTCCAATCTGCCAAAAGTCAATGGCGTCCACCAGTCAGCCTTTTTATTAGACTCTTTTAATTTTCATTTTGGTCCTCATAATCCACGGTGTCAACATATTACAGATAAAGAGAATCATTTGTCTTCAAAAAGATATGGGCAATACTTATACATCTGTGGAGGGAAGGGAGCATCCATTGCTAAATGGAGGGGGGTGGCCCACAGCTTAGTGGCCAGGCGGCATATAACATCCCAGGTTCGATCCCTGCTATTTTCAGTTTAAAGGGTTTCAGGATGGAAGTGCAAAGAAAGACCCTGGAGAGCTGCTGCCAATCACAGAGTAGACCAGGGGTTCTAAAACTGTGGACTGACTCTCACACAGGTTGGTCAGGAGGAGGGCAAGAGGAAGGAGGAGGGACAGGGTGAACTTGGAGAGGGGGCTCGAATGGCAAAGTCTAGTGGGGTTTTTTGGTGGTGGTTGTTCAGTCGCACAGTCAAGTCCGACTCTTCACGACCCCATGGACCGCCCTCTGGAGTTTGCTCAATTTCATGTTTGTTACATCAGTAACACTGTGTAACCATCTCATCCTTTGTCATCCCCTTCTTCTGTTACTTTCAATCTTTCCCAGCATTAGGGTCTTCTCCAGTGAGTGCTCCCTTCTCATTTGGTGGTCAAGGTATTTGAGCTTCGGCTTCAGTATTTGGCCTTCCAGGGAACAGTCAGGGTTGATATCCTTTTGGATTGACTGATTTGATCTCCTTGCAGTCCAAGGGACTCTCGAGAGTCTTCTCCAGCACCATAATTCAAAAGTAATTTGTGAGATGCAAGTGAAATAAAATCTGTCGCTCAGTAATACTGTATACTTATAAATATTTGAAACAAGAAAATTAAATATTCACTTGTTCAGTGTTAACTGATGCAGGAGTCCACCATTTTTCATTGGGGATGGGGAAGATAGTGCAGAATCCTAAAAAAGTACATTAAGGTTGCATTCGCATGGTGATGATTTTCTGTGTTCCTTCTGTTGCTGCTGTGAATGCACAGGCATATACAACAGCAATGCAGCATCCACACAGTAGTTCCCCTGCACTGTCCTTGCCCCAGTCCCTGTGGGGTTACCATTTCCCCCACAAACCACTGGCAGATTTTTCAGGTTTTGAAAGAAAAAAAAAAGTAATTGGCATATCACAAAGGGGTTAAACTACGGCAATATGTCAGCTACCAGTTTTAAGCCACAGCAGCATGTCAGTTAGATTTGGCACTTGCGGGGGTGTCCCATGCTGCCCCAGATCCTGTTCCATTGTTCAGCCTTTGATACCATGAATTATAGTGGTGGTGGCCACTAAGTTTAACACAGGCTTGGGGAATCTCATGGAAGAAAGACCTTTCAGTGGTTCTCAACTGCGGGGAGCTAAATGGAGCCTCTGTTTTAAAGGCAATGTACCTTCCACAGGAAGTTAAGGAAAAGAGAAAGAAGGGTGGATAGATTTGCCCAGACACCTCCAGCTATCCTCTGCTGAAAACAGGATGCTGGACTAGATGGCTTCATCTACCCAGGCTGTGTTTATGATAGTTAGGACTGGGGTGTCCGAGGAAGAGCTGGTGTGCCATAATAGGGTGTTTGACTAAGATCTGAGTGACCCAGCTTCAACTCCTCTCTCTGCCATGGAAGCTCACTGCATGGCCTTGTCACTCTCACTTCATCCTACCTCACAGGATTGTTGTGAAGGTAAAAATGAAGGAGGGAAGAAAGATGTGGTAAACCGCTTTTGCTCCCCAGAGGGGAGAAAAGTGGAACATAAATATCAGAGTTAATAAAGGGAGATGCAAGGGGAAGAAACCATTTGGTGGGAGGGGCTTGGAAGGTCTGATGTGGCCTTTGGGTTGCCCCGTTGAGGAATGGGGTGCAAACGGCCCCTCTCTCTGGACACTCACTGCTTCTAGGAGCTGATGGGCTACTCAGGTTTTCTGAAAGGCCCCCCCCTGCCCATTTTACTATCTAATCTGTGCAACAACCCTAACAATCAATTAAGACAACTCTGGGCTTTCTTTCTTTTTTTTTTGGACTTCAAGAAGGGCACCAATCACTAACCGCTGATATAGATATCTCTGGAGTCTCTTTGGGATGGGTGGGGCTCGCTGTAATCCATTGTTTATCCTTTGTTTGGACTGTCTGAGCAAGCAAAGTGTCCTCCTTAATGGGTTGTCCTCCCTTCATGTGCATTTTGAAAGATACGCATTTTGGAAGGTTTGCACTAAAAATTTCGCAACCCTGCACTGTAGGTTCGTAAATCATCCCGTCTAGGAGAAGTCACTGGCGGGGGGGGGGGGGAGCAAGAAAAAGCCAGTTTGAATGCAAAGCTACCAGACTGTCTCTCAGCAAGGCCAGACGCATCCCACAAGGCGGGGATCCAAAGGTGTGGGTGAAAAAAGAGATTAGGCTTACTGAGTGGGGTGTGCCATCATGTGGGTAGTGGGGGAAGGCTGGCAGGGAATGAGCTCATCTCACTTGCTGGGATATGGGACATCGCTTGATTCATGGCCCGTAATGTCAGGTCTGTATCCAGGGCCAGATTCTACTTCTCCTTCTTTGCCAGAATGCAGAACCACACACACATTATCAAAGGGGGGAGAAGACCTCTGGGGGTTTTAAAGGAGAAGAAATCCTGGAGATTACATGCAATAGGCAAAGAAATAAAAGATGTTTTCTACAGGGAAATGCTCTCCTGTGGTTTCCCTGTTGTCACTGCAGCTGCCCATGCAAAGAAACACCAATACGGTTGCCACATGGCAGACTTCACATTTCCCCCCACAGTGTTATAGCACTCATTTGCCTTACACCACTTGGAGGAGGGGGTGCTTTTCTGAGGGTTTTTTTGGTAACCAATGCTCCCTCTAAGCTGTGGAGTCTTGTGAGCAAAAATTCTACTTGGTGAGCCACTGGCGTTAAAGTTGTGAGCAAGCGATTTGACAACTGCATAAATTAGTTTGCTCTGGAGCCATCCTTCCCGAGCTAAGACAAAAATGTGTGAGCCAAAGGCTAAAAAACTGTGAGCTAGCTCATACTAACTCAGCTTAGAGGGAACACTGCTGGTAACTAACATATTGATATGCTAGTTGTTGTAGATTTTCTGGGTTGTGTGGCCGTGGTCTTGACACAGAGAGTACTACATCTTTCTATGTTATACCTCTGAGGATGCCAGTCACAGCTGCTGGCGAAACGTCAGGTCCTACAATGCCAAGACCATGGCCAAACAACCCGGAAAATCCACAGCAACTAATGAACTTCGTCCATGAAAGCCTTTGACAACATATTGATATGCCATTGTAAAAAGTAAAGGTAAAGGTTCCCTTGCTCGAAAGCCAGTAGAATCCGACTCTAGGGTTGCGGTGCTCATCTCCGTTTCAAAGCCGAAGAGCCAGCGCTGTCCGAAGACGTTTCCGTGGTCGTGTGGCCGGCATGACTAAACACCAAGGCGCACGGAACACTGTTACCTTCCCACCAAAGTGGTACCTATTTATCTACTTGCAATTTCTTGCTTTCGAACTGCTAGGTTGGCAGGAGCTGGAACCAGAGACGGGAGCTCACTCCATCTTGTGGCACCCAGGTCTTGAACTGCTGAACTACTGACCTTCCACAGCCTGCAGTTCAGTGTCTTAGCCACTTGAGCCACCACAGCTCCATGCCATTGTATCACTATATAATTATATACTGAAATAGCTTTAAAAAAAAAAAAAACCAGAAAGACCCCCAATAATATGGAGAGGGAAGGGCTACCCCAGGGACTGGAGCAGGGAAATGGCACTGATGTGGGTGGGCCATGGAACTCTGGACTTTCCCATCCACACTGCAGCCCGCCTTGCTTTGCTGCCATCTTTCCCAAAACATCACAACAAAGGAGGGCTGAGAAAGATGGCAGAAAAGCCAAGGCAAACCCAGGTGATGCAGAGAAGCTCCCCAATGCTGGGAAGAACTGTGTCTGTAATGGGGGGGGGTGTCCTGGTTCCCACTAGCCTCTGATCTGGGGCAAACGATGTGTGTGAAAGCGACCAAAAATATAAATACAGGAGTTACCTTCGCGCTGTTGTTGTTAGCCCCCAAGGTACCACTGGACTTTTATCTCACTGCTACAAATTTGACGCCACTACCCATCTGGGATCATCATCTGTGTTTGGGGTGGGGGAGTGAGAGATGAGGCTTATCTTCATCTAGAGACACTTGGAGCAGCCTGGCTCGCCTTGATAGTTTGGGTGCAGAACCGATGCTGTGCATTGAGCAAAACAGCCTGGTGTGCCCCCTGCTCTGCATACATGCTGGCAGTTGCCTTCTCCTGATCTCAGGGCTTCCCCATCATGCTCTGGAGCATCTTTTCCTCTCCTACCCCCTTTTGGGACCAAACCCCCAGCTTGATGAAGAGATTTAGGGAGAACTCAGAAGCTAGCTCCCTGCTTTGTGAAACTGATTCTGTTACTCCAAATTTTAAAAATCAGGTAGAATCATAGAATCATAGACTTGGAGGCACAATGCTGGAAATTCACAACTACCTCCCACTCACACTCTCAATGACCCATGCCAAGAAGATGGCAAGACCTCCAGGATCCCGAGCCAAACTGGTCTGGAGGAAAATTGCTTCCAGACCCCAAAGTGGCGATTGGTATTTCCCTGAGCATGTAAGAAAGGGCCACAAGATAAGGGTTACTGTTGGACTCCCACATTGTCCAGCCTGTTTCAGGAGCCCTGCACTCTCTGCCCCCCGCTTTCTGAGGTGAGGCAGGTGGTAACCAGAGCCAGGGCTTTTTCAGCAGAGGTACCTCATTTACGGAATGCTCTTCCCATTGAGGTTCACCTGGTGCCTACCTTATTTTCTTCTAGGCATCAGGCCCACATTTTTTCCCCCCAGGCTTTGAACAGAGGGTTGGTCTTTTAAAATAATTGTATAGTATTTTTTAGTCTGAAATTGTTCAGCTCGTTTTAAGCGGCTCTACACCTTTTAAATTTTTTTCCTGGCTTTTTTTTTAAGGTAAGGTTTTACTTTATAACTTCTAGTGTTTGTTTTTTATTATGTTATTTTGTACGCCACCTGAAGCTAGTTCCCCAGGAAAGGCAGCATAAAAATCTCCCAAATAAATAGATCAGCAGGGCAACCCACAATCTTAGTCCTTTCCTTTAACAACCTTTGTCCCGCTGAGAATCAAGCGGCACTTCTCTGCCTAACCCCACGCAGGGTTCTGTTTCTTGGTCACACTGGAGTGTGATGGAGAGCCAAGAACTGGCTGTTCTATCCATAGCTGAATGAGGAAGCCTTGCTCAGTCCTTGCAAAGATCTGGTCCTCTCCACACCAGAAGCACCAAAACCACTGGTGCAGGGAGGCTGGATGTGTACAACAGCTTTGGAATCTCCTTGGCATATTCTGCATTCCTGAAAAGCTGAGCTCATCTGAGGAAGGTTGAAGACAGACCCCAGTCACCATGGTTTCTTTACCCAGCATTGTTTTTTCAAAGCTGACTTTGGCATGTCCAGGCTTTTGTTGAGTTTGTCCACAAGGAAAAGAAACTGGGGGGAAGGGGGGGTTTGTTTCTATTTGCTTGCTTGTTTATTTATTTGCAGCTTCAAAAGACTTGGTTTGGATTTGGCCATGGACAGGAGACTGCAGCACCCATTCATTCAGAGTACAAACTGAGTTTCCAAAACTGTGGAAATGATGAACCTTAGGCATCAGCATAGATCTTATTAGGACCACCAACACTGCAACACATTAGTATGCAACCTTTTGAGTCCTCCAGAGAGCTTCATCAGGCTGAATGTTAAGCAAGACCAAAAATGGGGGGGGGAGTAGGGCAGCACATGATGAGAAAGTCCCTCTTCCTGAAGGTTGCAACACTCTTCAAAAGGAGCACAGGAAGTGTTATGTAGATTTCATTACATTAACCCATGCTAGGGGCAAAAAGGGTCTTGGGTTGCAGCAGTAGACAGTTAACTCCCTTTTTCACATTGTTAACAGTCAGCAGCAATTTGCATCTGGACAATGAAGAAAGATGGCAGGAATAAAGATGATTTCATTTGAAATGTGGTATTCAAGGTGACTTTTATGGATAGAGTGGACCACCCAAAAGGCAATTAAGTGGGTTCCAGATCAAATCAAACCTGAACTCTCCCTAGAAGCTAAAATGACTAAACTCAGGCTACCGTATTTTAGTCATATTATCAGAAGACAAGAATCGCTGGAAAAGACAATCATACTAGGAAAAGTTGGAGGCCACAGGAAAAGAGGAAGACCCAACATCAGATGGATTGACTCAGTGAAGGAAGCCACAGCCCTCCGTTTGCAAGACCTGAGCAAGGCTGTTAACAAAAGGTCATTTTGGGGGACACTAATTCATAGATTTGCCATAAATTGGAAGTGACTTGATTTGACACACTTAACACACATTTTGCATCTGTCTCCAGTGCTAATGGGAACAAGCTGATCCCTTACAGGGCACAGAGCAGAACAATGTGTTAAGTAATGGTATTAGGCCAATATTGGATGGTGTGGTAGATAATGGTTCAGTATAAGCCAGCAGTATAGTGTCACATTAATGGGTAGAAGGCACGCAATCAATATAAGAAAATTAACCTTGTTAGATATGAGATCATCTTTCTTCAGCAGCAGGACACAGTAAATATAAGGCAACTATTTTGTTTTTAAATGTGAGTTTTTATCATATTTGCTTCAAGAGGGAATTGGATAAAAATATGGAGCAGAGGCCCATCAGTGGCCATTATCCCCACTAGATATAGATAGGAACTCTTGATTTGGGGCAAGTGATGCTCTGTATTCTTGGTGCTGGGGGGGGGGAACAGTGGGAGAGCTTCTAGTGTCCTGGCCCCACTGATGGACCTCCTGATGGCCCCTGGTATTTTTGGCCACTGTGTGACAGAGTGTTGGACTGGATGGGCCACTGGCCTGACCCAACATTGGCTTCTCTCATGTTCTTAGTTTCATCTGTACCTCTAACATTTTACGTACATTATTCTGTCTCCCCTCTGCCATTTGCTTCAATTGGCATCTGACTGACCTCAATGCCATTTCAATGAAATCTTCCATTTTTAAAAAAAATGGTGGAGTCTGTCAGTGTAAATCACCACTGAACAACTGACCCCTTTATTGACAGAAAATACATGGAATAAAATTATGAATGCCAAGTTTGACTTTTGACACCAAAAACATGGGGATGTTTTAAAAAAAGATTGGGGTGAAAGACCAGGGGCACTGCTGCAGTGGCGGAGGGAAACTTAGTGGGTGTTCACTTTCGTGTCTCTCTTACCGGGCCTGTGTAAGAGGGAGCTATTCCGCCAGGCCTTTGGTTGACGCAGAGGGCCTCCAATGAAGCCGGCCTCCCTCACTGAAGCCTGTCATCATTATTCTGCCCAGATTAAGAAGATCTCTGGATCAAATCACTCTATCTGAAATTGTGTTTGTCGGTTACACACTGTTAATTATTTTTAAATTGTATTATTTAATTGTTTTAAATATTGCTATATATTTATTAATGTACATTTTAATCTACTTATGATGTGATCCGGTCTGAGCCCGCCATTGCCAGGGCTCCCTTTCTCTACCGAGAGCTAACAAGCACTCAAGCCACCTTGGAAGACCCACCTCTCTCTAAGGCAGTGGTTCTCAACCTTCCTAATGCCGCGACCCTTTAATACAGTTCCTCATGTTGTGGTGACCCCCAACCATAAAATTATTTTTGTTGCTACTTAATAACTGTAATTTATGTGTTTTCTGATGGTCTTAGGCGACCCCTATGAAAAGGTCGTTCAAACTCCAAAGGGGTCGCAACCCACAGGTTGAGAACCACTGCTCTAAGGTAACCAAAAAGGTTCAGACAAAGAAAAAGGAACTAAAATATAGCTATGCTCATAGTGCTAATGTACAAAATATCACATTATACATTCAAAAATGCTAAAATATCACTTTAAAACCACAATCCTATGTTTCTGCATATGAGTACCTAATCCTAATACAAAGACGAATGTGCAATCATATAAATACAGGTTAAAAGGCGCATGTTATAACCATATACAAGAACCAATACCAAACACATTTCAGCTAAAAGCCTTCCTCGGTGGTAAAATTGAAACCGAGCACTCCATAAATTTAACAAAAATATACATAAAACTCATCAAAAACAGAATGCACCTTACTCACACTGAGATGTTCACCCATGGAGTAAGTGGTGATAAACAGTCTTGAGATGAAACATGGGTGATTAATCAAGCTGATGATTCTTTTCTATTTGTACCTGAGCACCCACTGGAGCTTTGAGAATTGCAGATTGAGCATGGGCATATGAAATATTGTACATCTTGATCAGTTGCTCATGTTGCAGCTCAAGATGCAGAACCATAGAATTGTAAGAACATAAGAGAAACCAATGTTGGATCAGGCCAGTCGCCCATCCAGTCCAACACGCTGTCACACAGTGGCCAAAAATACCAGGGGCCATCAGGAAGTCCACCAGTGGGGCCAGGACACTAGAAACCCTCCCACTGTTGGCCCCCCCAAGCACCAAGAATACAGAGCATCGCTTGCCCCAGACTGAGAGTGCCTATATATATCTTGTGGCTAATAGCCACTGATGGGCCTCTGCTCCATATTTTTATCCAATTCCTTCTTGAAGCAAATATGATAAAAACTCACATTTAAAAACAAAATAGTTGCCTTATATTAACTGCTGCTGAAGAAAGATGGTCTCATACCTAACAAGGTTAATTTTCTTATATTGATTGTGTGCCTTCAGTGTGTTTTCTACCCACTATGTGACACTGTACTGCTGGCTTATACTGAACCACTATCTACTACACCATCCAATATTGGCCTAATACCATTACTTAGCACATTGTTCTGCTCTATGCTCTGTAAGGGATCAACTTGTTCCCATTAGCCCTGGAGACAGATGCAAAATGTGTGTTAAGTGTGTCAGGTCACTTCCAACTTATGGCGACTCTATGAATTAGTGTTCCCCAAAATGTCCTTTTGTTAACAGCCTTGCACAGGTCTTGCAAACGGAGGGCTGTGGCTTCCTTCACTGAGTCAATCCATCTGATGTTGGGTCTTCCTCTTTTCCTGTGGCCTCCAACTTTTCTTAGCATGATTGTCTTTTCCGGTGATTCTTGTCTTCTGATAATATGACCAAAATACGATAGCCTGAGTTTAGTCATTTTAGCTTCTAGGGAGAGTTCAGGTTTGATTTGATCTAGAACCCACTTAATTGCCTTTTGGGTGGTCCACTGTATCCATAAAAGACATGCAACATGGGTGATTCATCAAGCTGATGATTCTTTTCTATTTGTACCTGAGCACTGGAGCTTTGAGCATTGCAGATTGGGCCTACACAGATCCACGGACATATGTAATATTGTACATCTTGACGATGCATCTCAAGATGCAGAACCATAGAATTGTAAGAACATAAGAGAAACCAATGTTGGATCAGGCCAGTGGCCCATCCAGTCCAACACTCTGTCACATAGTGGCCAAGAGGTCCAGCAGTGGGGCCAAGACACAAGAAGCCCTCCTACTGTTGCCCCCCCCCGCAGCACCAAGAATACAGAGCATCACTTGCCTCAGAGCTCCTATCTATACCTTGTAGCTAATAGCCACTGATGGACCTCTGCTCCATATGTTTATCTAATTCCCTCTTGAAGTCTTCCACGCTTGTAGCCGCCACCACCTCCTGTGGCAGCGAATTCTATGTGTTAATCACTCTTTGGGTGAAGTACTTTCTTTTATCTGTTCTAACCCGACTTGCATTGGGCTTCGGCAGTTTCCCCATGTAAACAGCACCTGCTCCAATTCCCCCTCTGTACCAGAGCCGGTGCACCCTCCCAGGAGAATATTACATTTTTAAATAACATTGTAGCACTTGTGAATGTATAATTAAATTATATATATATATATTGTACACTAGCACTACGTGTGTAGCTATATTTTAGTTTCTTTTTCTTTGTCTCCACCTTTTTGGTTACTTTTCTCTTGTAGAACTATGCTTTTCTCCCCCTTTTTGGTCACACTGACCCACCTCTCTCTAACCTAGAAGTCCTTGCATTCTTTTCCCTGCAGAGAGTGAGATTTACTGCCAGCGGTTGTACTGATGTCCATCAGCTGGTTTTAAAAGGGGATTAGATCAGTCCATGGAGGGTAAGTCCATGGCTGGCTAATAGCCATCCTCATTAAATGGATGGCTAAATATGTCCAGAAGCAGTAACCAGATTTAAGGCTGAATTTCTGTTTTCTAATTCTCCCCTGCATTAAAAAAAAGCCACTGCTCAAATGGAAAACCAGCACAAAGTGCTACTCTCCAATCTTACTTTTTAGGGCAGTAGTTTTCTCTTTGCTAGGAAAGTTTTAATGGGGGGTGGGGAGCATTCAAAAGCAGCTACCTCCCTCTCGGTAGTAGGAGAGTCCATTCTGTCTGTTCAGGATTCTGTGCAATTATCTGGGCCAGCAATGGCAGCAGGAGGAAGGAAAAAGGTGAGATGAACTGACTCCATCAAGGAAGCCACGGCCTTCAGTTTGCCAGACTTGCCCAAAGCTGTTCAGGATAGGGCGTTTGGAGGTCATTATTCATGGGATCACCACAGGGCACTTGACACATAGAAGGCTGATCCGATTTCCCAACTTTCTGTTGGGGGGTGCGGTGCCTAGGTGCAGCAGCCTTGGGGTACGGGGGCCACATAACTCCCAGGATATGAGAGGAAGGACGCCCCTTGTTTCAAGTAGAGCCGATCTGGGGAGCGCTTGGATGGGACACTTCCCAGGACCTTAGTATACCACCTGGAGCTCATAAGAACATAAGAAGCATGTTGGATCAGGCCAATGGTCCATTCACTCCAACACTCTGTGTCACACAGTGGCCAAAGCCCAGGTGCCAGGAAGCTCCAAGGAGAGGAATGTGTGTCTGGGGGGGGGGTACGAATTTCTAGCACAGCGCTATGGAAACATGCATCTAATTCTGGAAATTACAAGGGAGTTGGGTGGAAATTACAAGGGAGTCGTTACTGGCTTAATATCAGGAGAAACTTCCTGACTGTAAGAGTAGTTGAGCAGTGGAACAGACTGCCTCGGGAGGTGGTGGATGCTCCTTCGCTGAACGTTTTCAAGAGGAGACTGGACAACCATCTTTTGGGTATGTTGTAGGTAGAGGTTTCGGCTGTGTTCCTGCAGAGTGCAGGGGGTTGGACTAGATGGCCTGCAAGGTCCCTTCCACCTCTAACATTCTATGATTCTATGATTCTATGCATCCAGCACGCCTAGTGTAGGCTCCAGATTCAGAGCAGCTCTTTGAGGGGTGGGAAATGGGAAGCCACTGTGCACATGTGCAGCTGAGGTCATCATTACCCCGAGCCCGGACCGAGCGCTGAAACAGCCCAAGTCAAGACGCGAATCCTGCGCCGCTCTGGCTGCCCCGCCCCGCCCCGCCCCGCCCGGGGGGTTCTGTCGCAGCCTGACCAACGAGTCCCTCCACCCAGCCGGATCTGCCCGTCTCGCGGGGCGGGGGGCGGGAGGGCGCGGAGAGCTCGCGCCTGTTGCCATCAGGAGCGAGCGGAGGTTGGGGATGGGCCGGGGTCTTCTGGCTTCTGCCCTCGCCCAGCGCCGCGGAGTCTGCGCCCCCGCCGGAGAGACAGGCCGGCGTCCCCGCCGCGCTTCCTTCGCCTTCCCTATCAGCGGACACCTCATTAATATTCTCCTGGGAGGGCGCACCGGCTCCGGCGCAGAGGGGGAATCGGAGCGGGCGCTGTTTACACGGGGAAACTGCGAAGCCCAATGCAAGAAAATTCGGGGGGGGGGGGGGGTTAGGAACTGGAAGGTAAAAATGTGACGTGATCGGCCCCCCCCTGTAATTTGGGTACCAGAGAACTGTTAAGAGCACGGAGACTGGCTTGTATTGGGGGGAGGGGTCTAGCAACTTTCCTTCGCCGTGCATAGTTTCTTTTTAAAAAACATTTTTTAAAACCCCACAGGATACAAAAAAACAAAAAAGGGGGGGGGCTCAAAATCCAGCAACTAAATAAAAAGAAAGAAGGGGAGGTGTACATATAAAGTAGAAACAAAAATATAACACTGGTGGCACATCCTCACATAAGTTTCTATAAAAGATTTCCAAATATCTAAAAATATGGCCATACACAATTGTTTCCTATATGTGTGTAAATTAAATTGTGAAGTCCTCAATCCACTGATTTACAGGAGGTGGACACTTATTTCTTCACTGTAATCCAAGTCTTTTAGCCCTAGTCAGGGCACTGAGGGTCATAAGAACATAAGAGAAGTCAATGTTGAATCAGGCCAATGGCCCATCTAGTCCAATACACTGTCACACAGTGGCCAAAAATACCAGGGGCCATCAGGAGGTCCACCAGTGGGGCCAGGACAGGAGAAGCCCTCCCACTGCCGCCCCCCCCAGTCCATTTTCTTTGACCATCAGTTAGCCTCCAAGTGATGGGTAGATGGTTTAAAAGCACGTTAACACCCTCAAAAATCAATGGACATTCTAATACAAAATTAACATGAGTAAAAACTTCCTCTCAGAAAAACAGGGGACAGTCCAAAAACATATGTTTAAGGAACCAACCTATGAGATACAAGGCCAGCTATTAGATACTTTATTCAGTCCTTTGCTAAAGAGTTGCTCTGGTGTCCTGTAGATCCTAACCATAATTTTTTGCTAAGTGAGTCACCACTCATGATCCATGGAGAGAGTAGGTATAAACCTGACAGCCATATCCCATTGCTTTGGCGAAATAGAGCCATCTAGCTCCTTATCCCATTCATTCCTGAGACTCTGCATATTGTGTTTATTAATTGACATCAAATATGTATGAACTTCAGAGGACAGCGGAAGACAGAAGGGCCTGGCATGATCTGGTCCATGGGGTTGCGAAGAGTCAGACTCGACTGTGCAACTGAACAACAACAATGTATGAACAAATTTGAAAGTTTTACTATCTGCATTGATTCAATTAGAGTTTGAAGGAACAAAGGGGACTCTGAAACATATCATGCCTCAGGACCCTATTTAGATACCAACAAATGTTGCAGTTGTGGATATTGCTGCTCAGCAGAAATTGACAAGTTATGTCTAGACTTTAGCAAAGAAAATGACAAAAAAATTAAGTTTTATGACATGCTATCCATACAGCAATAAGACACACACATATGCACACACACCCCACAATTCTGATATTTTGCAAAATGAGAGATAGGACAGCTGCCCCCTGCTTGACTGGAATATCCTAAACGGAATATTCTTCACGCTAATGCTAGGATTAGGGGAAGGCTGGATTATTTAGTGGTGAGAAGTGGTGCTCAGATATGTCTTTCTCAATATTCTTCCTTCACATATTCCAGGATTTAAAAAAAAACATTTGGGAACCTAGGCTGATAAATCCTGGCTCCAACAGAGCTTGCTTTCTCCTATGTATTTTTGCCTTTCTCTTGCTTTTCTCCTTCCCCATCCTGTTCCCAAATTTCCCATAAATAAATGAAAACTTCACATTGGTGAGCACAGCTTGAATGGGAGTCCATCTGTCCTATATTTTGGAGAGTGGAGTGATTTCAGATGCTGAATGACATTAGCAGGCATATGACAATAGTAGGTGAATGACAATACTAAGTGTGATTGGATTAGGTGTGATATGTAGAGGGTCAGTAGGCGTGGAGCAATCAGCATTGGTAATGAGACAGGAAACCTAGTTCTCAATTCAGTCCAGGAGGATGCATTGTCTTGAGCTTCATTACCATTTGCAATTCAGCAGTCTCTCTAATCTCCCTTTTAAATTCCTTCCTAAGAGAAGTGCTATTCTTAGGTCAGCAACTGAATGTCCTGAAAGGTTAAAATGTCCCCCCCATTGTTTTTTTAATGTTATGGTTTCTTATATAGCTTTTATTTCTAGTATCTTTCCATAATGAGTTTGTAGGAAAGACAAATTCCAATAGATGTTTGATTTTGAGAGAGTGACCAGTATCTTAGGTTCTTTAATGGAGAGGAAAAGGTTTGATCTCAATTTTAGCAAGTGTGGAAGGAAATTTTTCACAATTCACCTTTGCCATGGTAGGCATCAGACCACTTGTCCGTAGGTTGTCAATCTAGCGGCTATTGATCTGCCGCTAAACCCAAATCAGCAGATGCCATTTGTTTGTGGTGCAGTCACAAGTTGCAGGGGTGTGCTGGGTTGACTGGTTATGAATGCTGATAATATCTTTTTGCAGCAACTCAGTGGAAGGCTAGATTTTTTTCACATTCATGACTGGCTTGTAAAGGAATATTCAACTGATTGCCTGGGGGTGAGTAAAAGCTGCCTACAGGTGATCAAACATGGAAGCATTTAGGAAATGGAAGAGTGTTGGTTCTTTTCTTGAGGCTATGAACACCTGTGAGGGGACATGTAGCAAGTTTGAACAAGGAAGTGCAGGATGCTTTGACTGGACTGCTGACTGAGAGAGAAAGAACAGGGTTACAAACCACTCAGCTTTCCTCCTCTATCAGCTTCTAGACAAATAATCCTCTAACCCAAGTTTCTAGTCCTTAAGTGGTGCCTCCCAGCTAATGCCTACTTCCTGCTTCCTCCCCAGGTGAGGCACACTTCCTGTCCCTACCCAGCTTCTTGGAACTGAAAACAAATCAACTAGTATCATAATACCCCTGTATAAATTGATGGTGTGACCTTATTTGGAATACTGTGTGCAATTCTGGTCACCACACCTCAAAAAGGATATTATAGCATTAGAAAAAGTACAGAAAAAGGCAACTAGAATGATAAAAGGTTGGAACACTTTCCCTATGAAGATATGTTAAAGCGCTTCGGGCTCTTTAGCTTGAAGAAATGATGACTGAGGGGTGACATAATAGAGGTTTACAGGAATATGCATGGGATAGAGCACGTTGAGAAAGAAGTACTTTTCTCCCTTTCTCACAATACAAGAACTCATGGGCACTCAATGAAATTGCTGAACAGTCGGGTTAGAACAGATAAAAGGAACCCAAAGTGTGATTAACACATGGAATTCACTGCCACAGGAGGTGGTGGTGGCTACAAGCATGGATGGCTTCAAGAGGGAATTGGATAAACATATGGAGCAGAGGTCCATCAGTGGCTATTAGCCACAAGGTATAGATAGGGACTCTTGATCTGGGGCAAGTGATGCACTGTATTCTTGGTGGTTGGGGGGGCAACAGTGGGAGGGCTTCTAGTGTCCTGCCCCCACTGGTGGACCTCCTGATGGCCCTTGGTATTTTTGGCCACTGTGTGACCGAGTGTTGGACTGGATGAGCCATTGGCCTGATCCAACATTGGCTACTCTTATGTTCTTATGTTCTTCCTGACTGCCATCTTGTTCTCCCAGTCTTGGTTGCAGGACCACCCTTACACACAATGGCATAGATTATATATTTGGGTAAGAAGTTGGCTAGTGTATTTTTTTCTGGACTAGTAACACATGGAAATAACGTTCTCACAGGAAATCTGCAGTGCGGCATCTGGGTGGAATGAGCTTGGGAAGGCAAGACATTTCTACACACTAGCCCCCTGCATTGTTATGGCCATTGACCTGTTTTTTTCCCCTTCACAGGCCATCCAGGACAACCCAGCCATTGTGATCACTGATATGATAACAGCAGTGCGGTCCAAACCCTTAACAAATAGATGCCTTCAGTCTTTTTCTTTCTAACATTCTTCTTTTGAGTTACGTGTCAAACCAGCCCAGAATCAAAATATCACGGTCAGGCTAAGCTCTGAAATGTTTCTGCAGATGTGTCCATGCCAATCAGAACAAAGCAAAACAGGCATCAGGTGTTGCCAAGCTCTGAAAGGCGAGCAGCTGCTGCCAAGCACTAGGCAGCTCCAGTACACCATTTCCACTCATTAGTATCTGAGGAAGGGAGCTGTGACTCCCAAAAGCTTTTACTCTGAAAATCTTGTTGGTCACTAAAGCGCTATCAGACTCGAATCTGACTCATCTACTGCAGACCAGCGTGGCTCCCCTGCTGAAAGAAGTTTCCTTTCTTGTGTTGCCAGTGGGTTGGTGGGAAGTGCTGTCAAGTCACAGCTAAAATATGGTGGCCCCATTGGGTTTTCAAGGCAAGAGACACTCAGAACTGATCTGCCATTTTGCTTACCTCTGTGTAGCTACCGTGGACTTCCTTGGTGGTCTTCCAGCCAAGTGCTAACCTGGGCTGACCCTGCTGAATGTCTGAGATCTGATGAGACTGGGCTAGCCATCCAGGTCAGAGTTTTTGCTGGTGTGGAAATACCTTGTGACTGCACAGAACTCTTTATCAGGCTGAGGGGGGGTCATCCATAGAGGGTTTGTATTTGCTTGCACCCAATGGTGTCACTGCACTTGGTAGACTGATCTTGCTGAACCTCTGGGCACTTTTGGAATTCTGAAGACAAGGGAGTGGGCACCAGCCCAAAATGGCTACCATGGGAGGTTGTTAGCTGAACATCTTCCTGTGACAGAGGCAGCTGTCTCAGAATGCACAATCTCAGCAGAAACAAAGGAGAGGCCTCCTGGGGTCTCCTGTTCCAGTGAGGTGGAGGAAAGTGAGGACTGGGCCTTTGCCTTGAGGAAGAGTTGCTTCATAAAAGAAGCAAATGGGTCTCAAGAAACCCACTGGTGGACACCATCCTGAGGATCATTGAACAAAACCTTTGATTGATTCATCAGTGGGCGGTCAAGAGGATAAATTGGGATCACCCCATCAGATCGATAAATCAGTCTTCATTTTTGATACCATTTTGATACTGTTTTGATTCTGAAGCGCCGTTTAGATGAAGCTGCCATAGAATGAGAAAGACCATTGGCCCATCCAGCTCAGTACTGTTAACTCCACCTGGTTGAAGCTCTCCATGGTCTTCCCCAACTGGTTGGCCATTTAAGATTCTTTACCAGATATGAGGGATTGAACCTGTGACCTGCTGCATACAAAGCATGTGTTCTGTCACTAAACCATGTTCAACCCTACCCCATCCTGAAATAGGAAATGAAAACAACAACACAACCTTGTATAGCTTTGTTAAATTGACAGTTGTATTCAGATTTTGTTGATATGCAAAAATATTTGCACATAATCAGTTCATGAAAATTATAAGACAGATAAGTAATCACATAAAAATTCTTTAACTAGTTTAAATAAATAATTTAAAAAGATGACTCACTGAGAATATTCCAGTCTATAAGATTCTTGCTTGGGTGGAGGGTAGCTTCCACAAACAGACAATAACATGGTAATCCACAGAACTGATGCCCCATAGTACAAGCTCAGAAGTTATTGGGCATAGAATTCAACATCCTAAGAGTTTCTTTTTAAAAGCAAGGGTTTCCCCTGTCTGTTGGAAAGGCTGAGAAAACTATAGAGAAGAAGAAGAAGAAGAAGACGATGATGATGATGATGAAGAAGAGGAAGAAGAAGAGGAAGAAGAAGAGGAAGAAGAAGAGGAAGAAGAGGAGGAGGAGACTGGATTTATACTCCACCCTTCACTCGGAGTCTCAGAGTGGCTTACAAACTCCTTTCCCTTCCCCACAACAGACACCCTGTGAGGTAGGTGGGGCTGAGAGAGCTCTCTCCAGAACTGTCCTTGAGAGAACAGCTCTGACAGAACTATGGCTTGCCCAAGGTCATCCAGCAGCTGCAGGTGGAGGAGTGGGGAATCAAGTCTGGTTATCCCAAATTAGAGTCCATACACTTAACCACTACACCTAACCACTATTATTTTAACTACAGCATTGATATAGGTAGGGTCCACGCATTATTGTCTCTGAAAGGTACTCACCTAGCCTAGCAAGCTGCTTTGTCTCTGCAGGATAGAGAAAAAAATACTGGCCTGCCTTACAGGGCTGCTGTATGGATTATAACACAAAAAAAGTACATTAAGTTATCTGAATGCTGAAAATGCTGTATATATGTTAAGGTAATCGAACGGAGCTGCGGTGGCTCAGTGGTTAAGACGCTGAACTGCAGGCTGTGGAAGGTCAGTAGTTCAGCAGTTCGAGACCCGGTGCCGCATGACGGGGTGAGCTCCTGTCTCTAGTTCTAGCTCCTGCCAACCTAGCAGTTCAAAAGCAAGAAATTGCAAGTAGATAAATAGGTACCACTTCGGTGGAAGGTAACAGCGTTCCGTGCACCTTGGTGTTTAGTCATGCCGGCCACATGACCACGGAAACGTCTTCGGACAGCGCTGGCTCTTCGGCTTTGAAACGGAGATGAGCACCGCAACCCTAGAGTCGGATTCGACTGGCTTTCGAGCAAGGGAACCTTTACCTTACCTAATCAAACAAACAAACAAATCAATGTTGGTAAAGGAATGCGAGCACATGTATGTGAACTGAATACTCATGTGATTCATAATATAAGCCAACCATTGCTATGTAGAAGGGTGATGGGCACATATCGAGTTTTCTTCACCCCATAAGTCCACCCAGCCCAGTACTGTCCAAGGCTTGCAAGTGGTATTCCTTAGGTCTTCCACCCAAGATCCTTCTTAATGGGAGATATCAGGAACTGATGCATCCAAAAGGAGGAGTGTGTGGGTTGCCCTCCAGCCCATGATGGAAGAACAACAGCTAGGCTGATTCCCCCCCCCCATTTTGGCAGCATTTCCATGGTTCTAGGTGGGGAACTGAAATGCAGCTGCAACAATGGGCCCAAGCCCACTGAGTATATTTATAGCAGCGGGGACTGTTTATTCCATTTTGATTCCTTCCCCCTTTACTCAAGGAGCTCAGGGGAAAGGGAAGGGAAGGGAAGGGAAGGGAAGGGAAGGAAGGGAAGGAAAGGGAAGGAAAGGAAAGGAAAGGAAAGGAAAGGAAAGGAAAGGAAAGGAAAGGAAAGGAAAGGAAAGGAAAGGAAAGGAAAGGAAAGGAAAGGAAAGGAAAGGAAAGGAAAGGAAAGGAGATTGTAAGCCACTCTGAGACTCCTTTGGGTAGTGAGGGGAGGGGTATGAATCCAACCTCTTCTCTTCTTTCTGTCCATCTCCGATAACCATGCTAAACTTGAACCTACCTCCACTCGTCAACTTTTGCAACAGTTTATAGTGATATGGCACCTAGTGGAGGTGATGGTATCCCAGCTGAGTTATTCAAAGTCTTAAAAGAAGATGCTGTTAAAGTGCTGCACTCAATTTGCCAACAAATTTGGAAAACACAACAGTGGCCACAGGATTGGAAAAGGTCAGTTTACATTCCAATCCCAAAGAAGGGCAACGTCAAGGAATGTTCAAACTATCGCACAATTGCACTCATTTCACACGCTAGCAAGGTCATGCTCAAAATCCTACAAGCTAGGCTCCAACAGTACGTGGATAGAGAACTGCCAGAAGTACAAGCTGGGTTTCAAAGAGGTAGAGGAACTAGAGATCAAATTGCCAACATTCGCTGGATTATGGAGAAAGCAAGAGAGTACCAGAAAAACATCTACTTCTGCTTCATTGACTATGCTAAAGCCTTTGATTGTGTGGATCACAATAAATTATGGCAGGTTCTTAAAGAGATGGGAGTACCAGACCACCTCATATGTCTCATGAGAAACCAGTATAAGGGTCAAGAAGCAACAGTTAGAACCGGATATGGAACAACTGATTGGTTTAGCATAGGAAAAGGAGTACGACAAGGATGTATATTGTCACCTTGCTTATTTAATTTATATGCAGAGTACATCATGCGAAATGCTGGCCTGGATGAATCACAAGCTGGAGTTAAGATTGCTGGGGAAAAGATCAATAACCTCAGATATGCAGACGATACCACTCTGATGGCAGAAAGTGAAGAGGACCTAAAGAGCCTCTTGCTCAGAGTGAAAGAGGAGAGCGCAAAAGTGGGCTTGAAGCTCAACATCAAAAAAACTAAGATCATGGCATCTGGCCCCATCACTCCTTGGCAAATAGAAGGGGAAGTCGTAGAAGTAGTGACAGACTTCACGTTCCTAGGATCTCAGATCACTGCAGATGGTGACTGCAGCCATGAAATTAAAAGACGCCTGCTCCTTGGGAGGAAAGCGATGGCAAACCTAAACAGCATGATAAAAAGCAGAGACATCACCTTGCCAACAAAAGTCCGCATGGTCAAAGCAATGGTATTCCCCGTAGTAATGTATGGCTGCGAGAGTTGGACTATAAGGAAGGCCGAGCGCCGAAGAATAGATTCTTTTGAACTATGGTGCTGGAGAAGACTCTTGAGAGTCCCTTGGACTGCAAGGAGATCAAATCAGTCAATCCTCAAAGAAATCAACCCTGACTGTTCCCTGGAAGGCCAGATCCTGAAGCTGAAGCTCAAATACTTTGGCCACCAAATGAGAAGGGAGCATTCACTGGAGAAGACCCTGATGCTGGGAAAGATTGAAGGTCAAAGAAGAAGGGGATGGCAAAGGATGAGATGGTTAGACAGCGTCATCGATGCAACAAACATGAAATTGAGCAAACTTCAGTGGACAGCAGAAGACAGGAGGGCCTGGCGTAATCTGGTCCATGGGGTCGCGAAGAGTCGGACTCGACTGTGCGACTGAACAAAAAAAAAATAGTGATATGGCAGTATTTAATAGACAAGATCTGAAGTACTGCCATGACTGGGTAGACAGTCCTTTTCCTACCAGAAGGGAATGAATGTGATCTCACCCACCCACCCCAATTTAGGAAGCAATCCTAGAAGTTCTATGGCCCAATTTTATTCAATGGGGCTTGCTCCCAGGAAAGTGTTGATAGCACCACAGCCTCAGCCTCCAAGACTACCACAGTTGGCTTTATTTTTATTGTTAGCCTGGAAACACTCCCTGGCCTTCTGTTGAGAAATTATGCATGTCCTCCTGGAAGGAGTCGGGAGATAAAATTCCATACAGAAAAGTCCTTGAGATTTTCTCTGCTCTTAGCAACTGCTGGGGAAGTCATGGGGTGGGGGAGAGAAAAGAACTAAGAAGTACAATATCAAGAAAGAAAGAAAGAAAGAAAGAAAGAAAGAAAGAAAGAAAGAAAGAAAGAAAGAAAGAAAGAAAGAAAGAAAGAAAGAAAGAAAGAAAGAAAGAAAGAAAGAAAGAAAGAAAGGAAGGAAGGAAGGAAGGAAGGAAGGAAGGAAGGAAGGAAGGAAGGAAGGAAGGAAGGAAGGAAGGAAGGAAGGAAGGAAGGAAGGAAGGAAGGAAGGAAGGAAGGAAGGAAGGAGAGAAAATATCACCTTTATGAGTTGCAAGAAAACCCTGAAAAGTGGTTTTTTTTGTGGGGGAGATATTTTCAGTTGTTCAGCATTTAGAATCGATAGTTTAAAAATCCGCATCAGGGCTCCTCCAGGCATGTGGGGCTTGGCGCATGAATTCAAATCCAAGTCCACAGCAAGCATATCCGAAGGACCCTGCTGCATCCAGTCCAAGAATAAAAAGCGGACTGGAAATGTTTTAAATCGATCTGTCTGTCAGGATCTCCCACAGCAAAGACCTTCGGGCCCTGAGGGTTTGGTCTTTTGGAACGGAACCTTTGCTTTGAAACGGGCTCGCTCCTGAGCGAAGGCGATGGGAGACGACGTGCAGTCCAAAAGGGCCGCGAGCTGCAGCCCCCAAGACAGGTGTTTACAGGGGAGCCCCACACCGCGGTCTCCTGCAGCCAGGCGCGCAGTCCGTCCAAACGCGCTTGACCCGGTTTCTCGAAGAGGCGGGCTCCCCTTGCCGGAGCGCGCTTTCTTGAGAGAGTGCAAAGAAACCGGTGCTGGGTGGTCTATCCGTCTGTCTGTTTTTTGTTGTCTATGTGGCCGATTAAATACATGATCTCTCCAGAACGAGAACAACATCCAAGGGTTTTGCGCCAATTTCATTGGTCCAATAAAAAGCATTACGTGGATTCTGTTCTAGTTTGGAGGGTTTTGCCTGCACCGTCGGTAGCGAAGTCCTCGCTCCCCAGAAACGGGCACAGGGTCGCAGCTCTGCATTAGCGACGCCGACCAGGCGAGCCTTCTACAAAGTGCATTCCGATATCTGCATCACAGGCGCACACGCACACACGCCACAGATGTGACAGGCAAACCCGTTTCCTAGACCCTTTCCAACCGAGATTGCTATTGCTTTAATTTCCATCTTCCAGACCGCGCGGAGAAACCCGGATTCAAAGTGCTGTATAACTGGGACGGGAGATCCTTTCGGGGGGGGGGGGGCGAGAGGCTACGCGGCCCCTGCCCTTGATTTAGCCGACGAATCTCTTGGGCCCCGATCCTGACACTTACAGCTGTCGAAGCCAGAGTTTTCTTCCCGGTAGACGAGTGGCCAGGCTCTCCTAATTTTTATTCATGCTTTTACGCAAAGAACTGCGCTGGTGTTTTCGGGATTTGAAGAAAAGAAGAAGAAAATGCGGCCAGCAACTCAGTCGTTTCTACGTTTACTCGAAAGTGACCACTGAATCCAGTGGAATTTACTCCCGAGTAAAAGTGCACGGAAGAAAGGAAGGAAGGAACCACAGCGATGGGAGCTGGGGACTCTTTTATTTTGTTTTTTAAAGTGTATTGTACCGAAGAAACAGTTTTAAACCCCGATGTGAAACACTTGTTTCGGATTGGCACTCGCTTTCTTTTTTTTTTCTTTTTCTATTAATATTTTATTTATAAAATTGGCACTCGCTTTCAAACAGAGAGGGCGATCCCGGGCGCGATCCCGATGCGTGTCTACTAGGAAGTAAAGGCCAGGACATTGCAAAGAATTTTCTCCCGAGTCTGTGGGCACAGAATCGCAGCCCGGGGTCGCCGGCACATTACACGTGTGCCTAATGGTGCGCTCCGTTTCCCTGAGAAGGAGCTCCATTGAGTAGATCCGCTTAAGCCGGCTCCGGCAGTCAGCGATCTAACGCCCGCTTCCTTGGGAGCGGCAGAAACTGCAGTCAGGACAGGGGGCTTCCGTCCGAGTCGGCAATCCCACGGGAATTCCCCCCCCGGGAGAAATGTTGCCTTTGAGAGTTTGAGAGACGAGTTCGAAACCTCCACAGAATTACTGCCTGAGAGCAAAGTCTGAGTCCAGGGGGACCTTTAAGACCAACACAATTTAATTCTCTGGGTCGGTCGAAGTTTCGTGCGGTCACTTATTTGAGAGGAAGCCGTGTCGAAGCAGAGAGATTTCCTTCCGAGCAAAGGTGCCCTGGAGGTCTGACCGAGCGGGTGGCGCGGCCTAGAGCACCGCCAGTTGACAAGCCCGGCTGTCGCTGGATCGTGGCCCAGCTTCTCAGAGGGACCCCTCCACGCCAGCCTGCCCCTTTCTCCCCTCCCTAGCTCGTGTGTTTCTGGGCAGGGGGGGTCGCGTTTGCTAAACTATCCTCATCCCCATAAGCATTCGTTGAGAAAACCATAAACCCGAGGCCAGCCAGTCCCTCTCTGCAAAGCCCTCGATCCAACACACTCAACTGGACTGGGATCCTTCCCGTTTTTTACAAAAATTGTTGCCTGGGAGGACGCTCCGCTGTCCTTTGAAAACTTCTCATCGGATGCATCGAGAGGATTAGCCGGCATTTGACGTTATCACGACAGTATTCTTTGGACCGCTTCGACTGGCAGCGCCTCGGGGCGGGGACCGGTTTGGCGGAGCGCGTCGCCAGGACCCCCCCCTCCCCAGAAGTGCGGGGGCCGGCGAATGTTTGCCGAAAAAGGGAAGCCCTCTCCGACCCCCCGTCGATCGCCGAAGCCTCCCCTCCCGCTCTGTTGCGCAACAGCCCGATCCCGCGTATCTTCGCTCGGAAGTCAGTCTCGCTGAGTTTGATGGGGGTTACTCCCGAGGAGGCCTGTTTAGGATTGCAGTCGAAAGCTGCAGCGCCTACTCGCCTTTAGTCGGAAGTAAATCCCGTTGCTTTCAATGGGACTTCACTCCCGAGTAGGCACGGGCAGGACGCTTTTCGAACGAACGACCTGCGACTGCAGTCCTGGCTGGGCGGACTTCTCGGGGAGGAAGTCCCAGGAAACTCCAGGAGACGGACTCCCGAGGAGCGGACTGGGGCTCTTTAGCAGCGTCTTTCTGCTACCCGTGGTTAAATATGCTCTTCTCAATTGATTTTCCAACTCCAAGATAGTTTGATCCTTATTATTTTCTTCCCTTCTTTCTGTTTCCGGTCTGCATTTACTTCCGTCTCCTATACTTGGTATACTCCCCCCGCCATACACATCGCTTTTCTTTCCAGTTTTAAAAGGATGTGACAACCCCCCCACCTTTTTAACCAGGCAAAAATTCCCTTAACTACGATTTATTTTATTTTACTGCAAAAGAAAACATCGCATTAGCCCGTCTCGTTATACTTTAAATTTAAAGCATTTTCCCAAGCGAAGACTAATGCTCCTCTCCTCAGATTGGGAAGTTTTGGAATCGTGGTTAAAGAGCCGGGGGGGAGACGGTGTCTGGGCTGGCCCTTGTGGTTACAGACACGAAAAGAGAGGCGATTTCCCTTTTAAATAAATCAATAAACACATTTTCTCAAAACCGATCCTTTCGACGAATATATAATATTTTGTATTTCATATGCGTCTGGTGTTTGTTTTTAATTAGGAAAATGTGTGCGTGCTGTACAAGAATATAATGCAACAATATTTTAAAAGAACACATTAATGCATATACAGAGGGATCCTAGGCAGAGTTTCACCTTTCTAAATCCATAGGAATCAGTAGTCTTAGAAGGGTATAACTCAGTTTAGGATTGCCTTGATACAGGCAGAAGGGTGCATGCATACTCTGAAATGTCCCATTGAGTTCGATGGGACTTACTCCCTAGTAACTGCTTGCAGTTGCCCTGTAAAATTTAGCTACCATATGTTTATGCCTAACCTATACTTGAAATATACTATTATACTATGATATCAAATTTGATATAGAGTGCAAATATAAAATCGTATAAAATTATAAAATTATACATTAAGGCATACAAGACTTATTCCGTTATTTTAATGTGGGGTTTTTTTGTTTGTTTTTTACATCTTTGTGTGAATATTCCATAAAATCCCGATAACTCGCTCCTGGGCATGTTTTACTAAGAAGCACGTTCTACTAATTTCAGTGGCGCTTCTGTCTAGATTCCTTAAAAGGAAAACTACTCTTCTTAGGTATGCGCCATCGAAATATATTTTCTTAATGGGTTTGGCGGCACGGAAATACAAGAACAGAAAAGGCAACATACCCCCGGGGTATAAGAAATCTGCCCACCTTCCTGGGAATACAGGCGTCGCAGCTGGCTGGTCAGATTCGTCAGAGTTCCCCTCCGGCTCCGAGCTCTGCCGGCGTCTTCTGCACTGAAACAGACATAGAGACTTTCCCCCTCTTCCCTTCTCCACGGAACGAGCTGGACACGATAAAACTGATCGGGAGAAGATTCCCCTTCGCCTCCTTCGCGTCTGCGTCTATTCCTGAGCCGTCTCTCTCTCTCTCTTTCTCTTCGCCTGTTTTATCTGGAAAAGATTGTAACGCGAGTTTTTACACCCAGAAATGGCAGGGGTCTACCACTAAGCGTTGCACTCTGGATTTCCAGACATCAGACTAAAGCAAGAAGGAACACAGCAAGCCTGCCTAATTGTGGTGTTTTTATTTTTTAGAAACCGAATCGGAACAATCTTGAAAGATGGGAAACAGGGTGCTCGTAAAAAGGCATTTCTCCACATTGCAAATCGACATCCCCCCCACCCCCGTTGGAGGTCCAAAGTGAGACTCCCGCGAAGTCCAAAAGCCACACGATCACCGTCAACCACAGCTCCTAAGCAGGGTTGTACCCTTCTATGTCCATTGAAGTCAACGGACAGGGAAGGGTGGGACTGTTTTGGACGGCGCAGTTATTTCTCCACCGACTTGGCTATTGATCTATTTATTTGCTTCAGGCATGTCTAGCGAGCTCCAGAGCAATATTCTCCAGGGGCGTCACAAAAGTGTCCTTTAAAAAAATACAATGAACCACTTGTTAAAATCCCAAAGATCGAAAGAACTATAATCAGCACCAAAAATACTAGCAAAACCAAAAAGCCTCTCCAACCAAACAACAAGGACTGAAACTTCCTCCGGATGGGAAAACTGAAAGCAAGAAACTAACTAAGGCCAAAATTATTGCTAGCCAAAAACCGGGGGGGGGGGGCATTTTTGCCTGAAGCCTGAAAAGAGTGAATCCCCCAGGCTAGGTACTAAAGGAGAAAAGGCTCTGTCTCTAGTGCCATTCCTGCCTCACAGGATGTGGGGCCATTTGGGGGATTCTTTAATGTGCATGCATTTTAGATCCACCACATTCTTGGTTTTTCTAGTCCGCAGATAACTGAAAGCAAAGCTGCAGCATCGATCCTAAAGGCACTTTCCGGGGAGGGGGGTTTGCCTCCTTGAATAACAGGGAGCTTACTTCCGAGTAGCCCTGCTTAGTCTTGCTTGATGGGGAATGACAACTTTCTTTTTTGCTGTCAAGCTACAACAGACTCATGGTGGCAACCCCTTGTGGTTTTTTCAAGACAAGAGATGTTCAGAGGTGGTTTGCCATTGACTATCTCCTCGTAGCAGCCCTGGACTTCCTTGGTGGTCTCCCATCCAAGTACCAACTAGGGCCAACCCTGCTTAGCTTCCAGTATGGGATCAGATCAGGTTAGCCAACTTGCCCAAGGTTATATGGGTGGTAAATACAACAGAAGTCCAGCAGCACCATAGAGACTACCCGGTATTCCTTCATGAACTCTCAGTGAGTCAGAGCTCACTTCCTCAGATGCAATTAAGAGAAAATCATTTTACTTATCTTTATCAGGAGAGTTTACAGAAGGGGAAGTTAAGATGCCACACACGAACCCAGGACTAAGCTCGAGGGCCTGCTTTCGAATTGGATTGCACTGGCGGAGGCAACTGTTCCTTTTTAAAACTCTCTAAGAATTTCAAGCAGAACAAAACAATGTAAAGAGATATGCAAGTGAAAGGTTAAACATATGCATGGGGGGGGGCTTAAGAAATTGATTGAAGGTAACAAAATGAAGAAAAATATCCCAGCAAGAGTATTAATCACCCATTTGAAACATATATGTATATTTTACCTTTCATTTATTTTCATCTTTATTCATTATAATTACTTTATAGTCCACCTTTCTTGCCAAGACTCCAGGTGGAGTACTACAATTTGCTAGGAAACAAGAACATAATCCTAAACAGAATTATACCCTTCTAAACCCATTGGCTTTAATGGATTTAGAAATGTGTATCTTGGCACTGAATGGCACTCTAAATCCTTCCAGTTTCAGCACTTCTTACTTTCAGGTTACATATGTAGGAAGGACAAGGTATTGTAGCGACAAAATCCTGAGGGAGAGCTGTGTTGCCAGAAAAAGAAGACAAGACGGGAGCCCAAAGTTGGAAACAATTTAAGCTGGAGAAATGTTTGCATAATCTTCCACAGAAAGGGTTAAGACATCTATTTGTTTTGTGTCTATCCCATCTTCCTTTCTGACCCAATCAGGGCCCAAAGGAGGTAACAGCACATATAATGCAAAAAATAAAGCATCCATTAAAACACATAATTGAAGCAGCTAATTAAAACTGATAAGCCAGAGCCTGACAATCAATGCTGCTTACATTTGTCTGGACTCTGCATCTTTAATACTGACAGTGCTAACGGATCACTGTTTAGGTTCCAGGATTTAATTAAGCCAACATGCAAAGAGAAACCAAAACCTCATTTACACTGCAAGTCAGATCCACTGACCTTCCTCGGGGAAGGTTGCCACACTGTGTAAACTCACCTCGCCATATCAGTGCTCAGAGAGCATTTTAGGAGGGATCAAAGCCCCTTCATGGACATTACGTTAGTCATCCATACAAGAACTCTGCAGTTATTACTGTCCTCATATTGCTGACATGGCAGGGAGGGGCCTGACGGATGACTTTCCAGCTCAGCCTTTGAAGAAATATACAGAGGGATGTCAAAAGTTGCCCACTGCTGAGCTAAACCCCAATATTCATAAACATTGGTGTGCTAACTCCCTTTCTAGAAGCTCGATGGAACATCCTTGTTATGAAAAACTTCCACTGCCCATTGCTAAACAAATCTGTAGCTCTTAAATATTTCTGCAGGAGTATCAGTGTTACAAAAAGAGCAATGATCAAAAAGTGGGTGCTCTTTATAACGCTGATAATTCTGTTATAATATATATAAGTGAGTTTGGCATTCTTATTACTGACTTTGGTTTCTATATAATTGTTGTTGCATGTACTTAGCATGTTTTGACTACAAATATGTTTGTGATCCCACTGGTTGTTTTTCTGTAGCTCCCCTCCCCTTTGCTTGCATTGCTACACATAAGCACTGCCCAATGCCCAGGAACGCGGACTCTAATCTGGGAGAACTGGGTTTGATTCCCCACTCTTCCACATGCAGCTGCTGGTGTGACCTTGGGTCAGTCATAAGTTCTCCCAAAGGCAGTTCTCAGGAGAGCTCTCTCAGTCCCACCTACCTCACAGGGTATCCGTTGTGGGGAGGGGAAGGGAAGGAGATTGTAAGCCACTCTGAGACTCCTTTGGGTAGTGAAGGGCTGCATATAAATCCAATCTCCTCCACTTCCTCCTCCTCCTTTTATTAAAGGGACAGGATATTGTTCCCCAGGCCTGCTGGAAACCCTATATGGCACTCCTCTAACTTCACAGGGGTTCAAGAGAGAAAACAGGGTCTCTACAAGCAATCTTTCAACCGGGACCAAGGACCAAACCTGAGGGGGCAGAGCAAACTCCTGACTCGCCCCACAGCTGAAGTAGCATCAGTGTGATCCTGAGCAATTATTCCAGCCTGCCTCTGTAACTGGGGTCCCCCACCTTTTTGAGTCTGTGGGTACCTTTGAGACTCCAAGACAGGGCCACGGTCCCAATCATAAAATCACTGCCACAGGAGCTGGAGCCAACCACAAAATGTCAGGGAGCAAGGCTATACACACACACACACACACACACACACATATTATATAGCTGTAATAGTGACTATTTGACATTTCAGGCAGAAGCTCTGTTTAACAGGATGCCTTTTACTCTGCACAGCCTTTTAGTCTGCAAAGCCCACTGAATCCCTCCAAATTTCTAAAAGCAACTGGTGAGCACGAGGAAGGAAGAAGAGATTAGATTAATACCCTGCCCTTCACTCGGGGTCTCAGAGCGGCTTACAGTCTCCTTCCCTTCTCCTCCCCACAACAGATACCATGAGAGGTAGGCGGGGCTGAGAGAGCTCTGTTTGAGAACTGCTCCTGAGAGAACAGCTCTGAGAGAACCTGTGACTGGCCCAAGGTCATCCCATTGGCTGCATATGGAAGAGTGGGGAATCAAACCTGGTTCTCCCAAATTAGAGTCCACGCTCCTAACCATTACACCAAACTGGCTCACTACACCAAACTCACGGGCACCATGGTGGGGACCCCTGCCTTATAAAAATCAGTGGATGTAGACGGAAGGAACCCCGCACAAGACCACACTGCATGAGAACCAGATGTTTCCATTACCTGCTGTATTAGCCACTATTCTATATTTATGTTCTACTTGGGAGTAAGTCTCATTAAATTCAACCGAGAACAAGCATGAGGAGGAAACGGCTTGGAAATGGTTACTAATTTCAATTTTATTTCGTTCATAGTCTGCCTTTCTTGTTGAGGCTGAAGATGGATTATAGAATTTGAAAGCAAGGCAGTGAAGACAGGATCTTAGACCAGATGGACCCATGGTCTGATCCAGCAGGGCTCTTCTTAAAGAGCAGCACGGCGCATACAATAACCGCTCAATAAAACTGGATTACGAAACAAGAGAACAATGAAAACAGTGGTATCCAAAAACAAAGCAACAGAGATAAAAGAAGTTGCCTTAGGCTGCAGTCACACACACTAACAATCCACTTTCAGTGGATTATGCCAGTTAACATGGTAAAATCCAGTTGGAAAGTGCACTGAAAATGGATTATTTAGGTTTGTGTGACTGCAGCCTTAATTTGTCAGACAATAAAACTTAAATGCTATTCCTTTTATAAGAACTGACCACTTTATCAACTCTTGTAATAATGGGTTTAAATTATGGGTGGAAAGATCCTGGGTGGATATTAGGAATTTTTTTTTTTACAATGGCTGATTATGCATTGGCTTTTCCCTCCATTGTTTCAGCAAGCCCACACTGGGACAGAAATTCCCCTCTGCATTGCATGCTGCTTTCGCTTCTTTTGATCATCAGATTTCATGGTAACCTCTACCTTCTATGCCACTTTTTCTTCCTTTGGTCATCAGATTTATGGTATCTTCTGCATAGATTTATGGGCATTTTATGGCTGTTCAGGGGTGACTTTGTAGTCAGTACAGCATCGGCCCGGGATATTTGAATGTGGTTTTGAGCTGCACTTTCCCCTTCCCAGGTGAGAAAATGTGGAGTGAATGTTAGATGCAGAATCGCCCAGTAATAGTAGCTCAGCAGTGGGATCGGCTACCTGGGGAGGTGGTGAGCTCCCCCTCACTGGCAGTTTCCAAGCAGCGGCTGGACAAACTCTTGTCAGGGATGCTTTAGGCTGATCCTGAGTTGAACAGGCAGTTGGACTAGATAGCCTGTATGTCCCCTTCCAACTCTATGATTCTATGATTATCCATTGAGTTGCACAATTCCCTCCATCAACAAATGAGGAAGTCCTTCATCAGTTTTAACGCAATGAGTTTAAATTCAACAATGCTCCCACTTAGTCCATTCATTAGTCGCAGCTAGAGAATGCGGTGAAGTTCTCTAGATAAATTGCCCATTCACTTATACCCATGAATTAGGGTTGCTGCCCACAGAGCTCTAGAATTAAGGAATGTGTTGGGAAGACAGAAGAAAGCAGCATGATATTTGTATCAGAGTTTTAGTGGACTCCTTCCTTGTAACGTATTAAGTGAAAGTCTCTTTTTGTAGTCAGGGGAAATCTCTTCTTTTCCATGAATCTGTCTGATTATATCAGTATGAGAGCATTTTTAAAAAATATAAGGTGACAAGCCCACCACAAACTGGTCGTAGGGGGTCCTGTGAAGGTAGAAAGTGCCGTCAAGTCAGAGATGATTTATGGGGACCCTGTAGGGTTTTGAAGGCAAGAGGTTTGAAGGTTTGCCATTGTCGGCCTCTGCATAGCGACCCTAGACTTCCTTGAGGGTCTCCCATCCAAATAGTAACCAGGTCCAACCCTGCCTGGCTTCAAAGATCTGTTTATTTAATTAATTTATTCAGTTTATAACCTGCACCCTCAGGACTCAGGGCAGTTCACAACATACACAACACAACGTCAAAACTTAAAATAGATAATAAAACCAATACATAGAAATAAATACAAAAACACAGATTCTAATCCAGCCAGCCATCCTGCTCACCAGTTCTCTAGGTTAATTAAATGCTACACATACAAAAAAAGGGCAGCCTAATTCAGCAACTGTACACATGACTTTCACCTTTTGAGGCCTCACAAACATCTTTGTCATGTGTCTTTAGATCTTGCTGCTTAACCTTCCTTTTCCTGGTCCAATATTCACTTATTGGTTATCTTATTGAAATATGTATTTAAGTTACGTGTACCTCAGTATTGTTTAACCACTAAAGAAGGCCCCACTGGAGCAGAAATGCATCTGGTCATATGTATTGGCCCTTGTGCTTAGGTTTTACTTTTTTTACGAGGCTTTCATTGGGCCCTTATGTATGTTTTTAACTGTCTTTCTAATAAATAGATGCATTTTTGTATATTATAAGTTTTAACTAGGTTTTTAATATTGGTCCTTCATTAGACTTTCTTCTCACCCTTTTGGTTCTTGATTCCAGTTTTTGGGTCAGGTTTGTTTCCCCCTCCCTGTGTTTTATAGCCTTGCATGCCCTACAGAACTGTAATAGGTCCTGCAGGGCACAAATGTCCTCAGGGAGCTGGTTCCACTGGGCAGTGGCAGCCACAGAGAAGGCCCATGCCCTACTGGATGAAAATGGGCTATTTGTGGACCAGGCACTTGCAGTAGACCCCATGATGAAGACCAAAGGGGGCAAGGGGTGTCCCATACCGAAATCTGACAAGATTGGGTTAGTCCGGTGCAGATGGAGCAAAGAGGACCACGTGGAGAGAGGGGTTAGGATCAGACTTCAGGGTTCTATCCCAGTCTCCACATGGTCCAACTGCAAATGGACCTACTTTTGTCCCCCACACCCCGATATGTTCTTTACCATCTAACTTTGTAAATTATTTTATTTATAGATTTACTTCTTGTATACCCTACCTTTTTGCAAAGTGGGGACCCAAAGTGGCTTACATCATTCCCCTCTCCTCCATTTTTATCCTCACAACAACCCTGCAAGGTAGATTAGGCTGAGAGCATGTGAGTGTCCCCAGGTCACTCAGTAAGCATCCATGGCACAGTGGGAATTTGAAAATGGGTGTCCCAGACCCGGGTCACGCACTGTGACCAGAACACCACACTGACTCTCAAATGATAGACTGCATGAGGGGAGCCAATGTGCCATCGACTGTGCAAGCAGAGGTCTCTGTACAAAACAAGACCACAAATGCATGAAGACTGGTGGTCAGAAGGCATGAATGGTTCCCCTCCCTTTCTCCAAATGCTTCCATGCACGGTGACCATCTGTACAGTGGTTAAGAATACAGAATGTGAACTGATCAGTTCTTGGCTTAAATTTCTTCTCAGCCACTTGAAGTGGCAAATCATTATCACTCATCTAGTCCTCCCCTTTATTATCTCCTGCACTTTTGTAGGCTAAATCGTACCGATCTACCTTACCAGCATATTATAAGGGCTGCATCTAAAGTGCTTTGAAGCCTCGGGAAATATTTTATATAAATGACTAGGTATGCATTCCTTTGCCTCTTTTTCTTAAGAGTGGGAGCTCATCATGGTCAAAGATCCCAGTCAGTGGAAACTTGCTGTTATCTGCTTTGAGCTTTAACACATGACTCAATAAACCAGACCCGGCTATAAACAATCCATGTATGTTTCTTGGTTGCAGACTCTGTGCCTCTGGGTAGCAGTCCTTTCACTTTCCAGTTCTGCACAGGGCCTCCTACATCAGTGGTATAATGCAAAGCTCTCAGTGCCTTTAGCCCACCCAGCCGTCTGCCTGATTTCCAGTATAGCGCCATTCTTTTCTTCTTCAGCCTCACCAGCTTCAATCACACAATGGTCTCTTTGGCTCTCATGGCACTTCCCATTTCCCCCTAATGCCAGAGACTAGTTTCCTAGAAGCCCAGATCGGGGTGGCACCTATCTCTCTCTCTCTCTCTTCAAATCCTACCTCAAAGCCCACCTTTACCACTAAATTATTGGCTTAGCCCATTAATAATCGGTAATGAAGCCAGATACATGTCATAGGATTTCCTCACTGTCTTCCCACACTTTCTGTTCCTCCCCCTTCTCAATCCTCCCTCTGTTGTCTCTACTGCTGTCAACATTTTAGTTAAACATAGGGGTTTTTTTCAGAGTTGCAAATGGTTTGGAAAAGAGAAGCATTGCTCATGATATGTACATTTAACTTACTTTTAAATCTAGTAAACAGGTCCTCTAGGTTTTTGCATTGTTTCAGAAAAACCAGCCCAACCTGTTTAACCTGAGGAGTCAGTTGGAAAAAACAAATGCATGTATGCAGTACAAGAAGGGAAGCTGTGTTCAGTTTTTCTACAAACTGTTCTGTCTCCAACCTCTGGGCTGAAGCAGATGAGACACAAAAAGATCCATGACTAGATCTCCCAATGTCAGTTTTATTTAAGAGAAACTACATCCTTGGAGGGGGGGGAGAGGTTTGAGTCAAGGCTGCAAACAGCGGTTAGTGATTCCTCCTCTCCATTTTTCCAGCAGAAATTACATTCCCCTTCCTGGGCTCCTCCACTGCAGGGGAAGAGTAGTCAGTCAATCTAGTTTTTCTCTGCCCAGGCTAATAGCAGATGGAGAGAGGAGTTTTCCATTCAGGAAATGGCACAAGGGGGTCATCTTAACCCCTTCTATTCCAGTGCCAGAGCCTTAATCAGCCAGTTAAGCCTAGTGAACATCAGCCAGTGCAGGTCAGTGAGCCAAAATGATGTGTCTTTTCCTGTTTCTGCTTTTAGCCCCCAAGAAAGACAGTCCCAGCATGATATTTACAGTGCAGTCCTATGCCAAGCTGCCCGTTCCTAACCCCACAGAAGTCAGTGAGCTTAGAAGGGCATCACCACGCTCAGGACACTTTCACACACCTGGCCCTGATCCAGCTTGAGGAGCCCCCCCCCACACACACACACACTATGGTTGCCAGCTCTGGGTTGAGAAATTCCTGGAGATGTGGGGTGGTGGAGTCTAGTAGGGAGGGGCAGGGTTTGGCAAGGGGAGGGACCTCAGCAGGGTATGATGTTTTTGAGTCCTTCTTCCAAAGCAGACATTTTCTCCAGGAGAAGTGATCTCTGTAGCCTGGAGATCCGTTGCAATTCTGGGAGATCTCCAGCCACCGCCTGGAGACTGGCAACCCTACATGCCATGGTTTTTGAAGAAAATGAAAGAGTCCAAGAGACCTGATCAGGGGTGTCCCACATCTCATCTAGTGGAGCCCTTTGACTTCAAAACTCCTTGGGGCTTGCTTCAATAAAATCAGTGAAGTCGGGAGCACCAATGAAATGTTTTCCTCCAGTCAGGGAACAGAGAAATCCTGGTAGCTGAACGTCTATCTCCCCTGTGTAATCTACGAAGAAATAAACCATAAGATGGTTAGCATCTACCATCATGCACAGCGAGGTTTTCTCTCACAAGCACAGATTTTGGAAATGCTTGATTAGAAAACTATAAGCCTTCAGTACCAAATATCTGTAAGTTGCTTTCCTGTTATCAGGTTCTGAAGGCTGCGTGATAATGGAGGATGGTGTTTCCACCGCCTATTGCTCTCTGATTGCCCTATTAACCTTTAGACCCACCTGCCATACAGACATGCCCAGACCCGTAGCCAATCAAGGTCACCGGAGAAGGATCTCAGGGAGCACCCAGGGCAGCTCAGGTGATAAAGCAACATGGGCTGCTGCCTGATCAAGGCCTGGGTGGGAAACTGCCAAGAGGGAGGTCCACCCGTTCCGGGGTTCTTGTGTTAGGAGCACAAATACCTGGCCAATGTTCAGGCATCTTAAATTGCTTCCTTGATTGGAGTAAATTGGCTGCTGCTTTGGTTCTCAATACAAAAAAAAAAATATGGATTTCTTTTAAACGAAGTTGATCCAAGTTTCTTGAATGAAGCAAATGGCACCAGAGGCAATGGGGGCAAGTGGGTAAGGAGAAGAAGTTCAGAGAAAGGAATGGACAATCTATGCCTTTTCCTCATTACCAATTAGCTGACATCTCTACAGTCTGTCACAAAGTCCCTGTTTTACACCTTAGATTTATTAGGAGGGAAGGACGGAAGTGGAATCTCTCCCTAGCTGTCTTTACATTGATCTAAATACTGAGGACTTGATCCCTTCTCCAAAAGTATATTTGTAATGACTCTCTAATGGAAATACCAGAGGTATTTAACTCAGCATAGGCTGGAACAGGTGTATGAGTTACAGGAGGATAAATGTTGGTGACGCAGTTCTTTGACTGCACATTTTTCTGCCATGATTTTTGAAGATGTGATTTAAAAATTAACATGTGTGTGTGTTTAAAAGTATGGAATTCAGAGCAAATTACCAGTACTAGGATAACCGCCAAACCACTGTATGTTTCTTTAATAGGTATCTGTTAACAATGGTTAAACAACATACTGAATCATACTGGAAGAAAGTCATCTCACCACCTTGGGAAGAAAGGTTTAGTAGGGTTTGAGATTTGGCTGGTTCAGTGAAACTGACCTACAATGGGCTGCTACAGAACACTGCATTGGCCTTTGCCATGTTCTGGAATGGTCTGTCCTGCAATGATATAGCCATCATTTTCTCTTTTGTAACTGACTGAAATTAAATAAAAATAAAGCTAATTTCTTTAAAATAACGCAGAAGAAGACGACGACGACATTGGATTTATACCCCACCCTTCACTCAGTCTCAGACTGGCTTACAAACTCCTTTTCCTTCCCCTCCCTACAACAGACACCCTGTGAGTTAGGTGGGGCTGAGAGATCTCTGATAGAAACTGTTCTTTTGAAGAACACCTCTGACAGAACTATGGCTTGCCCAAGGTTATTCAGCAGCTGCGAGTGGAGGAGAGGGGAATCAAACCTGGTTATCCCAGATTAGAGTTTGCACACTTAACCACTACACCAAACTGGCTCTTATAACTTATAACAAGGAAGGAAGGAAGGAAGGAAGGAAAATTCAGGGGACTCTCCATTGGTCTGGAACTGCCCTCAGTATTCATTAGGTCTCTTGAGATGGACCACAGCTAGGAGCTGAAATTCTAAGTGATGTTATTCATATTGTTTTCCTAGGGAGTAGTTAAGTGTTAAGAAGAACAAGAAGAGTTGGGGGGATTATACCCTGCTTTTCTCTACACTAAGTAGTCTCAAAGCAGCTTAAAATCACCTTCCCTTCCTCTCCCCACAACAGGCATTTGTGAGGTAGGAGGGTCTGAGAGAGTTCTGAGAGAACTGCTCTTGAGAGAACAGCTCTGAGAGAACTGTGACTGGCCCAAGATCACCCAGCAGGCTTCATATGGAGGAGGGGGATCAAACCCAGTTCTCCATATTAGAGGCCACTGCTCTTAACCACTACACCCTTACACAGAGACCAACATCTCTCATGCCACTCATTTATCTCTAAACTTCCTTTCTTTCAAACAGTCCTGCTTGAGCAGACCAAAGATTCATTTGATCTTCTTTCAAATGGTGGCCAAGAGGCCAAGGAATTGAAAGCATTCCTGTGTTGTCTGCCCCGAGTCATTAGTACCAAGAGGTCCTCTGCCACTGAACCTTGAGGCTCTGTATCAAGTGACTGTGGGTAATAACCGCTGCCATCTCTCATGGTAGTGAATTCCATTAGTCACGGATGTGTTCTGTGGTAAAGTCAATGCTTTTGTCTGTCCTGAATCTACTGCCCATGAACTCCATAAGGCGATCCCCAAGTTCTAGGAGTGTGTGTGTGTGTGTGTGTGTGTGTGTGTGTGTGTGTGTAGTAGAGAGAGAGAGAGAGAGAGAGAGAGAGAGAGAGAGAGAGAGAGAGAGAGAGAGAGAGTGTTCAGAAGACACAGTAGACATACCTATTGACAGTAAGTGCTTGGTGACACTGTGACTAATACCAGCTCTTGGGCAACAAGGGTGTCTCTTTCCCTGAGACAATCCTGCCTGCTATTCATGGGAACCAGATTTTGCAATTACAATGATTTTGTGTCTCCCACCGTCCCTCCTCTCCCTTTGTTTGGCCTTAAGTCCAATGTTAGAATGTAAATCCTTTTGGGCAGGGATTGTCACCTTTAGCTTTGTAAATTTAGCACTCTCAAAAATAATAATGGTGGTGATGAGGAAATAGTTTGGGAAATTCCTATGATTTTATGAATGAACTGTTGGTGAGGAATGATTACATAAGAGGGGCTAGATCCAGCCAGGGTTTTCCACACAATCTTATTAAATTCACCTCCTTGCTACTGGTGCTGTCCCACATGGCTTTTGTCCACACAGATTCTGTGATCTCCAGAAAAATCTCTTTGGGTGGTCAAAGGGGACCCCTCCTTCCCTTTTGCTAACTGAAAAGCTGGTTGGATCCAACCAAAGACATCAAGGACTTAATGCGTCCTTTGGGGGCCTTAGAGAAATCCATATCTTTTGCACTGAGTTATTCAGAACTTTGGCTATGGATCCTGTCTTCTGGACAGGATTCAAAGAACCCTAGAAAGCAATTTGCAAGCTTAGACTTCTTCTTAGAATGAAGAGTGCTTAAAAGCATTTTCCATACATCTGGGGTCCCCAACCCTTTTCAGCCTGTGGGAATGTTGGGAACAGGAAGTGTGTGCCGCCACAAAATGGCTGCCGCATGGGATGTAGCTCGCTAGGTGATTTGGGGCCAGCCATTCTCTCTCAGCCAAGCCTCCTTCATAGGGTTAATGTGAAGGTAAAATAGAGTAGGCAAGAGCCCTGCATGAGCTCCTGGAGTAAATAAATATAATTAATTCTGCCCTCCTCCTGTGTATTTTTTTCTGCATGGGAAGAAGGCTGGCCTGTTCCTTTCTCATGTGGTTGCCAGCTGCAGCAAAGGGTGGGGAAGGGGCTTGAGTTCCCTATACAAAACTAGTGGCAAACAGCTGCAGCTGGAGGACAGAAGTGTCTCCCATTTTTGTTCCATCCCTTCCCTCGTGGGATCTCAGGCCAATAGATCAAGATGGGTAGCCGTGTTAGTCTGTCTGCAGCAATAGAAAAGAGCTAGAGTCTGGTAGCTCCTTAAAGACTAACAACATATGTGGCAGGGTAGGACATTCCGTGAGTCACTGCTCACCTCTGCAGGATCTCAGGTTGACATTGACAGGTTGCCTCCCCCATTTTATCCTCACAACAGCCTCCCTCATTGGATACTGAGAGAGGGTCTCTTTAGTCCACTAAGTTCTGGATGAGTGGCCGTGACTCAGTAATAAGACACCTCCTTTACATGCAGACAGTTCAAGATTCAATCCCTGGCATCTCCAGAGTGAAAGAACTAGGTATTAATTGATGTGGAAGACCTTAAAATGAAACCCGTGAGAACTGCTGCCAGCTCGAGTAGGTGGTATTGACCTTGGTAGACCAAGGGTCTGACTCAGTATGCAACTTCATGTGTTCACCACTCCAGGCAATGAGCCATCCTGGCCCTTTAGGTAGTGCTGCCCCAAAAGCATAGGGTTTGGAGTTTTGTGTGTTTTCCTGACGCCTGTAGGATTCTAGAGCCCCAAGAAACTTCCAGGAAGGTCGAATGGATTGAGCCGGCTGTGCCCACAAGCAGGCGTGCTCACAGAAACATGTGAGTAGAACAAACAGCTCTGGATGACTCAGGCTAAGCCCCATGCTTCAGGGAGGCCCCTTTCGAAATACAGTTTGGCCTAGAAAAGCATTCTTTCTGACTCCCAAGGCTGCCCTTAAGAACATAAGAGAAGCCAATGTTGGATCAGGCCAATGGGCCATCTAGTCCAACAATCTGTCACACAGTGGCCAAAAATAACAGGTGCCATCAGGAGGTCCAGCAGTGGGGTACTTCCACCCACAAGTGGCATATCATCCCCAAACATGATCGTATCAAGTGCTTCTTCCCCAGGATAGCTATCAGATGGCAGATGCTGGCACATCTGGATGAACCCCCAGAGAAGAGAAGAGCTTTCCTAACATCTCACATTGCCCCAAATGCAACACTTTCCAGTGGAGCTAGTCCCCCCCCCCATCTGCTGCCTGTTATTGATCCTGGAGATGCCAAATTTATGGAGATTCCAGTATGGAGAGAGAGCACCAGTTCTCCTTCTTGCAATCCCAGAGTTTTGGGTGGCTCAAGAAAGATCCGGACAGGCAGGTGCATTTGTTAACCCCATTATTGATATCCAGCTTTGCCCCCCCCTTCCACAGGGACCCAAAGCAGTTTACAAAATCATTCTTCCCTCCGCCATTTTGTATTCTCACTACCACCATCCCCTGTAAGGTAGATCAGGCAGAGACCCTGGGACTGGCCCAAGGGCACCAGGCAAACATCCATGGCAGAGTGGGGCTTTGAACCTGGATCTCCCAGTTCCTACCTTTGAGCCACTCCACACACACACACCCTGGGCTCTACAGGGCACAGAGTTCTTATGGAATCTGGTGTCACAGGATGCATTGATGGGTACTGGCTTAGATGGCTTTAAAGAGGGATGGATGCTTATTTCCATCTGATCCCCTTAAGGTGAGAAACAACCAATTGCTGGAAACCAGACACTAGACTAGATGGGCCTTTGGTCTGCTCTTCTGATGGTCTGAAATGGCCTCCCCCACCCACCGAGGGAGTGACCAGGGCTGAATCTCCCCAGGGCTTCTGCCTCGGATTGTGAAAATCCAGGAAGCTCCTCCAGGTGTGTCCTCTCCTACCCCCCCCCCCGCTGCTTGGAGCCCGGGGCAGGAGAGGACAAGTCTCTTTTCTTGGACTTTGCCTCCCCCGCTTGGTGCGCTCGGACTCTCCAATTTCTACAGGAATGAAGCTTGGCGCCGGCCGATGGTGCAACGGATGCTCTCCCTCCCCCCTCCCCCCGGTGAGGGGAGACCAGTCAGGGGGCTGGGCGGAGGAAGGGCGGGGGGGCGGGCGGGGGCGGGGGGAGAGGCTCTGGGGGAGGGAAAAGGCCGAGCCCCCGTGTGTGCCAGCCCAGCCGCGGGGAAGTCCTCTTCGAGCTGCCCGCCCAGGCCTGCCCATCCCAGCCACGCAGGGCTCTCGGCCAGCCCAGGTGGGTGGCTCTCCGGCTCTCCTCGCCCGCGCTGGGAGGTGCTGCCGAGAGGGTGGGTGGGAGGGAGGGAGGGGAGAAGCCAGGCCCGGAGAGAGGCGCGGGCCCGGCGGGATCCAGCCCGGCTCCTGCTGCTGGAGAAGAAGCGCTGCGGAGGAGGAGGAGGAGGAGAAGTGGCTGCGCGCAGAGCCACCTCGGCGGGAACCCCAGCGGGCCCGGAGGTGAGTCGCCAAGTGGCCGGAGGAGAGGGAGGGAGACGCCCGAGCGAGGCCCAGGAGGCAGGTCGGTGAGGCTCTCTGGCATCTGTCACCTCTTCTTTTCTTTTTTCTTTTCTTTTCTTTCTTCTCTAGGATTTGCTGGTCTCACATCGTGCACTTCTCCCTTCCAGTCCTCTGTCTCCTGGTCTCCCTGTCCCGCTTTCCCCGGCGGAGCCTGCAGTGGTGACCTTTCGATCTTCTCCTTTACACTGGGTAATAATAATAGTGATAATAATAATTGCACAGCCTGGTGCAGTGCTGAAGCGCTGGCGTGCAGATATATCCCATTAAAGGAAAGTCATGTTAAAACAACGACAGCAAGGTCCTGCTTTTAGCCCTGGTTTCGGTGAGAGTCCCGATAGTCCAGGTCTCCTCCTGTCCATACCGTCACAGTGGCGATAAGCTTTTCTATGCACGTAATTCATTCGGCGTCAGGCGTTGTGGTCCGCTTGGTTCCGGCGGGGTTGTTGGCGCCTCGTGGGAACCCGCTCGAGCGGTCCAGGCTTCTGGGAGTGAGGCGCCCCCCCCCGCCCGCCGCCCCAGTTGGGTAGGCCCCCGTAAGGTTTCCGCGGAGACCTGCGTCGGGATGCCCTGCGGGGCAAGGGAGCGGCGACTCTCGCTCGGGAGCTTCTGGCCCGAAACATCGGGCTGGTCTCTAAGGCGCGGCCCCCTGGGCCTGAGCGCAGCCCTGCTTCACCGCCGCGGCCAGTTCGTGCCCGGGTGCCTTTGGGTTCGGCGGGCGGCGCCGTTCCCTTGGGGCCGGCCTGCGCTGTGGAAGGCGGCCTCTTCCCCGCCTGAGTCCCTTATCGGCCCTTATCGCAACTGGAAGCGGGCGGGGGGGAGGAATCCCGGCTCTGGTTCGTTTCGGGTTCCCAACCCGGCCGCGGTTCTCCTGCTCCGAGGGGCGCGGGGGAGCCCGGGCAGCTGCCGTGGCCCTTCCTCGCAAAGTGGCTGTCTGTCCGCTTTACGAAGAGGGAGTGAGAAAAGAATCACAAAGCCATTTTTAAAAATCCAGAGAGGGAGGTTTAGAATGTGGCGCAGTTATTTCCTCACGATGGAAATACGTTTGCGCTTCCTCGTACTTTCATGCAGTGCTTTCTCCGTATTGCAGTACTTTTCTTAAAAAAAAAAAATCGTCGCGGACAAACCAGGCGCGACTTTAAATCCGGTTCTTTAATACAATCCAGTTCTTTAATACAATCCAGATTATATGTGTGCGTGCGTAATCTGGATTTTATTAATACATAAGAATATATAGATATAGATCATGTCCAGCCGTTCCAATATATATGTGTATATGTATATATAATACACACACACATAAGCACATTGGACCGGCTGGACGTGATCTTCCCTAGGCCAAGATCTCTTCTGTCTACAGGCCCAGTAGCTGGAACTAAAAAAAACCCCTTCCGTTTAAAAATCCTGTCTTTCCTTTTCAATACACTTTTGACAATTTCGAACTTAAAATCCTCCATCCTGATTGTTGTTTCTTTCCTTAAAGCGGAGAATTAGCCTCCTCGGTGTGGGATAATTTTTTTGCGTAATTTTTTCCCCAATTTGCCGAATGATTTTTAAAAAAAATCTTTCTAGACTTTGAAAATTTGCAAAAAAGACTTTATTTTAAAATGAAGGACTTCTTTGTTTCCCTCCCTCAATTACCGGCCTCAAAGAATAAAGTAGCAATAGAGTGACTGGAATAAAGACTGTTTTCGTGATTTATTTTATTTAAATTAATTTAAACTCGAATTATAATTTGCTGTTGATGATGGCGCTGTCTTGTTTTTAAACGTCTCTCCCTGAATGCAAAAGGGTGGCTGGATCGTGCCCATGTTCCATTTTACTCTTTGGAAACATAAAGGGGATGGCAGTTTTGCAGCGCACGATTTCCAGAAGATCATAACGAAACCGCGGAATTTGTGAACTAAAAGACTATACAAGTTATCCACATCGTATTAAGCCACCCGTTTTTATTCGTTCATATTTCACTTTAGATACATGTACGTGCAGTTAATTTTTTTTAAAAAAGGGAGAGACTAGTTCTACAAATATTTTCCTGAGAACTATGATGGAACGTTTTTAAATAGAGCAAAAATCGGTATCAGAATGTATTTTTTTTATATAAATGTGTGGGGGGGAATGACTTCACACGTGGATCTACCTCTGGAACAGATGCGCGGCTGCAGTTGGGTTAACTACCTGGCGCATCTTTACTACAATTTCGATGCCTCCCCCCCCCCCACAACTTATTTCTGCCGCTATTACCCTGTTCCCGATTTCCTTCTCGACGGGGATCCAATTTGCAGGAACGCGGGGCGGTTTCATTCGGTTTCACCTAAGGGAGCACCGGGGGAAAAAATCAAATCAAATACGAATTAACTCTGGAAGCAAAAGCTAAAACCATTCAGCCGACCTTGGCCTGGAAACCGGTAATGAACTTTTTAATTACCTGCTTTTCCATGCAAGGGTCATTTGGGCTGTAAGCCGATGGGTGACAGGCAGGGTGGGAGGCTACCCAGAGATTCCCTCTCTTTGCATATCTATCAGCGAATCTTTAAAGTGAAGGGCAGATTCATTTTGAAACCTAAAGGAGCCTTGATTCTGAAGTGGATGCAATTACTTTGCAGTCCTTTCACATAGCGCTTTCCTTCCCTCCCCACCCTCCAGCATATTGGGAAGCTATTGTATGCATAGAGGTGTTGGGAATGGTGTTTTAAGTTCAAGCCTATCTGTGACCAAGCGTGTGTGTGTGTGTGTGTGTGTGTGTGTGTGAGAGAGAGAGAGAGGGGGGGGAGGGAGAAGGAATATTCTACACGTGATCAGAAGCACTTTTAAATTCAGGTGGGTAGCCCTGTTGGTCTGAAGCAGCAGAACAAAGTTTTGAGACCAGTGGCACCTTTAAGACCAACCAAGTTTTATTCTGGGTGTAAGCTTCCATGTGTGCATACAAAAACTTATACCCAGAAATAAAACTTTGTTGGACTTAAAGTTGCCACTGGACTCACTGTTCTCAGAGGTACTTTTTGTTATTAGTTTATATGTGCCAAGGGGCAACCCTGGTGTTGGAAACCAATTCTGGAGTGAGCCAAGCCTATCTAGACAGCTGAACATGAAGGTGCTTTATACTGTCAAATCAGGGTCCTGCTGTGGTCACTATTGTCCACTCTGATTGGCAGCGGCTCTTCAGGGATCTCAGGAGAGATCTTTCATATCACTGTATCCTTTTACTTGGAAGTGCTGGGGGTTAGCCTGGAGACCTTCCACATGCAAGGCAGTGCCTCTGAGATACAACCCTTCTCCCCTCAAATAGTGTCTGACTGTCCAATAAGGATCTGGGTTTTTAATAACGGTTTCCAAGCTAAAGAGTGAATAGAAAGGAAAGAGGGCTCCAGAATCACCACTGAATGGATAAAGCCTGCTTATCTTGAACACACACAAAATTCACATGCCCAGAAACACACTGCACAACGGGGCAGAACTTATGAAATTAAAAATCAGAGTTGACTGTTAATTATCAAGGGGGTCACCAAGGGCCAGGATCAGACCCCACTGCAATGATATCTCAGAGAATGCCCTTTCATTTTCTTCCATACAAGTGAAACTATATACACTTAGCACACAACCTGTGTGAGAGACGCTGGAGAGCCTGTGTGGAACATGTGTGTAGAGCATGCAATAAATGTGTGTGGCCCCATAGGGTGTCTTGCAGAGCCCAAGAAAACATTAATAGTTTACTTATTATGACAAGAGATCAAGACGGGTAGCCGTGTCAGTCTGTCTGTAGCAGTAGAAAGGAACCAGAGTCCAGCAGCACCTTAAAAGAACAGAATATGTGACAGGGGACGATCTTTTGTGAGTCACTGCTCATCCCCTGGCTCACCCCCTGCCACATATTTTGTTAGTCTTTAAGGTGCTGCTGGACTCTTGCTCTTTTCTACTGTTATCATGACAATGATCCTGCTGAAAAGTCTTCTGGTGCAAGCCCGGGGCAAACGAGTGGGAACAGTACAAGAGCAGAGCCTGCACTCTCTTTGGCAGAGACTCTTGTCAAGGACCTTTGCAAGGAAAAGGGTATGTGGAGAAAAAAGGCCACATTGGGAATGTTTTCTGCAGCCAACAAAAAAAATCACACAAGCTTTCCAGCTCGCTGGTACATCTTAGAGCAGCCAGAAAAAGCAACCATGCCTTCCACAGTGCAGACCCTGCTCCCAGCATCAGCAGAAATTCATACGACGCTGATCACTTTGCTGGTTCTGTGCTTTTCTGGGCAGTTTGGTGTAGTGGTTAAGTGTGCGGATTCTAATCTGGAAGAACCGGGTTCAATTCCCCACTCCTCCACTTGATTCCCCACTCCTCCACTGCTGGATGACCTTGGGCAAGCCATAGTTCTGGCACAGCTGTTCTTGAAAAAGAGCAGTTGCTGTCAGAAGTTCTCTCAGCCCCACCTACCTCATAGGGTGTCTGTTGTGGGGAGGGGAAGGGAAAGGAGTTTGTAAGCCGCTCTGAGACACCTTTGAGTAGTGAAGGAAGGGGTATAAATCCAATCTCTTCTTCTTCTTCTTCTTTGTGGCTATGTGTGCCTTGTGCTAGAGCAGATCTGTGCACAGGAATATGAATCTTGGTGAGGGGGGTGAGCATGCATCTGCATGTAATTCTGGATTCCTTTACTGCACTACATCTATAAGAGTATGGGGAGGTCTTGTTTGCTTGTCTGAGTGTGCATCATTCTGTCCATAGGACTGTGCACGGATTTCTTTATCAGTGTGGCTTGATTCTCACTGAAGTGGCAAACCTGCAGCTGGGCTTCAGTCTCTGGATGGGAGCTGACCTGACTGCATGGTCCTTGGAACAAACAAACAAACACAGAATGAAGAAGGGTTCTAGCCTAGAGCGTAACCTGAGCTCTTGTCCCGCAAGGTTCAGCAGCAGAAACTATTCACCGAGCTCATATCTCCCATAATAATTATCATTAAAGCCTCCCTCCAAACTTCAGGTTGTCTTCATGAGATAGTGTTTCTGAGCATGTGCAGAATATTTTTCCATAGTAACCAAAGATGGCCCCAACATGCCTGAGATTACAGACCACCAAGGAAATCCTTAGCAAGCCAGTTTGGTGTAATGGTTAAGTGCATGGACTCTAATCTGGGAGAACTTTTTTAATAAAACTTTTATTGATAGGATATATTAACATGCTCCATAACTCATAATACTTTTAAATACATCCTTTTCAATTATCCCCTTCCTCCCCCCCTCTTGGCTTCCAGCAATGCTCCACCCCGCTAACTGTTTCAATCAATATTCAATAACAATAAAAACTTATCCCATATTCAATTCTTCTTTTAAAACATATTAATTCATTCAATCTGACCCTAAGGTAACATTTAGCTATTATTCAGTCATTACTTTCTTTTTTCTATCCTTAATAGTTATCAAAGTAGAGTAACTTATTTCTTACATCCCAATTCATTTCAAGATAGTCTTTAAAGTCTTTCCATTGTATAGAAAATTCTTCATCTTCTTTGCCATTAAGCTTCTTTGTCAGTTTATCCATTTCTACCATAAAAAGCATCTTCTTTATCCAGTCCCATTTTTCTGGTATTTTTTCTTGCTTCCAACATTGTGCAAATGTCATTCTTGCTGTTGTAATCAAATACCATAACAATGTTCTTTTTGTTACATGCACTTCTTCCATTTTAAGACCTAAAAGTAACATTTCGGGTTGTTTTTTCAAAGTACACTTCAGGATCTTCTGTATTTCATTATGAATCTCTGTCCAGTAAACTGCCGCTTTATCACAAGTTCACCACATATGATAAAATGAGCCTTCCTTTTTTTTACACTCACAACATTTGTTAGACAAATTCTCATTCATATAAGCAATTTTTTTTGGTGTCATGTACCATCTATACATCATTTCATAACAGTTTTCTTTCACATTAACACATGTTGAAATTTTAATTGACTTTTTCCACAGACCCTCTAATCTGGGAGAACTTGATTTGATTCCCCACTCCTCCACTTGCACCTACTGGATGACCATGGGCAAGCCATAGTTCTGGCACAGCTGTTCTTGAAAAAGAGCAGTTTCTGTCAGAACTCTCTCAGCCCCACCTACCTTACAGGGTCTGTTGTGGGGAGGGGAAGGAAGGAGTTTGTGAACCACTCTGAGACTCCTTTCGGTAGTGAAGGGCGGGGTATAAATCCAATCTCTTCTATTATGTAGAGGCAGGTAATGACAAACCACCCCTGAACCTTGATGGGCACTTTCCACCAGCACCACATTTATTAGGATGGGTGGGCTTCCCATGGGAATGGCTCTGGAGTGTGTGTGTGTGTGTTTGGTCTTGGTCTGGTATTAGAAAAGCATATGCATTTTGCGTAGGTCCATCGTTATGTCGATGGGGGGGCCAAATGCAAGTAGATATATCAATTGCTGTGCTTGCTTGACCTGATATGTCTATGCATGGGTGCCTTTGTGTGGATAATTTGTATTTTGCAAAGACCCATGTGCAAATACACAACCTTGTTCCATTTTCCAGAAACAAGGACTCCTCTCTGGGAAGGATCTTGATCTGAAGGACTTTGCATGCAGTGTGTGTGTGTGAGAGAGGGGGGGGACAGAGGGGGAAGGGGAGAGCCTCTCCCCTACTTCTCCTTCCACCTCCAAGTGGGTTTTTAATTGAACTCTCCCCCTCCCCAGCGGCAGACTCCAGATCTCCCTAAATCTGGTCCGCTGTGATTTCAGATCAAACACAACCTTGGGGTTTAATTAGCAACACAAAAGGGTAGCTTGTACCTGGGGACAAGGTTTGGCTCCAGGGGCCTCTTGGAGAGGGATCCCTCGTCTAGGAAGCGTCTCTCACCTTCCCGGCTTCCCCTGCCCCCTCCAGCCTTCCCTAACCTTATCAGCCTTTTTGCAGGAGGAACTTTCCTCCTCTCTCTCCCCCTTTCTCTACCTGCCCTGTCTCATTCTGTTCTTCCCTCCCACCTAGGTGTGAGCTAAGCCCAACTACACAAGGGAGGAGAAGACTGCAAGACGGAAGCTTCTTCCAGCTTTTGATGGATGGTGCCAAATGGGAAAAGGCTAACCGGGACTGCATCTCTACCTATTAGGACATTCTGGATCCCCTGGAGAGCAGTCCTTGCTGGACTTGATTGGGGACTGCCTGGTCCTTCTTTTGGGAGGAAGGAAGCCCTACTCTATTCCCAAAGTGTTTGAATCGCAACTTTGGAGATCAATTAGTTGTGTTTTGGAGCCCAATCCACACCTTCAGAGATGTACCAAGGTTTAGCCATGGCAGCCAACCATGGCCCACCAGCGTACGAGGGGGCCAGCAGTTTTATGCACGGCACAGCAGCTGCGTCGCCAGTCTACATCCCTACCACAAGGGTCACCACCATGATCCCCAGCCTGCCATACCTCCAGGGAAGTGGGTCATCCCAGCAAGGCAGTCCTGTCTCCAGCCACTCCATCTGGACTCCACCCGGGGCTGAAAGTGTTGCGTACAACCCAGGAGCCTCTCACCCATCAGTGTCCCCCAGGTTCTCCTTTGCCGCGGGCAGTCCCATCCCGGCCACCACCACCAGGGAGGCGGCGGCCTACAGTAGTTCACTCAGTATCTCGGCCAACAGCAGGGAACAGTATGCCAGGAGTTTCAGTGGGTCCTATTCCAGCCCCTATCCTGCAACTTACATGAGCCCAGAGCTGGGCACAACCTGGACTGCGTCCCCCTATGACAATGCTGTGCTGCACAACTTCCAGAACCGGGGCACCCCAGGAGCTCCAAGACACACCAACTTAGGTAAGAACAGATTTATCTTGTTGAGTTCAGGCTTCTCTAGCAAGGGCTGCACTCGAAGCTGGGTTGATGGAATTGCTGGTAGAAATTTAATCAACAGATTTAATCAAATCAGTGAAATGTAATCAGCTTTGTAGCTCATCCATGTATTATTTGGGGTTGGACTAGATAACCCTGGAGGTCCCTTCCAACTCTATGATTCATTTTGTTAGATGGAAGGCCACTGGAGGTGCCATTTCTATGTTATACTATTGGCAAGGGAGCCACTTTTCTGTGATATTGTCCCCTGGTTTAGGGGTTGACAATAGTATGAAAAAAGTGTATAGCCCCTTTAAGAGAGGCTTAGTGTGTGGAAATGGGCACCTGAAACTTTTCATGGCACAGAGGAAATTCAATCACTGGTAAATGACATCCCATTAAGCCTCTCTCAAAGGGGCAGGACATTTTTTTCTCCAGGTTGTTGGCAACCCTACATGGTGCGGTTGTTGGCTTTAAAGAGCCACACTAAGAAAGTGAAATTGCTTAAAAGAATTTTGGATGGGATCACTAACTCAGCATCTGCCCACTCACGTCATCCCTGGTAGTGTAGATTCCACCCTGAAAAAGACAGTGTTTCCATTGGTTGAGGATATACTCTTAAAGTAGAACCATTGCTATGTGCAGAGTGGTTCGGGGTAAAAGGAAGTGACAGCTCTTTGAGGCGTTCACAGGTCGTGCAATAATAGATACATTTTTTGTTGAATTAAAGAATCAGAGCACTACAGAGGTCAGTAGGATGTTCAAGAATTGCAAGGCCTATGGGAAGTATTATTATTTTTAATGTGCCACAAACTGGTTAGAGAGGTCCTGTGATGGCTCTGGTCTCATTCATCATGGCCTCTTTCAGCTATCAAACCAATTAAAAATATATCAATTAACTGCTGCCTGGCTTTTAAATAACAAACCTCCTAAGGAATACATCTCTAGGTAGTGCTTTAAAGCATTTTCCTGAGTATCTCAGCCGCCTTTGCTATCACAACAGTTTTAGAAGGTAGGATTGTATTATTCTGAACCATTGTGAATTGGTGGTTGTTGAGACAACTCAGGTGACCAGTGCTGTGGTTCCGTCCTCCCAATCAGCTCAGGATTATTTAGCTATGATTTTAAAAGCGCTGACTTGTTAATTTTAGCAGAATGTAGAGGTGTGAATATATTATGGATGTTTTCTTGCACAAGTCCTGCTGAAATGAATGGGAGTTGGGCAAGACCACTTCCATAAACTTGGCAGAGATACAGGATAGTCTGTGCAATCTGAAAAAACCAAGGTAAGCAGCATGCTCCTCCACCCCTTCCTGTGTTACTCTTGTATCGGAACGATTAGTTATCTTTGGTCTAGACATGGATTGAACCATTTCATAAAATCACCTTTGTAAGTGCAAATTGAAAAAGTCCATTTGGGTTGGAGGAAAGAATGGAGAGCAGAAGGGAAACGACAGCATGAATTGTCCTGGGAGTTTCAGTTTGGTTTCCTTGCAGCCACGACTAAAGCTGTTCAAGCCAATCTATGTTTGGTAAACAATTCAGCACAGTTCAGAAATGGTTTCAGTTTCTGATCCATAAACTTATTGCCGCTCAGTGTCTGATTTCTTACAACAAAGGAAGGGGTAAGGATTCAGGATGTAAGAACTAGAACTCTAAAGAGAACACATGTATAACATATTTTGATTTGCACTGCAGCTAAAGTGTAAAGCAAAGCTGTTGTGTCCCATTTCAAGTCCAAATTTGTAAAAATTCATGCAGAAATACTCCTAATTTCTTCTGGTTGTGGCCAGGGAATAAGGAATTACTCCTTATTTTTATTTAAAAACTACTTCGTCGAACAAAAGGATGGCACTCTAATTGCATGAAGCATCTTTAATGGCATTGCACTGGTGATATATTTTAATAATGTACTGGCCATGTTCTGACATACACAAGATACCTTTTTCTTATGGTCTTGCTACATGCTACTATGTCTGTCTCCCTGCCCTTTCTTTCCCAAGCACTACTGCATCAGGCAATTTGTTTCTAGGATGGCTTGCAATCTCCACTGGAGCCAGACTGGGAGGCAAAACAATATAGACTGGGGAGGTAAGAAGTAGAGGGGAAAATTTCAGCTCCCGTCACTCTTTTAAGATCAGACTCCCCCGTTCTACTGTATACAGGTTGCCTTCTATCGAGGTGGCTTGCTCTAGACCAGGGTTGGGCACTTATTGACATGTCTGCTGAGTGGCAGCAGCACACCAGGAACCACAGTGACTCTTCAGGTAGCATTGCCAGTTAGCCAGGAGAACAACATCCCATCCTTTTTATAGAAGTTTCATCTGTCGAAACTGGCAGCTGTTTTTCATGGCATGTCTCAGACACTCTTTGTTCCCTTATTAAACAGTTTTTTTACAGGTATTCTTTCCCAGTTCTGTAATCCTAGTCCTATGGCATTGCTGGACCAGGAAGGCAATGGCAATCCACCTCTCCTTTCTCACTTGCCTTGACAACCCTGTCGCCAGGCTGTGACTTGATGGCACTTTTACACACATACACACACTGTGCTCTTTCTGGAGGTTTTTGCTGTATGATTGAATATCTTTTTTTCATATGTTGTAATCCAATATGAGTCTCAGTGAGAAAGGCAGGCTATAAATGAAGTTAATAATAACAACAATAACAACACTTCATTGAACTACTTTAAAGGGACAGGATATTTTTCTCTAGGCCAGTTGGCAACCATGCCCTGAGATGGCTGGCTAAGTACTGTACTGCTCCTGACCTCCCCACCCCACCCAGTTTCGGTCACCACCACACCTACATCTTCCCTGTAAATGTTTTTGTTTGTTTGTTTTTGGTTTCGCGCTTTGGCAAAAACCAAAATGTCTACCCCTGCTCCAGACAATTAACTAGTCTGTGCTAGGAAAGAAGAATGGCTTGCAAATTAGTTTAAAGCACATAAAAGAGGCTGTTGCCGATTGTTTGCTTTTCCAAGCTAAGAAGAAGAATAGGAGCCCTCGAGGGGCACTGCCTTCTTTTCTCTCTCCAGTATGCATATTTAAATACAAACACCAGGAGCCCAAGGCAGGAGGGTGCGGATGTTACAACCGCATTTCCCTCTGTTTTAACAAGGCTTTAGAATATGAAATAAGGTTTTCTTGTTTAAAAATACCCCACTGACTCAAAGAAAACCCAAGGACACAGCTTACTTAAGTTTTAATTGAAATAGTTGCTACAGTTTCATTTTGCTAGAGTTGCGACTAATTTGTAATTCAAAAATACATATTTCAGTGTCAAACACTGCTGAGCTAGCTTTTGGGGGGGGTGGGAAGAGCCTTTGCTTTTTTTTGCCTTTAATGACAATTATCTGGGGGGGGGAACACCAGAACTGGATACTATCCTGATTTCAATTTTTTAAAATGCATGTTTGTGGGTAAATAAAAAAAGTTTTGGGGGCTCAGCAAAAAGCAATAGAAAATATGGTTGGAATAAACGGAGAGTTAGACTTATTGAGTAGTATTTGCCTTTTGATTCACTGCTTAATTAATTGGTTAAATTTACATATATTTGCATAGCACTGAATTCTTAGACTACTCACACTCACTTTTTTCCTCATTTTTCTAGAACCACAGAGGCTCCTCTTATCATCAAATAAAAATGTACCTTTGCTGCTGTCCTCTGACTCCTAACAATTAATTACATCAATTCCCACCTGCATTTCTAACAGGAATAACTTTCTTTGCAGAAATAGAGTGGAGACCGGTGTTTAGGGTCACTCAAAGTGTCCCTGGGGATATAGGACAGTCTGTGTTTTCTGGTTCTTGCCTCATTTCTGCTTTTGGGGGATGCCTCATTTGCATTTTTTATCTGATTGGCTACACATGGCTTTTATTAGGGTTCAGCCCTTTCCGTCTCAGGCAACACTTGAAATTAACAGTACAATCCTAAAAAGGAGTTATTATACCCCACTAAATTCACTGAAGTCTGTGTAGAGTTGCCAACCTCCAGGTGGGACCTAGAGATCTCCTGGAGTTATGACTAATACCCAGACTACAGAGATCTGTTCTCCTGGAGAAAATGGCCACTTTGGAGGATGCTGACCTCCCTCTTAGATGGGTATAACTCTCCTTAGCACTGTACTGTGTATCGCAAAACTAGGCAGCCTTAAGGCAGAGTGTGCATGACCCCTGCTAGTTACTGGGTTCAGGGATGCTTTGCTCTTGCACCCTTTGCTTCTTGCACAGAAAATCCTGATAAGAAATTCACCCAAGAAATTCACCCAGATTACCCATTATGTACCCTGATAAATGACAAGCAAGCACATGGTTTACATGGGGTTACTGCCCCATCCCCTAGCAGAGAGGGATTCTGCTTTAGAATCTTGGGGGAAGGGGAGACTAACTCTGCTTCAGTCGTGAGTCTCAGGTCACATATGATGGGGAACTGGAGTTTATTTCTAGTTAGAATTCTTTGCATGAAGAGAGAGGAGGAAGAGGGAGGGTCGGGAACCCTAGAAGGCTTGCAACAGTTTGTGTACATCCCAGCTTAATATCAGCTTGTTGTGTCATCTGAATTTAGCCTATATGGACTGCAGATGCATCTTGCCTCTGGCACATAAGCATGTAAATGCATGCCCATGGACACTAAGGCACAATGCTGTGCACAGCTTGCCATTTTACATCCTGGGGCTACTTACATGGGTTAGTTTTGAACTACGGACGACATATTTTAGGACAATTATTGTCTAGTGTAGCAGGCTGATAACCCAGCCTCGCCTGGTCTTGTCAGAGCTTGGAAGCTAAGCAGGGCTGGCCACAGTTAGTGCTTGGGTGGGAGACCACCAAGGAAGACTGGGATTGCTATGCAGAGGAAGGCAAGGGCAAGCCACCTCTGCTCATCTCTTCCCTTGTAAACTCCATGGCCCTGGATTGCTTGCAACTGGATGACACACAGTTATTATTGTCGAATGTATTTTTCACCCAAAGAATAGAGACCCTCCTGGCATTTGTATAGGCGCAGGACAGGTTACTGCAGGGTAAATACATACGACAGACAGAGGACAGCCTTCAGCAATGTATGATAGAGGTGGAAAGTAGAGACTCAAGCAGCAGTTCTGGGTCTTGAGAGTTAAGAAGCTATGAATGCGTCTGTTTTCACAGGTGAAACTTTGGAAGGTCTAGTGTCCTTGTCATGGTCTAGCTGAAACTGCTCTGTCAAATGACTACACTAGGCATGAACAAAGTGTTTTCTCTATTTAACAGGTCAAATTGTTTAGACAATGTGTCTAATGGTGGAAAGTGCCATCAAGTCACAGCTGGCCTATGGTGACCCCCGGGGGGGTTTCAAGACAAGAGACATTCAGAGGCGGTCTGCCATTGCCTGCCTCCGCGTAATGCTCCTGGTAGTCCTTAGAGGTCTCCACTCCAGATACTAGCCACGGCCAACCCTGCTTAGCTTCTAAAATCTGATGAGATCGGGCAAGCCTGGGCTATCCAGGTCAGGGCTAATGTGTCTAATACCAAAGATTATAGCCAAGTTGCAATTTTAAACAGCATGTTGTTCTACTGACAGCCATAAATGCTGATCTTGATGGCCCACGGGATCCTAATCTCATCAGATCTGGGAAGTGGAGCGGGGGTCAACTCTGGTTGGGAGGCCACAAAGGAACTCCAGGGTCAGTACACAGAGGCAGGCAAGGGCAAAACACCTCTGGATGTCTCTTGCCTTGAAAACCCTACAGGGTCACATAATCCAGCTGTGACTTGACAGCAGGTTCCACCACTAAGGCAGGAACTCTAAATACTAACAATATGCTGGGGGGGGGGAAGAGACAACCAGGATATGCCAGGTGATGATAAAAAACAGCTTAGCTAGTTTTGGTTTCTAAGGGATTTCCCCTCCAACTGTATTTTACTTGTGGAATAAATCACAGCAAAGTTCCATTAAACCCAGTAGGGCTCTTTTGGCACAAACCATTTCTGATTTCTGGCCTCGGCGTTCAATATTTTACAAATAAGAAAGATCTGACTGCTAATTTAGGTACCAAACTGCATACTCTAAATGGAACCAGAATACTGGGAATTGGCTGATAGAAACACCGGCTGTTTCAGAGTCCCATCATCAGTGTTCTCTCTCCCTCTCCTCCCTCTCTCTCTCTCGTTCTTCCCATGGTTGCATTCTTGTACAATCACAGGAAGAAAATGCATTCCCCCCACCCCTCTCGTAGACAGGTAAAGAGCTGTGTTGAATTGCTAAAACAAATGCTTTGGGTTTCAGATTTGCATTTCAGTCATACTCGTTGCCTTGAAAGTCTTATTTTGGGGCTGAACTTCAGCTCAAATTAAGTCCTAAATAAAAGAAATAGTTCCTCTGAATAGATGTGGCCAGACGGATTTGCATGCGTTCCATTTTAATTTATTCTCCCAGTTCCTCCCACTGTAGAATTAGGATTAAAAATAAATGGACTTAGTTCGTAATAATGTTCTGCCTGGGATATTTTCAGGAACAGATTGTGGTTTTATATAGTGTTCCTTTGTTAGTTCTGCGTCTTTAAAAAAATGATTAGATCCCATCCCTCAAAAGACAGTTGTTAATCGTAACTAAGGCTGAGTTCTTTTAGAGTGTCCCACTAGACATAAGAACATAAGAGAAGCCAATGTTGAATCAGGCCAATGGCCCATCTAGTCCAACACTCTGTCACACAGCGGCCAAAATATACCACGTGCCATCAGGAGGTCCAGCAGTGGGGCCAGGACACTAGAAGCCCTCCCACTGCTGCCCCCTCCAGCACCAAGAATAGAGTGCATCACCTGCACATGACAGGGGGAGCCATGTTGTTTGTTGTCCAATTATATGTTCCATTTGCATATAAAGCAGGGGTGGGGAACTAATTTTATTTTAAGATGTACAGAAGGCAAGGACAGAGGGGAACCCCCCCCCATCCGTGCCTGGCTTTGAACTTGGGAGTTGAGCCAGACTGAGAGGAAAGTGTCTGAAGTTGCAGAACATGGGCAAGTAAGGCTGGGAAGGAAAGGGTTCAATCTGCCTCATCTGCTGCACCCTTCACTTTATATGTGTGAGGAAATGGTATGGCCACCCAGTTTAATGTTCTTTGCATGTCAAGGTTTCTAAACTAGCTTCAGGCCTGCCGATTCTTAAACGTCTGTAAAATATATGAAAGGAAACCACGTGTGGCCATCCCATGCTATGTCATTCATGCACTGATGCATAAAAAATCTTTTGGGATTATAGTATATATGCTTCAGTGAACGTCCAAAATCTGATGAATATTGACCTGAATGCAGACAATTCCAGATTGATTGTATTGTCTGAAAATAAATGTAAAATTTCCCACTGTTAAGCCATCCAGTAGTGAATGCTAACAATCCTATATGGGACTCTCAACACTCACCAGTGTATCTTTGTATTTTTAAGGGTTTGTTTTAATTTCTCTGTTTGATCAATGTTACTTGTTAATTTAGTACATTTTTATTCCATCCTTCCTCCAAGGAGCTCAGGGAGGCACATATGGGTCTCCATCTGACACTCATAAAACCACCCAGTGAGGTAGCTGAGAAGAATGAATGGCTCAAGGTCGTGCAGTGAGCTTCATGGTAGAGTGAGGGATTTGAACCCAGGTCTTCCAGATCTTAGAGACTAATCACTAGACAACACTGGTTTGTCCTAAATGTCTGTGCTGAAAATCTGACTTCAGTGGAAGGGTGAAGCTCTGCTTAGGTTGTCACGGTTAGAATAGTGATATTTGGTATAACATAATTTGAGACATCCTGGTCCCTGGAAAATTAAATCAGGACTATGAGACATATTTGTTTAGTATATATGTAGACCATTCAGAGCTAATTTCTAACCTTCACAGGCCAGCAGACTTCTGCAACTGCACTTTTTTTATTCCACAAAACATAATGAAGTTCCACTTAATAGTGACACCTGCATTTTATAATTTCCAAATTCAAAAGGAGATAAACATGAAACCAAAAAGACCAGCGAGGTGAAGAACCAAATGGATAAATCAGTGGAAGCACAAATTCATTGGCATGTATTTGACCACACAGTTCCTTCGGCAGAATGGCATTTAGGTTCTTGGAAGAGGGCTGGTGTTTTCTGCCACTGCTCACTCCCGCTGCAGGCCCCCACTTTGCTCCTTATGCTGTTCCTGTGGATCTCAAATAATATGTCATTTCTACCCACCTCTACTGCTGCCCTGGGAGGGGCACAAAAAGATTGATAGTGCAATGCAATCCTACACAGAGTTATGCCCTTCAATGGACTTGACTCCCAAGATGTAACTTTGTTTAGGATTGTATTATACACTGGGCTTTCCTTTTATTAATAATAGTCTGATGTTTAATATTGCCCTCAAATAATACTTCACCATAAGGGATATTTCATCAGCTAATCAGAATATTTTATTTCAGGAAAAACGCACATGTCCACTGGAATTTTGCCTGCAGAATCAATTTCATACTACTGAAATGGTTACAAGCATCATTGCAATTTCCTGTCCTAAGGGGAGCTACAACCACCTCTTAAGGCGTTGGAACGGAACATGTCAAAAGCTGTAGGAAGGAAGGGCTAAGAGGAGGGAACAGCTGTTAGGAATGCCTCAAGAGTGAAAGGGGCAAAAAACTGACAACAAAAAACAACCCCGAAAAGATTTTAGGAGATCACAGTGCAGACAAATGGAGAGAAACATACTTCACCATGGGAGAAAAATACGTTGTTTAAAACAACAATGTAAGTTTATTCTAAATCTCCATTAAAAGAGAAAGTAATCACATTAATAATAACAATAAGGGTGTGTTGAACATTGAATAAGCAGAAAATAAAAAATAAAGAGTTAACCACTACCTAGCACATCTTGCAATAGTAAGTGTTTGAAGGAATTACTCCCTGTTCAGACATAAATTGTAACACTGGAAACCAGATCCCCACAAATTTAGACTGATAATAGTCCTATGCTAATTTACACAGGACCAATTGATTTTATTAGCACAACATGGCACATTTAGTTTGCCTTTCACGCTGTGAATCAAGATGGATTTAAAAAAACTGAATTACAAGAATTAGAAGACAATGCAGTAAAAACAAGATAATGTATTCGATAAATAATACAATAAATGATACCCCCATTTCCTTTCTTTGGGTTACTAATTGCCTGAAGAAAAAAGGTCCTGACTCCTGACCCTTTAACAGAGAATGTGGTGGAAAGTGCTGTTGAGTCACAACCCACTTACCCCACACATCAAGGCAAGAGAAGTTCAGAGACAGTTTGCCATTGCCTGCCCTTGTGTACCAACCCTGGACTTCTTTGGTGGTCTCCCATCCAAATACTAACCAGGCTTGCTTAGCTTCCAAGATCTGACGAGATTGGGCTAGCTAGGGAATCCAGGTCAGGGGACAGGTTTATTAATTTTCTCCAGAACTGTTGGCAACCCCAGCCACTGTGCATGGGTAGCATGGTACTTCTGTTCATGGGAGGACTGAGGGTGATTCCTACTGACTACCCGTGTCCACTTCAGGAACACAGATGCCACTTTTGGGTGGACATTAGGGGCTGTGAAGATGGTGGTCAAAGGTTCTCCCTTTTTCAGCAGCAGAAAAGCTGTCTGAATCCAACCTGTTGAATCCAAGACCATAAGCTCAAAGGTTTCCTGTCCTCAGCTGCAGGAAGAGAACAATATAATGGTTTTCTGAAGACTGTGCAAAACAGAAATGTTCAGGAGAGTGTTTTGTTGACAGAAGTAGGGCTATAAGATAATTGAATGGTTTGAGAAAGCGCTTTTAAAGACTGGTCTATTGCACTTATTACTGTATTATTAATCCTGCTTGTGCTGCCTTGTCTTCTACTTGTGTAATTTATTTTCTGAATTACATCCTGTCTTAACTTTTGTGGTCTGCATCTTACTTTTGCTGTCCCAGTCCTGTTGCATTGTTCATTGGATGTCTTATGCTTTCTTGACAGCTTTGTTTTTATATTTTGTAATCTCCGTCGGGTGTTAGTGTGAGAAAGGCAGGCTGTAAATGAAGTACATAAACAAACAATGCCTTGGTACCAGGCAGCCCTAAACCAAATGGCATCCTCTAAGGAGCCACTGGACTTTTGCTATGACCAGATCCCAGGTGAGAAACATCATTGGCAGCACCCCCATTTGTTCAGCTTTTGAATACTCTACTTTTGATTTGCCTTGTAGCCCATTCAGCAGTTTTGATGGCATGCTTTTCATGCTGACTGGGTTTCTTCCTATTTGGCAATAATTTTGAGCTTTAACTATAAATGTGCATTTGTGTAAATGGAAGCAACTTGTTTGCTTCAAAGTTTATAGGAGCTTAATTTTTTTTTTCCTAATACCTGAAATATACTAACACAGAAAGTTTAACCGTGTGCTTGGGTGAACTGGCTGTTGTTACTGTCAGCATTACTGAAGGTGATACATAAGTAGCAATGCTAACTATAAGTGACACAGAATGTGAGATACCCTTTAGTCTATTTCAGCAGCTGAGTGGATAGTCCGTGACAGGTACTCCCCACACTGTTCTTTGAATCTGCTGTTCCGAGGTATACAGCCTCCATGCATGGAGGTTCCATTTAGCTGTCAGGCCTAATTCCATGCTTCTAATGCAATCTTAGAAAGGTGATGGCAGAAAGCTAGCAACTTCATAGCCAAATTCTCATGATCTTGGAGGATATGGTGACAGTTTCAAATATATCTTATTTTTTTGTGTCTAATTTGTGAATATTCAGGGCAGTCCTCTCCTTAGTTTTGTAATGGGTCTCTGTTCCTTCTTCTGCAGCTGCTTTGGATCCAGTGAAGAGTAAGGATTACTCTGTCTTGCACTCCCTTTTGACATTTAAATCAACTCAAGCACACACACCATAGAAGGGGGGGGATTGCAATGGAGTTGGTGGAGTTGGTAACTATGGGTGAGCCTTCCAGTTACTAATGACCAGCCCGAACCTTAAAATGTTTGTTGAACCAGTGTCAACGTTTGGCATCAAGGCGCCAGTCTGATTTAATACCAAACTGTCAACTGATCTCAGCTATGCTACATTAGCACCACTTTATATGGGAATCCTAAAGACAAACTGCTAATGGGTATGCGTTCCAGGTCTTCCTCTGTAGACAGAGAGAGAGAGAGAGAGAGAGAGAGAGAGAGAGAGATGTGCTGGGGCACGTCTCCAGCCCCTTTTCACTATATTCAGAGCCTGAGCTGCTCTTTCTTCACTAAATGGTGGTGCCCTCTTTCCAGGCAGGGGCTTCAAGGAAATGAATAGAAAAGCTATGATTTCTTGACAACCAAGAGAAACATCTATAACCCTCTCACCAAGCCCAAATGTCTCTATGATTTTATTTTGGTATCTATCATCTTTAAATAAGGAGAGTTACTCTTTTTCAGTTCTTAAAATTTTACTGAAAATGGACCCTTGCTTTAACAGATAACTTCTGTAAGTTACCACTTTTAAACACACCATGCCATGTTCACCACAGTCACAGTAGCTAATTGGGGATATATTTATATCTATATCTATCTTGTATTCTAATAGCAAAATCAAAAAATCTTTGGATACTTCAAAAGTTGGTGACTGGAGCTGTGAACAGGCAAAACAGATCTTTTTTACAAACCTGAAAAGGGCCCCAGATATGCAGAAAAATGTGAAATCTAAAAAACCCCAAATATCGGGGAATCTTCTGTAGCTTTAATCAACAGATTTCCTCAGTGGCTTTTGCTAGGCAAACACAGTATTCCAGGCTTGGCTCTGTCAGTAAAAGGCAGAGGGAGAGGGCAGGGCCCTTTCCAGGCCTATTTTGGCCTTTGAGGGAGGACTCATTGGGCTCAGGCCTGATTAGGGCTCCCAGTTCCAGTCTGGGACATTCCTGGAGATTTTGTGGTAGAGTCTGAAGAGGGCAGGGTTTGGGGAGCGGAGAGGCCGCAGCTGAATATAATAGAGTCCACCCACCAAAGCAGTTTTTTCTCAAGGGGGACAGAACACTGTCATCTGGAGTTCAGTTTTTCTGGGAGATCTTCAGGACCCATCTGGATGTTGGCAGCTCTAGGCCCTCTGGGTGACTTGATATCACCTGGCCTGCCTACCTCAACTAGGCCTGGCTGCTCGAGAGTAAGGTCTGGGTGACCCAGGTTCAAATTGCCATCTTGCTGCGGAAGCTCACTGGGTGATTATAAACCAGTCAGACACTTTCAGCCTAACCTACCTCACAGGGTTGGTGTGTGGATGAAAAGGAGAGGAGAATAATGTAAGCTGCTTTGGTTCCTAATGTGAAGAAAGGTTGGGCATGAATAATGTAAGTGAATAATAAATACAGCTGAAGATGGGAGGCAGATAAAGGTAGGTTGCTGAATGGTTGAGACGGCTAGAATGAAGCAGAGAAAGGGGAAAGGATATGAGGGTGGCCAGGAGGACAGGAAAAAAAGTGTGGGGAAGGGGATACAGAGAAAAGTGAGATGCCACCCCACAAGTCCCTGAGAATTCCCTCCAATGCCAGTGGGCCTGGCCCAGTGACCAGCACCATGCAAACTGAGACAGTTTTCCTAGGCAGAGGCTGCTGGGCCAGGCGAGGGAGAGAAGAAGGAAAGCTGATGATCGAGGGGCAGATAAATGTAGGTTGGCTGTTGCGTGGGAAGAAGTTAGTGTTGCCAACTCCAAATTCTGTGGCCTTATACCCTGGTGAGGTCTCTTTCCACAAACCTTGCCCTCCCAGGGCTCCATGAATTTCCCAGCCTAGTGCTGGCAACCCTAAAGGGGAACTGTTCTCTGTAGTTCTGTTGTGATTCCAAGAGATCGCCAGGCCTCACCGGAAGGTTGGCAACCCCACAAGGGGTCACCATAAATTGGCCACCACCACCACCAAGCTTTTGAGAGTCAAAACTCCTGTGCCAGGTATCTGATGAAGGCAGGTTTGACGCTCAAAAAAAACTTCCTGGGCACTCACTTAGCCTAGTCTTTCTGGTTTGTAAATTTCAACTTGGGCACTGAAGGCGGCACATTCCAGGACGAAGCCCCTATGAGCTCCCAGCACAGGTCAACTCATGGGAGCATCTGGCTGGCTGCTTTTGGGAACGGGGTGATGTGCTAGATGGACCTAGCACAATTATATATAATATTTTTGTCAGTCGTGATAGCTAAATGGAACCTCCATTTCGCAGGAAAAAGGATGCTAGAACTAGAGGATAGACCCTCTGGTCTGCTCTAGCAGGGCTTATGGAAAGGAAGCATTGATTTGCAAATTTAATCTCCATTTACATTCACTGAGAAACTGCTTGAAGTCCTGTTTCTTGCCTCAGCAGCCATAGAATTACTCCACCGCACCTCCCAGGCATAGACCCATGACTGTTTTTTGTGTTGTTTTCTTCATACAATGCCTGAAAAAGAACATTCTTTAATGTCTGCTTTCTATGGTCTTCTAAATGGCTCAGACGCTTTCTGCTTCCCTACCCTTCCACTTGCTGACCTTTCTTTCCCAGACTTGAGAAAGTGTCTCCAAATAAGGCAGACAGAAGTTGGCTGGAGGGGAGACGAATCTAAAGCATGTTTCTTCACCCCCCCACCCCCATGTCTACCTCTGTCTTCCAAAGAGTATAGCTCTACTGGTAATTCTGGGCAAAGCTAAAGAAAAGACATTGAGCCTAATGTTTTCCTTAAGGGCTTTTCCAACAATTACTAGGCCTTGTGATGTAGAAATTGTAGGGATTGTTTAACTGAAAGAAGTGGCACAGGGCGGGGCTCACTGTTACAATGACATCACATCAGAGCCTTGCTAGGTCAGACCACGGCTCCATCTAATTTTGGATATTCCCAACAGCAGCCAGCCAGATACCTTCAGAAAGGCCTCAAAGCATGATAGGAAAGGCAATAGCTATGCCCTGGTGGGGCATATAGGGCGGGCACTAAGTGACATGCTGCCTCTATGGAGGCTCCTTCAGGCTGTCTGATAGACATGTCTTCTATGAAGCAGTCTAATCCCTTTATATAGTTTATATAGGTGGCCAGTTCCAACTAGGGGGCAGGGAGTGGGCAGGCTCACATTCTCCATGAATTGAGAGTGCACTCTGAACATATCCAGTACTCTCTGGTAAGTTTACATTGCAAGAGAAGATCAGTAGTGGGCAGTCAAGTTTACCCTTATTGATCTTGTATTGAAGAGCCCTGAAAAAGCTTCCAAGGAACCTCTGGACTTGACATATATACAGTGGACTCGATAGTGGCCCTCCTGTTCATTTAGATCAGGCCTAATGGATTTACACTCCCATGCATCTGTGAGCTCTAACTCAGCAAAGGTGAGATAACTTTTGCTAGTCCTTAACACACCACTCCACCGTTGTTTTATTTTGCAGGAGCAGACTAACATGGCTGCTACACTGGATATTTCCTTTGGCCTGCTGCTTTCTTAGGGCGTTTTTAGACCCCAAACTTCTTCTTCCTTTTGTAGACGCTTTTGCCTGTCCTTTTTCTCTCTAGGATGTGTTCAGCCATTAGCAGAGATTCTTCTGTCTGTCCTGCTTCTCTGTGACTTCAGGGTAATTCAGCCAATCACTGCCAGAGGCTTTACCACCTATTGCAGATTAGTTATCCATCTGCAATGGCTATTCATTAGCTACATTTGGTATTTCAGCCTGAGCATTTCTAGGATTCAACCAACATCACTTTTGTCACCTTTCCTACATCTCTTTTCCCCTCCCCATATCCTTCATTTCTCTTTCCTCCAAACCATTCATTCCAACTGTCACCTCCAACCCAGGTTTGATCAATAGGGACTCGTTTACCAAGTTAATGATAATCACAGAATAAACTCTGAAGTTTCAAAGTTCACCCAACTTTAGCAGCATTTCAGACCCCCCTCACCCCTCCCGGGATACTGCCAAGAAACTTTTATTGATCGGCCCAGGGTGTATATAGGAGTTTGAACCTTCTACCCTCCCCCCACCAATCTGATCTGGATTCAAGACTGCTTTGATTCTCTTCGTTATCTGAAACTTTTTGCCTATCTTATAATGTCTGTTATTTTAGATAAAAAGCTCAATCAATTGAGTCAGAAAACTGCAAGTTATATTTTCCTCTGATAACTTTGGTCCCTGCCGTTTTATCGGATAGGTCAGCGTTCTCTGTGTCTGCCGAGAGATCGAGTGTGACCTCTGCAGATACTTTATCAGCTGCTGGTTTGGTTTTGTTAAAAACAACAACCCACAAACATATAATCTCTTGCCTTTTTTTATTTGTCCATGTTTTGTTTGTGCAGGCCTGCACAAGTGGTGATCTGCCAAACTGAAGCAGCCCACCAGCCACAAATTGTTGCTTGTCTCATTCAGCAGCCTCCCCATCCTTAATTGCGGGCCCAGGCAGGAAGCAGGAACAGGGGAGTCATACGACCTCTATCCCCGACATTTGGGCTGTATTTGGCCTGATGGAGCACAAGCTGTGCAAGCCTCCAGTAGAGTGTGATCTGACTAGCACTGAACTTCATATTGCTGTGCTTCATTATCAGGTGATTTTCTGGGGCACTGCCAACCTCCAGGTGAGGCCTGGGGAGCTCCTAAATTTACCATTTGTTCCCCTGGAGAAAATGACAGGTTCAGAGGATGGACTCCGGGGCATTACATGCCTGCTGAACTTCCTCCCCTCCACAGGCTCCACCCCCAAATCTCTAGGAATTTTCTAACATGTTGGTAACCCTAGGTGATTTTAGGGTAATGTACCATGCATTTCTCTTAGATCTCCTGAATTCTGTGTTGTTTTCTTGCAGCTGAAAAGTTGCGGTAAATTGATTGACAGCAAAACCACCCCTGCAGTGCTCTGCATAAGTTGCAGCTCACCTGCATGTGGATTAGCATGATGTTTCTAATGCCACACTGTGAGATAGACAGTTTTTGTCCAATGATGGTTTGTAACCATGGAGATTAGAAATCCAGGGCACATTCTAGCCATATGCCTTGAACATAGTTGCCAGGTCCCTCCGGGGGGGGCTTACCAGGAGTTGGGGGAGGCCCTACTGATGTTGCAGTGATGTGTCTACACCACTTCCACCATGACCTGGAAGTAACATCATGATGCAGCTATGTCGGGGTGACACTCTGGCACAAAAACTCTATGGTAAATTTTGGCTTCTTCCATAGAGTTTTCACCCAAATACTAGAGCACCACCTCTGCAGTGTCACCTCAGCAGTGCTGATATGATGATGTCACTTCCAGGCATTGGAAGTGGAGGGCCCCCACCTCCACCGGCAGTGGGTGGGTCTGCCAACCCTACCTGGGCAGGGTTGGGAGGGCATTTCTTTTGTTCACTTTCCTGCTGCATTCTGCAGCCTGTGTGGACCAGGTTGTAGCCATTCTCCTAGAGTAGTATGAGGTATTATACCCATATTGCAGATGACAGGGAGCCAAAAGTTACGCCATGTTCTGAGTTTATGGCAGTGAAAGGCTTTGGATTAGACATTCCTTGGTCATAATACAGTGTCTTAGAAACAATGCTCCTTCCTTTGATCATGTCCTTATTTTTAAAAAGCCAACAGTGGAACTTTTTACATTTCCAAGATCCTGAAATTGAACCTTTTTGGGAACACAAAGTTATCTATTCCAGCCCTCCCCCCTCCAGACAGATTGGACTGTCCAGTCTGCAAATTCTTGCTCTCTCTTTCTTGCTGTTCCTTAGAATCCTGCTCATAATTGTGCCTGCAGTTGGAGCCTCAGGATCGTAGCAGTAGCTGTGTGCAGCACTGCAAATCTGAGAGTGACAGGGAATGGGAATTCCTAGGTCATGGTTTTCATTCATGCCATTTCATGTGCCAGAACCCAGCATGGGAAGGGCTTGCCAAAGTGGGTAAGGCTAAATTAAATAGCCCCACCCACTTCTTCTGCAAGCTCCACCCATCCTCTCAGCATCAGGTATTTTACTGTTTTCCTGTGTCCTGTGAAGGAAATGCTGCAGCCCTGCAGTCAAAAGTTCATGGACAGGCTTGAGAAGGATTTTCTTAGAAATGTTTTTTTCCTCCCATCCCAGCAAATCAACAGGATGTGTACTCTTTTGCCTTAATCTTTTAGGATGCTAGGGTCTGGAAGCTGTCAGATGGGTGCTTAAGCTGATGCTGGTGCTCAGGCATCACTCAGCATTTTCAGAAATTATTCTTTAAAAGACGAAGAGCTTTGCCATTCTTCATCATGCATGGCCCTCTGAAACAGGTCATTGGGATTCCCATTATACAGATCCAGTGGGTGGAATAAGATGTCTGTAGCTTGATGCACAAGGCAGGATTTATAGCATAAAGTTTCATTCTTCTGTCCATCTCAAAGCCCCCTCCCGCTCTACTTTCTCTGCCATTATTATTTCCTCTTCCCACTCTGCTTTCTCTTTCAATACAGAGGGGTCTAGTCTGTCTAGCAATAAGCTACAGACCCCCTAATGGGACAATCTTCTCAATACCAACAGAGAAAGAAAAAAACCCCTCCCTGGCTCGACAGATGATCTCCAAGCATGAAGGTTGGGGGCACACATATATTCCACAGCTTCCTGACACCAGGCTGGAGGCATTCCTGGAGGGGTATATCATGTACTGGATATATATATGACTGAAGTATAGCCAAGGAAACCCTTGGTTCCAATGTCATTTCAACCCTAAATGCAAGAACAGGCTTTAGCCAAGACAACATTTTTCAATTTCACCATGTCCAAATGTAATATGGAGATAGAACAATTACAGAGTTATATTTTCTCCAGAAGAAATGATCTGGAGAAGATCAGCTGTAATTCCAGGAGAACTCCAGACCCGACTTGGAGGTTGGCAACCCCAGCTGTGAGCTGGGGCTCACTCATGGAGGCTGTTGGTAATGTCCTACTCCTTGATCTATCACTCGAAGTCTGTGGGGTGTTATGACAGCCCCAGAGGCATTTTCCCTCTGTTTTTCTTACACTTTTGTGACTGAGCTGCCCTAGTTATCTGTTTTATTCTTTCCTGAGGAATTCTGACTGTCCCCCCTGTCACAGTATACCATTTTGGCAGTTTGCTCAGCCCAGGAACCCGAGGGAAGGAATGGGAGCCCCCTTTAACTTATATGACTTAAATGGCACTTGAGACATTTTTATATTCCATATTTTAGTCAACATAGAGGGGAAAGGTCAGGGGAAACCAGGGGTAAAATTTCTGAGGTAACTCAATATAAACTCTGTGGTAAAATCAGTACATGCACAGACTTTTAGTTCTTATGTTTCAGGCTAATGAGAGTTTCTTCAGCTTTTCACAGTGACTCAAATGTTTCTCTCCAAATGCTCCAATACACTTTCTTTGAGTATTCTCTGACTCTGGTTTCCAGAAGGCTGGTACATTCTTTCCAGGAACAGACCCCCTTCTTGAAACACCACTACTCGTCTTGAGTTTTTAACTGACTCTTAAGGTCTCCAGAGGCAGTTTCTAATAACACCAGACCAGGGGTCTCCTGCGCTCTTCAGAGCTAACTCCTTGTTTGACTGGGTAAGGGATTTTCTTCTTTCTCTGGAAGATCTATCCTGACTGGGAGTCTTTGCCTACTTTCCAAACTTCCTTGTCAACTTTCTCCCAGTTCTCCTGTCTGTGTTAAACCGCTCTCAGTCTGGGGTGAATTCAGAAACTGTCAGTACTCCACTCTTCTTAGCTAGAGCTGAACTCAGACTAAATTCAGTCAAGGCAGAAACCTGATTGGATCTCTCCTCAGCATGCAGCTCTCTCCAGACTTTCTCTGCTCAGCTGATGCTAACCAATCAGATCTCTTGGAGCAGCCTGTCACTCAAGGCTTTCTGGCTTCTGTGAAGAATTAACCCTTCACAGTCCTTATCTATTTACACAGCACTTCTAAACTTTTAAAACTGCAGTAGTGAGGGCTGGAAGACATAAGGTCAACCCTTACACAGCCATGCAATTCACGGGATGATCTTGGGCCAATCACTGTCTCCTCCTCTCAGCTCTCACATAGTTGTTAGGAGGATTAAATGGAGGAGAGGAGAACTTCGTGATCCACCATGAATTCCTTGAACTAAGGGATAAAGAGGGTGTGAAAAACAGGCCAGAGAGAAGCCCCATTGGTGTGGCTGAGGGGCATTTGCCAGCATGTGACAGACAGGCCTAAATATGTCAACTATTCCTGATAAGACCATCAAAGACAGACTTACAGTTCAGTTAATTCTGTTTGTTTAACATACAAAGGCTCTAGATCCTTTAGGAAGGCTTGCTATCAAAGAGCTTGGGTTTGGGGGCCCTTCACGCTCACTAATGCTCAGGTCGGATCCTGGGCCAGCACCATTCATGAAGGCATCTCATTGGATGCTTTTTAGTTAAACTTCAACTTTCTAAGCCTCTAGGCGACTGCAGCGGCCTACAGAGACTTGCTGGGACCTGGCGAGGAAGCTTTGTAGAGGCCCATAAGCCATTGATTTAGATCAACTGTTGCTCATTTGAAATGTTGTCATGCAACATTTTCAGACTTTGGTCTCATCCTTGAAAGCCCCAGCCCATAAAGTCCTATGATTAGGTAAAGAATCTTAGCTTTCATCTATTTTCCAGTCCTTGCAGCTGAAAGGAAGCCTACTGACAGTCAAAAGAAAAAAAGAAATCTCATGATTTGAAAGCCAGCCCTGGAATTTTCAAATGCCTGGATGTGACCTTAATTTTCAAATGCCTGGATGTGACCATAATGTAATGTACATCTTGCTGACCTCTGTAGAATGAGCCTAAATTATTGGTCTGTATGCTTTAGATGAGCATTAAGGCCAATTTAAGTACCTCCCAATTCTCAAAATTTAGATTTTTTGGATTCAGTTGCAAATTGAGACCTCTTTCCCGCCTTTTCCTCCTGTTTCCAGGAGTGGGGGAAGGAGGCTCCAGACAGCCAATCACTGCAATGCATTTGCAAAACGCATTGCAGTTTGCAAGGCTGTTGTTGCTGCCTGCAGCCCAACCACCAGTTTGCTCCTTTCCCAGGGAAGGAGCACTGTGGTGGCCAATAGGGTTCTGGCATCTGCTCTCTGGCCAATCACAGAAGGATTTTCCTTTTTGAAATCCTTCTGTGTATGCTCAGAGAGCATAAAAGGAGCCAGTCTCTGGGCTGACTCTCATTGCTGTGTTCCTGGATCCTGCTGGCTGGTGAGAGAGAGCTGCCTGGCTTGGCTGTTGGAGATTGTGGCTGGCTGGCTTCTGCTGCCCCTGCTCCTGAGTCTGCCCTGATTTCCTCCCTGCTCTTCGTGGACCTCGGATCAATACCTCAGAAGACTTCAGACTGGTTTGATTTATTAGGGCACTTTTAAATTTAATTTCTTTTCTCTTTATTTTATTCTTCCTTAGGGTTGGTTTGGGAGAGTGGGAGAGACCTGAGGTTGGTGGGGTGGTGATTGCACATGGTCTGTTGCTGGCTTGGCAAACATGCCCCCTCACACCACCACCACACCTCTCAGGTTTTTTTACAGGGAGAATCTGCTTGCCTGATCCATTCCCATAGGAAACAATGGCGAACTGGGGGCACCCTCTTTGGATGCCCCTAGAATTGGACCCCCTGGTCCAATCTTTTCAAAACTTGGGGGTCTTTTGGGGAGAGGCTCCAGCAGCTACAGTCCAAATTTGGAGTCTCTACCTCAAACCCCCCCTCTCCAGCCCCTGCAAACTTTCCAGAAAATTTTGCCATTGAAGTCAATGGCCCCATTGGATATAATGGACCCGAATTTTTCGGGAATCCCAAAATTTTTCGGATTTCAATGCTTTACCAGTATAGGTATTCGGGTTTTTTCGGGAATACCGAAAAAATTCAAGTCCAATATGCCCAAATCCGAATTTTACCGAATTTTTTTTTTTTGCACACCTCTAATTGAGAGCTTCTTGTTTGAAAGATGGAGATCATGTACTGACAAAACTAAAATTTTATTATGAGTGCTGGCCAGCAAAGATCAACTGTGAAACTCAAAAGTTTTAAAATTAAATTATTGTAGTGATTTGAACAATGCAGCATTAGAGCTACAAACTCCTGTCCTATCTCAGGTCCTCTTCTGTGTAAAAGAAAAATAGCAGTTTTTCTTCTTCAGTAGAGCTGCCTAATCTCATGTGGCTTCACACTTCCAATACTGTACTATTCATATGAATATAGGGTCCTGGAAATTTTGAGTGTGGGGCTTGGGGAGGGAAAGACTTTAATGGTGTAATGCCGTGTAGAGTCCACCTTCCAAAGTGGCCATTTTCTCAAGGGGAACTCAAGGCTTCGGCCGGGAGGGTGGGGTAAAAATCTAATAAATCAAATAAATCTCTATCACCTGGAGATCAGTTGTAATAGCAGGGTATCTCCAGCTACTACCTGTAGGTTGGCAACCTAATTTACACATGAGCCATTTTCCTCAGGTGGCAAACTCTCAAGTCTCTTTACACTTAATCATCATTCTTTTCTAAAAGCACCTCCCAGGTGGTGAATTGGAGATACAGAGAATTCTTCATGGCTATGGGTAGGATGATCCCATTCTGCTTACCTGAGTGCAAATCCTTCCTCCAGTGCAAACAGCCTTCAAGGTTAGTTGCTGTAGATTTTCCGGGTTGTGTGGCTGTGGTCTTGGCATTGTAGGACCTGATGTTTTTCCTGTAACTGTGATTGGCATCCTCAGAGGTATAACACAGGAAGATGAAGTACTCTCTGTGTCAAGGTCCTTGACACAGAGAGTACTCCATCTTCCTGTGTTATACCTCTGAGGATGCCAATCACAGTTACAGGAAAAATGTCAGGTCTTACAATGCCAAAACCATGGCCACACAACCCAAAAAATCTACAGCAACTAATGAACTCCGGCTGTGAAAGCCTTCGACAACAATCTAGTTTAAGAGGACGTGTTTATATGAATGAGAAACCAAGTCATACTATAAGGATTTGTCACCTAATGATGGCATTTCTATTTAAAAATAAACACATCCTGAATTGGTAGGCCTTTCTGCTTTTGTAAAGCATTTTAAAGAATGGTGTTCAGCTGCCTCACTATGAGGTGCTAAGACCTGTGATACTGTGCCTTAAGGTATGAGAAAAATCCATATCAGACTGTTAATGTGAAAAACAGATTGTAGCCTGAACAGTTTGAAAAGGAAACTCCATAGGTTCCTTTCCCCACCTTTCTAAGAGACCATATTAATCATGAGCCGGAGACTGTTTTTGACTTATTTCCAGCACAAAATGCACCCAAAAAGAAAGGAGGAACACACCTTGGAGTTTCCATGGCAGGTGTTGGCACTTAATTCTGCACAGTGGTAAAACATGACATTTCATTCCCAGTACCATCAAAGGAGACTGAATATCTGGGCTCATCCTGAAAGTACAAACATAAAGATTGCCTTGCTGGATCAGATGAACATTTATCTAGCACTGGAGTATGGATCCTATGTTTATGGAGATGGATCTTTGCCTGATCTTTGCCCCCCAGCAAACCTCCCCCCCCGAAAAGCCAGTGTTATCTTAGTGTTAACCAGTGTTCTTGGGGGATTCTTTGCCATAAATGAGGCTACAGTGAGGAGGAATAAGGCAAAATTGCCCTCCATCCCTCTATGCTAATGGAAAGTGCTTCATCATGCTTTCTTCACCAGCAGAAGAGACATGATGTCCACAAAGGTCTCTCTATTTCTAGCACTGGCTTTTCCAGGATCTTATTGATTGATTGATTGATTGATTATTTCAATTTATACCCTGCCCTCCCCGCAAGCAGGCTTAGGGTGTTGTGGTTGAGAGAAGGCAAAGATCTGTCTCTATGAAACTTTACACTCCTGGCTTGTAGGATCCACCCCAATGCTTCCAATAGTGGCCAGCCAGATGGAAGCTGTCAGGCAGGGGCATATAAGATTATGGCTATATCTTATTACTTGTCCCAACATCTCATTCAGAGATTCAGTGCACTTGAAAATGGAGTTTCTGTTTAGCTATCATAGCTAGGAACTGGTAACATATTATCCATGACTACATCTTTATGTCATATAGCTAATAATGATTAACTATCTGAGAATTAATGCTTTTATAGTATGTGGCAGGTGATCTTAAAGAAATACTAACAAGTGCTGAGGGAGGCCTAGAGACTAAGCAGTTGCTGGCCGGGGGGGGGGGGGAGAAATGATTCCGTCAGCATTTTTAAAATGTATGTTTTAAGGAGCTCCTGCAAACATGGTAATACTGGTAACACTAGACAAAGAAGGATTCCAGTGTTGTTCCAAGCCCAATGTTCTAGCTGCTGCTATTATCACTCTGCTTGTAAATAGGATATATTAGTTAGCGGACCCAAGCTTAAAGCAAAATATGAAGTGATACTTTCCTATACCATGTTGGCATTTTCCTTCATCAAAGAACACTACATTCCTACAGTATTTTTACACACTTTATATGATGGTAGATGATTAAACCTCTTAAGTTATGACTCGTATGAGGAAGACACAAGTATATATTTTGCTCACCCACTGAAATCAACAGAACTTCAAGGTTCTTAATTGGCTGCATGTTTTCCCTGAGGTGGTAAAATTGTGTCTTGGGTGTACCACTTTGGACTGCAGAGGGCAGCTCAGATGATGAAATGCTCCTCCATATTAAAAAAAAATAATCCCTGAGTATCAACAGGAGAAGGGTTGTAGCCTTGCTTTCTCTCTGATGGCTGGTTTTCTCTGTATATGGGTTTTTTTTGGAGTGTGGAAGAACATCTGTATAAACTTCCACCTCAGGTCTGTAGTGGCATAGCCCATACACAATTCCATCACCTCAGTGAGGGTAAAACTAGACATGATGGGTATGACTATATCAACATGTATTTTACTCATGTGTTCAACCATCATATGTAAAGAAGAACAGAGCTCTATTTTTTAGTAGAAAAGAGTGCACAAGAAAAACCTTATCCCCTTCCTCACCTCACACTACTGTATGCTGTTGTTTGAAGGAATATTTTTGTGCTAGGCTTCCCCATCCATAACAAGGTATATAAGGAAAGGAGCAGGATTTAGACCCTCTCAGCCTTTTGCTCCCTAAATAGACCCCCAGCACCCCAGTTGACAGATGAACAGACAAATATGTGACTATCATGTAGACACTGGCCCTCAGATCTAGGGCAATGAGCAGCAGGGTTTCCTTATGGAATTATAATGCCTCACAGTTCCCTCAGAATCTCAAAAAGGCTTCTATACAGAGGGATGGACGGAACCCATGAATTGTTTAATTGGTTGATATGGCTAAGAAAGAGTAACTAGCAGGACAGAAAGTTTCTACAGCACAAGGTAGGAAAAAAGATCCAGGCATGGGCATGCTTGGTGCCTCGTGGGTTTCCCCTCTGCTGGATTACACCCATTCAGAAATTTTATTTTGCTTTCCTTCCAAGTGGGCAGTGCTTGATATTCCTTTCTGCCTAATTCCACAGGATTGGCTTGAACCTGGCAGCCCCATTTATCAAGGCTGTCCTGAGAATTTTGGCTCACTTTCCCTTATCATAACAAATTGTTTTAGAAACGCCACGTTTTCTGAGAGAGGGGAGAGGTTCCTCTCAAGCTCTGTTTAGAGCCAAAAGTGCTTTCCCAGGGCCTGAAGTGTGGCTCCTCCTTGGTAGAAGCGCTTTGCCAATCTGACAAGGTGCTTCACAAACTGCAGGAATGTTGATATTAAATTTCCTCCCTCTGTAAACAGAGGACTAGGATGGTATGATTGAAAATCCATTTCCATCTGTAGCATAGGAGAAGAGGCTGGGGATGAAAGGACTCAGAGCGATAAAAACAAGTCCCACAGCCCTGGGAAGATGGAGAGCTGACACACAAGACTTGGGAGAATTATACCAGGCAGGCCTTGACTAGGTGCAGCTCAGGATCCCCCTCTAGTGGCTCACAATGCTTCGGTCCATGCCAAGGTCCTTAGGCACGTAAAATACAACTTCTCTCAGAAGTGTCAACTGAATTGTTTTTTCTTTGTACAATACGCACAGACCTGGGAATAAGCTGGAGATATTCCAAAGAATATCCAGTCTACTCCAAAGGATGACAGAGAGGCACCTCTGTAAACACTTGCTTAGATCTATCATGGTATAACCACGACAGATTAAAGGCAGCAGTTTATCAAAAACCCTCCCCATAACTCTCTGGAGCACACTGATCCCTGTCAGGCTGAGAGCAGAGAAGAACATCATTATATTCACAAAATCTGAGATTATAATTTGAAGAACTGAAGAGCAGCTATGCAGGATCAGACCAGTGGCCCATTTAACCCAGGATTTTGTTTCTCAGTGACCGAGGAGATGCCAACAGAAGTCTTACAAACAGGTCAGTGAAAACAAGTCCTTTCCTAACACAATTTTTTTTGGTATTTTGGGTTTTTTAAAAAAAATATGTGCATGTGCATGTGTGTGTGTGTGCGCGCACCTGGAAGTCATGGTGACCTCTGGTGACTGACCACTACTGGGTGTCTGTAGGATATTCAGAGAGGTGATTGAATAAAGCCTGCCCCTACCTCCCGCCTCTGGTATTTCAAGGAGGTCTCACATCCAAGTACTTGCCAGAGTTGACCCTGCTTAGCTTCTGAGATTGTGCAGTGATTGGAGAGCACGTGACCCCCCTCCATAAGCAAAGTCTCATTAGAAGATCTTCCTCCTCCAGTTGCAGAATCCCTTTCTAAAACAGGTAAACACAGTATTTCCCCAAACAGATAAACATTGTATGTGGCCATGAATTCCATTTTTTTTAAAAAAGGCAACAACAGTGTTATAACTTTTTATTTGGACCAATGAAAATCTCAGGGCACCAGCTTTCAAAATTCCCCAGGGTTGGCTGTTTATAAAGAAAGTGGTTTCACACTCCAGCTTTGTGAATATAAAGACTATTATAGTTTCCCACTGTTCTCTGCCTGTACCAGATAGCCCCCAAGAGGTTCCTGGAGTTCTGAGGAACTTGCACTCAGTGTTTTGAGTGGTCCTAGTAAAAATCATTGCCCTAACCTGGGTAGCCCTGGTTTCAGAAGCTAAGCAGGTTCAGCCCTGGTCAGTATTTGGATGGCACCAAGGAATACCTGGGTCATTAGACGAAGGCAGGCAACCGCAAACATCTGAACATCTCTTGCCTTGAAAACCCTACAGGGTCACCATAAGACAGCTGAGACTTGACCGGAGCAGGGGAAGGGAGTAAAAACCATTGCTTCTGAAATACCTCAGTGGCAGAAAGGGAAATTTTGAAAAGCACCATTAGAAACCCATAAATCTTGGAGGGGATGTGGACGCCACTTGTCACCTATTGTTCTGACTCAGGCCAGGAGCTGTTCAGACCTTTTGCTGCCTGAATAAGCATTTCCTTTCCAAGTTGTTCAGATACTTATGGGAAAGAATAAATGTCAAGAGGTCCCATAATGGCTAGATTTAGAGCTGCCTATCACTTTCTGGGAGGGGCATGGAGGCAGTATCTTTGACCAGAGGCTGCTGTAACAAAATGTGGCCACAGAAGGGCTCAAAGCTCCATCAGTGGGGGCACACTGCTGCTAATTTTCAAAATAAAACAATTTTGGCCCTGGGGGCGGGGGGGGGGGCTGGGGATGGACGCCAGATCAGACCAAGGGGAGAAGTAAGGGGATGGAGTTCCACTACTTTAGGCCTGGAATGGAGTTAGTGTTGTCAACTTCTAGGTGGGCCTGATGTTTCCCTGGAATTACAGCTGATCTCCAGACTACACAGATCAGCTCCCCTGGAGGAAAATGCAGGTTTGGAGGCACCCGGTATTTCCCAAGCTACAGTTGGCAACCCTAGGTGCTTTCTGACAGATATGGGGGCAGAGCCTTCCTCCAACTTAAGTGGTTCTTCCTCCAATGCAAAAGCCACTTATGTTGGAGTGAATCAGACTAAGGGTCCATCTGGTTCAGCATCCTGTTTCACACAGTAGCCAACCAGGTCCTGGCTGTGTTTGTTTTTAACGCCTGGGATACAAGTGCCCCCTAAAACAGCTGCTGCAAGTCCCAGGACAGGGTTACTCATGAGAGGCAGAGTGCACAAATAGCTTTGAAGTAATAAGTGCTTTCTACCAGGAGCTCAGGTTGATGAGGCCCAGGTTAGAAAGAAGTCCGGAAACTGTGCTGCTGGGCATCCCTACTCCATTATATCCTGACAATCAAAGGGGCTGGTGATTTTTCTGCCTGGTTTCAGGACATTTGCCATTTGCCCCACACACACTTGCACACAGACACACACGCAGCCACCACAGCACAACCAAGCTCTTCCCCTGACTGGCCATGCACTATCAGCTCTGAGCTCCACTCATTCCTCACAAGACTCCTGATCTGCCAGCTTGATGTGTCCCTCCCCATATCCCATTTGTGGAAAAGGGAACAAGCTCCAATTTGCCCTGGCATCTGCCTGTTGATGTCACAGCAAATTGGAACTGGATTCAAAGCTTCCCAAACTCCAAAAACGTTTTGTGCTTTGTGCATCAAAGGGAGGAACAAGGCTGGTGCAATATGACAAGCTGTGTTCATGTACCTCAGTCACAAACCTGTTTGTCTGAGATGTCTGAATGCAGCCTCAGACCCTCATGCCAGTGGAAAACTAACTTTTAGTCTGTTGAATTATGATATGACGCTGTTAAAACTACAGATGAGAATCTGCCTGTTTTCAGGGAATGACTAACCAATCTAGGAATGCTTATGCTCCTGCCTGGACAACGGGTGACCTGCCAAGTTAAATGTAGTGCACCAGCCGCACAGTGTGGCTGCCAAGTGCTTGACAACCCTGCTCCCTCGCTTTGGCAGTCACACATTGGGCCATCATGTCCAGTGGGATGCATTTGGCTTTCAGCTTGGCAAGCCTGAGTTATATGCAGCCTTGAAAAGTTTTTTATCTATTTATTCCATCATACCCATCAAGATGAGATCTGATCTGTGGGAGCCTCTGAAAATGAAGGCCTGTGCACAAGCTCAGTTCCAATCCTGGGCCAGCCTTCCCAGAATCAGCTTTGCAAACTATTCCAGTCTCAGCTTCTGTCTGGCATGACTGTGTCTGACTTGCTTCCAAAAATGTACTGCTTATCAACCCAGGCCTGGACATTATGTATATTCTGTCTCCATATTCCAGCATGTAGCACAAACAGCTCTCTGTTCAAGTATGATAAATCCCAGGCGTCCCTAACAGCGTGTGCCGCATATAAATCCTGAACAAAGCAGAGAGCAAGGACGCCACTTTTCCTCTTCCCTCCTATGTGCCCCATTCCAAATCTCGCTTAGGATATTCTCCCCCCCCCCCACACACACACACACACTCACCAGTTTGTATTTTTATGGATGATTCATGTTTGAGGATAATAAGCAGGAAAAAATGACCAAATTTATCTTTTGTGGTACAAAGGCCAAATTAGGTATCCAAAATGTATTCGGCCTGCCAGCCTACACCTTTATGAGTCTTCTTTTGCTTGTCATGTGACCTTGGACTGGTCTCTTTCTCTGTCTCGGCTTAGCCTACCTCACAGGATTGTTGTGAGGATCAAATGGAGGAAGAGAGAATGATGTATAGCTCCCTGAGCTCCTTGGAGAAGGGCGGTGTTGAAATGACCGGAATCAATCCATCAGATGTAATTGTTCCATTCCCACAATTCTGAATGAGTTGATATTCCGGGGGGGGGGAGAGCGGGCAGATGAGAAGGCGCTGAAGAACTGGGGTCCTCTTTGTAATATCTTCAGTATGCGCAAATAAGCAATGCACGTGGGAAGCAGAAATCTGATACTGCATCAGATACCCAGAGAGCAATTTGTGGAGGATTCCCTCCCCAAGTCTGTATCTCAATCTACGCGCCCCAGTTCCAATTACACATTTTCTCTTTCTCCCTCCCTCTGTCTAGTTTCCAGTGACCAAGTGTCTCTTTCACTCATACGTACTTGCAGAGCTTGAGTCATGGGCCCCATCCTGGGGGGGGGGTAAACTACCCATTCCTGAAAAACATGCACAGGCTTGGTACAGATGATTCCCCAAAATATCACACTATACTAACCATAACTGTGACATCTAGATCAGCCAACAATGGTCAGTGCTTCCCCTCCAAATAGGAATCAGGTACCATGGTCGGAAGTCAGTCTGGTAAATACGAGGTACCTCTCATTTCCAGAAGATTATCTGAACTGAGCCACCAAGATCTATTAAGTTACTTTGTAACTATCTGATTCCCATGGGAGCCAAAAGCATCAGTTCATTTGCTATAATCAAGACTGTCCAAACTCACATTGGACAGTAAGTGGTAAAGGCAAAGGTTTCCCTTGCTCAAAAGCTAGTTGAATCCGACTCTAGGGGGCGGTGCTCATCTCCGTTTCCAACCCGAAGAGCCAGCGCTGTCCAAAGACTTCTCTGTGGTCATGTGGCCGGCATGATTAAACGCAGAGGTGCACAGAATGAACTGCTAAGTTGGCAGGAGCTGGGGCCAGAGAAGGGAGCTCACTCCATCATGCAGCACTAGGGTCTCATCTACCGATCTTCCGATCTGCAACTCAGCATCTTTTAACCCCTGAGCCATACTGACTACTAAACATCAGAGACCTGTTTTTCAACTGCAACTCATGGCAACTCTCACATGGAGTTTCCAAGGCAAGAAATGAGCACAGATGATTTGCCATTGCATCCCAGGCCTTCCTTGGTGGTCTCCCATCCAAGTAGTAATCAGGGCTGACCCTGCTGAGCTCTGGAGAGCTGACAAGATCGGGCTAGCCTGGGCCTTCCAGGTCAGGTCTTCCTTACTGTCTCTTTTAAAGAGGCTTGAGGCAGAAAATGGAAGGTACCACTGCAGCCAGTTTATTACTGATATTCTGTACCAGCCTGCACCAGTTTACTTTCACCCAGGGTGCTTAGACATTCGTAAGTGTGAGCTGTGGACAATGGAGTATTGGTTTGAATCTCATCCCAGCCATGTACTAACTGGGTGGCTTCAGGCTCTCTACGCCCCCAATCCCCATCTACCATATGTGAATGGCAGTGGCACCAGCCTGTCTTACAGGGCTGTTGTACAATTTGGTCTCTGTTGCTGGATGAAACCCACAGAATCTTTTGCCAAATAAACAAAACAATTAAAGTGTGTTTACATATCAGAAATGTAATGCCTTCATAGACGTATTCCCCCTCCCCATAATGTCAAACAAAAAGTCAAAAGCAGACACCCAGGCAGGAGGGTGGAGGAGGAGGAAGAAATCAACAAAAGGCTAAAACAGTAATTCCCAATCATCCGAAACCTATTTTTCTGAGCAAAAACTGGAGAATGCACCTTATTGTTACACCACAAAAAGTGTGTAACATGTAAGAATTCCTTGCCTTCAGAACATTTTCCTCTGTTTATGCATGGTTACTGTTTTGGATGTGCCTAGCAAATACAGAGCAGTGACTCATGGAGAGCCACAACATGCACCTTTCTCAGAAGGCCGAAAATGCACCTCTGGATTGGGATTGATTGGATGTTTGAAACATACCCAGAGCAGAGGAGGAAAATTGTCCACTTTTCATTCTCATTTCCAGAAGGGGCTGATTAGAAAGTGACTATAAAATAATAAAAATTAAATAAATTCAGTAAATAAAGGAAGCAAGGCCAGAACAGTGAGTTATGAAGACACAGTGGGCAGTTTCCTCTGTTGGGTAAACTTACAGCAGAACTCCCATGCAACGTTGAGATTACTAGTGCTAATCAATCAATCAATCAATTAATTAATTAATGTACTGCATTGTGTGTGTAGAATAGCCAGGAGATCTTAAGATTGACAGCGACAAGTTCTACCTCTAGCATTATGCTATTGGCAAACTAGGCTTGTTTTTAGAGGCTGAGGGAATTCTGAAACAACTGTGACTGACCCAAGGTCACGTAGCTGGCTTCATGTAGAAGAGCGGGAAATCAAACCTGGTTCTCCAGATTAGAGTCTGCTGTTCTTAACCACTACACCAAACTGGTTCTCTCATTACTAGTGCTGTAGTATAGACTGGAATGAGGCTTCCCTCTAGTGGCCACCTCTGAAGGCTAACAGGGAGATGTGTGCTCCATGTACTAAGGCTCCGTCCTAGGCATACTTTCTTGGGAGTCAGCTCCATTGATCTATGGGGTTTCCTACCAAATAAACATGCACAGGATTAGGCTATTAATCCGTTTACCAAGCATAGTTTCCCTTCATAATGTCTAATGAGAGACTCAGGCCAAGCCTCAGTGAGGCAGTAAATCTGCATCTGGGCATGGGCAAGTGGAATTCTTCAAAAGTCTCCATTCCTTTTTTCTTCAAGGACAGTAATGATTCCCCCCACCCCCATCCAGACCACCCTCTCACTTAAGAACAAAAGATCTCTGCTGGCCCCACTGCTGGACCTCCTGATGGCACCTGGTATATTTTGGCCGCTGTGTGACAGAGTGTTGGACTAGATGGGCCATTGGCCTGATTCAACATTGGCTTCTCTTATGTTCTTATGAGAGGTCCTAAGGCCTAGTCCAGCATCCTGTTTCTCATGCCCACCAAGCAAATGCCCTCTGGGTTGCCCTAAGTCCTCAAATCCAGTCCCCTAAATCTGGGCAGCTGCATTTGCTTTTTTGCTAATGTTACAAATCAAGTACATCATTGAGTCTGCTCCCAGCAACTACCACAATAGATTTGATGGGACTGAGGGAAGCATAATTTTCAGTTTGCTTCTATTGGGATTTGTTCCTACTTGCTGGGCTTCTTTATTATTCAGTGATTGGACAGAACACATTTTCCAGATGCGTCTGGATCTACAAGGGCTAGATATTTTTTAAAATGAAAGTTGGAAATCTATTTATTTATTAGATTTATATCCTGCCCTCCCCACCATGGCAGGCTCAGGGCGGCTAACAACATAAATATAAATATATACATTAAAACTCCAATATAAACAGCATTAATATAAAACCATAGTTACACAACAATCTAGCCCAGCTAACAGTCCATGCAGACACAGGGTGGCACGCTAGGGTTGACAGCTCTGGATGAGGAAATACCTGGAGATTTTGGGGGGTGGAGCCTGGGGAGGGTGGAGTTTGGAGAGTGGAGGGACCTTGGCAGGGTGCAATGCCATAGAGTCTACCCTCCAAAGCAGCCATTCTCTCCAGGAGAACTTAACCTCTGTCATCTGGAGATCTGCTGTAGTAGCGGGAAATCTCCAGACCCCACCTGGAGGTTGGCAACCCTGTGGCAGACCCACAATCTGGGACAAGACCCAGACAATGAAGGCTTGTGGCAACTGAGCTGGCAAAGCCTTTTAGGGGTGTGTGTAGGGAGTCTTTCTATTGTGTGAAGAGCATACCAGTGGATACTTCCATGGTTAACTGTAAAACATGGATTAATCAAAGGAAATATCTACAATGTCCAGGGAAAAATTAAGAATGCAAAGAAACACACACACACACACAAACCACATTTTTATGTACTGCTTCATGTGGGCTCTCCAGAGGTTTATAGCAGATTTACAGCAGATTAGCTGAAACTGAAAGCATATGAAACCGCTGGTCTGCTATAATCGTGTTCGAAGTCATGAAGCTACCTTCTACTGAGTCAGGCCATTTGTTTATCAAGGTGAGTACTGTCTACTCTTGAACTGCAGCAGCTCTCGAAGGAGGGGTCTTTCACATTACTTGTTACAGAACTGTTTGACTGCAGATGCCCAGGACTGAAGCTGGCACTGACTGCATGTTCTATCGCTGAGTCACAACAGCGCTGTGAACTAATGGAAAGTTGTCTGTACAACAGATACTGAAAATATAATAATACACAGCACAGTCCACTTGGAGTAGTCTGCAATTCTACAAAATATCTCAATTAAAAACATTTTTTCCTGATGTTTTTGATTTTTCTCTTTCTCTTTCCCTCTTGAACCTACAGAGTTTTTTGAAGATTATTCTGAAGGTCGTGAATGCGTCAACTGTGGGGCCATGTCAACCCCGCTGTGGAGGAGAGACGGCACTGGCCATTATCTGTGCAATGCCTGTGGGCTTTACCACAAGATGAATGGCATTAACCGACCACTAATCAAGCCCCAGAGAAGGCTGGTAAGGAAAGGCCTGCATGTGACTGGGCTGTGGTGGACACTTCTACTGCGTTCACACTTAGTCATCTCAAAACCCCCGCCCCCATTAATAAGTAACAAAAGCAGAAGGATTTCTGCTTGCAGCTCCACATGTGCATTGGAATGTACAGAGGGGTGAACATGGAGGGACAGATATTTATTTATCTACTGTGCATATGTCACTTTTCTACCTATATGGGTCTCAAAGGTGGTAGATACATGGGGCTGGATGAAATCCTTCCTCTGTGGAAAAGCTTCAGTGGATTCCAGCTACTATGGAGAACAAGCTAATACATTTGCCCACTTATAAGGGTCAAAGAATTCAGCTATTATATTTTAAACCTGGAGGCCATACATTTCTATTTATACGTCATGTTCAGTTTCTCTGAGTGTTCCCCAAAAACAGTAAGAAGTCAAATAAAACCCAGATTTTGTGTCAAAGAAATCTAAATTCCACAACATCTATTTATTGTTGTTATTTATGATCAGTGGTCCTGGTATTTTACAGAATAACATAAGCAAAAAGGGCAGTTCGTGCCCTATGAAATATACAATGTATTTCAACAGAGGGGAGACTACTGAAGGATGGAGGGTACACATGTAGGTGTTCTGGGAGGGTGTTCTGAGTATCAGAGACAGTGACATTCTGTTTCCAGGATCTGGACAAGGATGGGGAAGAAACCAGAGATAAAAGCGCAGTTACCGACAAAGCCAAGGTATGGATAGCCATGAAGAAGAATGCAGGATCTATGAAGAGCAATAAAGCACAATCCCTTTAACACTGGAAATCTAGCTTAACCACCATCTTTTGCTTCTCACTTGTTCTTCTTTGGACTTCTGTTCCTACAGTCAGCTTCCCGTAGGGTTGGGCTTGCGTGTGCCAACTGCCATACAAATATGACCACACTGTGGCGCCGGAATGCTGAAGGCGAGCCAGTCTGCAATGCCTGCGGCTTGTACATGAAGCTCCATGGGGTAAGAGCAGCAAAACAAAGCAGTGACTTTCCTCTTCTGTCCTCTTTTCGGAACCAGTCCCTTTGCTCAGCGCTTTCTGTGGGAACCAGTTCCTTGTGGCCATTGAGTCCAAGGAAAATGGTGACAGTGGCAGAAGATCAGAGAGTGAGGGGTCGCCGGCGATTCTTACACCTTATCTGCAAAGCTGATAGCTGGCTGCAAAATCTCTGACATGGCAAAAGGGTAAAGGGCATAATCCTTGAAAATGGGAAGTGCCTTTTAAAAAGGCAAGCATCCATGTAGCTCAGTATTATTTGCACTAACTAGCAGCATCTCACTATTGTCTAAAAGAGGAAATGGCCTTTCTCCATGTTTGCTCCCTGAGAATTTTCAAATGAAGATTCCAGGAAATGTACTTGGGATTTTCTGCACAAAAGAAGGTGACATGGTTTGTTGGGGGAAAAAGAGGGACAAAATTCTGGGGCCTCATGGAGCTGGGCAAAACTTGTGACAAAAACTTTTGAATTTTTGTCATATGTATTTCTGGTTGGGTCTGGGAGGAGTTTAAAGGGGATCTTTGTCCCATGGTGGATCTTGGAAGTTGTGGGGGGGAGGGGGAGAGATTTCCGGACCTGCCATATATTGCTGTTCTGTATTGCATGTTCCTAGGTCCCAAGGCCCTTAGCGATGAGAAAAGAGGGGATCCAAACCAGGAAGCGTAAGCCAAAGAACGTAAACAAATCCAAGTCATCAGCAGGTGAGGTTTTTTTTAAATTAGAAATGGTTCTGTAACTAGTACAGTATTCATAGGTCAATAATCATGACAACTCTGTCTGTGTTGTATGCAGAGTTGCCAACACGCCTGGAGAAAAACTGTCCTGCCCCTTTAACAGAGGCTTAATGTGGGGAAGTGGGCAGCTGAAGCTTTTCAAGGCTTGGAGATAAATAACATCATCTGGTAAATAACAGCCCACTAAGCCTCTGTTAAAGGGACCGGACATTTTTTTTCCAGCAAGACTGTTGGCAACTATACGGTGCTTCTGCTATTTAGAGGTAGGTTCCCCAGTGTTTCTTAATAGATCTTTTACATGGACATGGGTGGTGGTGAGGAGATGAGGGAAGGTTTTAATTACTCTTAAAAAAACCCTATCATTTAATTTATTTACTTCTAACCATTTTCTAGTCTGCCTTGAGACACTGAGAATCAAGGCAGATCACACTATTTATATTATTTACCATCCACCTTTCTCACTTCAGCTCAGCAGATTACACAGAGTGGGTTGATACAATCAATAGATGGGACATTCAGTAAACAATGCAATAGGAATTAGGGTTGCAGAAACAACCAGAAGTCTAAAAACAGAACTGCAGTAAAGCAGCATAAGTATTAACATGACACAGTATAGACCACAGTCCATACTAATTTTTTTTATTAAGTAATTTTATGAATTGTTTACTCTATTGCCTGCATAGAAAAGCCCTCTTGAATAATTCAGTTTTGCATAGAACAAGGTCTGAGTTCAGTGGCACATTTAAGGCAAACAAAGTTTAATTCTGGGTATAAGTTTTCGTGTGCACGCACATCAGATATGAAAGCTTATACCCAGAATTAAAGTTTGTTGGTCTTAAAGGTGCCACTGGACTCAGACTTTGTTCTGTTACTTCAGACCAACACAGCTACCCACCTGAATCAGTTTTGCATAGTTTGCAGAAAGCCATGAGAGTGGGGACCTTCCTGACCGCCTCAAGCAGGCCATTGCACAATGCAGGGGCCAGAATGGCACGTGTATGAGCAGTTGTAGACTTTTGCCCATTTGCAGATTGGCACCTGCAGAAGAACCTCCTCTGATGAGCAAAGCTGTTGTGGCAGAACATTTAAAGAAATGCATATAAGACCTAGGGTACCAGTGGAGGAAGGGCATCAAACATCCCTGTTACCCTCCACGTGGCAGCCTATGGCATTGGGGTCTGCTCCAGGAGCTGCCTCTGATCTGAGTGGGCAGTTGGTGGGGAGCCTGCTCCCTCTTTTCCCCCTCCTTCCACTGACTGGTGGGCAGGGGTCAGGCTAGGGTTGCCAATGTCCAGATGGTGGCTGGAGATTACAACTGATCTCCATGTGACAGAGATCAGTTTAACCAGAGAAAATGGCTGCTTTGGAAGGTGAACTCTATGGCACTGTACCCTGCTGAGGTACCTCCCCTCCTCACACCCTGTCCCCCCTCAGACTCCACCCCCCAATCTCCTGGTATTTCCCAGCCTTAGGTGGAGCTCGGCCCTCTTCCTCCTCACCTTGCCTGAATGGAGGGTGGGTTGGGGAGGCTTCTCTCTGCTTAGGGGGAAGAGGATGAGCACCAGTTTCCTGCCTCACTGGTCCAGTGGAGAGGCAGGTGGGAAGATGTTGTGCCCCACCTCACCTAGCTGCCAGGGGATGAGGAGGGTAGGCACCATCTTCCTTCCTCCCCACAGCAGCTAAAGCAGTGAAATATGTACAACCAACAATGCAGTAAAATCATATGACAAAATTAAGAGTACAGCTCACTAGAAGCACAGTTATTCATCAGAAATAGCTATGAAATAAGCACATTTTTCAGCCAAGAGGCATAGAATAATTAAAAGCTTCACTTTCCCTCAAACAATTTAAGAATTCATTCAGGTAGGCTGGGGCCCAGGAGAGAACAGGAAGTAACTAATTATAAGCACCACACAGAATCAGAATCCAGTTTCAAAGGATGGAGACAAGGAAGACACTTGCAGGCCTAAAGCAGCTTCTGAACTATGCACTGACTTGATCTCTTTTCTCAAAGATGGTGTGTGTGTTTTTTTGTCCCATCACATCTTCAGGGCCCTCCAATAATGCAAGCCTTACCTCAGCCATTAGTTCTGCCCCCTGCACCAGCACCACAACCACCACGGCTGCTGAAGAAATGCGTCCCATCAAGACAGAACCAGGAATTTCATCTCATTATGGGCATCTGAGCCCACTTTCCCAGGTGAGGAATGTGCAGTTGCTAGAAGGAAGGCTGAGGCTGCATGAGAGATTCTGGGTCAGATCTCCCTGGACACTATTAGCCACAGTTGCTCCACAAAGGAGCTCTAAGCAACATAACCCATTTTTAATTGTAACACCAACGCTGTGAAGTGGGTTAGGGCAGGGCAGGCTGAAACCTCACACTTTCATCGCTTGATTTTCATTAGGATTCCTGTAGTCCACCAAAGTGTATTAAAATATAGCATGACAGTGCATACTTGGGATCACTGAACAGTAAAGGGATGTCCACTTTGCACTGCATATGAAGTTGCCTCAGACCAGTGGTCACCTAGTTCAGTGCTGTCTACCTTCTGACTGGCAGCGGGTCTCCAAGGGCTCTGGCATCTTCAGGGTCTTTCCCCAGGACTGCTGCCTGGGATCCTTCACCCAGAGTCAGAGAATGAACTTGGGATCTTCTGAATGCAGAGGCTTAACCTCTCCCCATGAACTGGGGGATCTCAAAATATGCATTCCTATTTAAGGATGTGAAATCTCTTCCTGGATCAGATCAAATTTATCTTAGTTCAGTGCTCTTTGCAAGATCGCCCTGGCCACCAACAGACACTGGGGATTGCCATTGGACCACCAATTGTATTATGGTCTGCCCAGCACCTGGATTATGGCAAGAGCGACTGGCTGGTCTGAAGCCACCCAAGGGGCAATCCTGAGAATACTTTCCTGGGAGTAAGGGTCATTAAATAAATGGGAAGGACTTCTGAGCAGTCCTGTTGAGGATTGCTTGTTTTATGGGTAGGACTGCCAACAGGCCTGGAGAAAACTATCCTGTCCTTTTAATAGGTGTTTAATGGGATATTATTTACCAGGTGGTGGTGTTTACCCCCCATGCCTCGCCACCCTATTGTTTCCTACTAATAATTTTTGCCCTTTTCTCTTTCCACCCACAGCCATTCTCAGGCACCACAATGCCTGGGCACGGATCTGGTCTGCATCATGCCATCCCGGCCCTAAAACTTTCTCCCCAGGGTTACCAGCCAGGTATCAGCCAGTCTCCCCAGCCTAGCTCCAAGCAAGACTCCTGGAATACCCTGGTTTTAGGTGAAAGCCATGGAGATATCCTAACATCATAACCATCCATCACTTTCTATGGACTTGGGGCTCATTTGTTCAGAATACAAGGACAACGTTCAATAATCAAGCTACAGTGGGGGGCTTCCTTACCTCACCCACTCCCTTCAAGGGATGCAGATTCTGATTGTAGTAGAACCATTCCAAATTATGCTTTGAAAAGTGGAGTTACCTTTGAATCAAATCTCCATGAAGATTCAGCCAACCTGATCTGAAGGTTGTGAAATATTTAAATAGCTGAATTCTGTGACCCTGATAAATGGAGCAAATGTATCAGCTCGTTTTCCATAGTAGCTGGAACTCACTGAAGCTTTTCCACAGAGGAAGGATTTCATCCAGCCCCATGTATCTACCACCTTTGAGACCCATATACGTAGAAAAGTGACATATAAGCATAGTAGATGAACAAATAAATATCTGTCCCTCCATGTTCACCCCTCTGTACATTCCAAAGCACATGTGGAGCTCTTACACGGGTTTCACTTTTGCAAAGGGACAGATCCAGTTACACTGTGCATCCCTTCCCTTGAAATGGTGGTGAAACCCTTGTGGGCTTGGCTATCCTGCATGAATTGTGCAATCAGGTGGACGCTGATTCTCTTTCAAAAGTATTACTTTCTCACCACCACCCCACAGCTGCAAGCAGAAATCCTTCCTTCCATAGAAATGCTCTGGTAGATCCAAGCCAATGTGTTCTGCTTCTGTTACTTATTAATCATTGGGGGGGGGGGTGAGATGAAGTGTGAACACAATAGGAGTGCCCACCACAGCCCAGTCACATGCAGGCCTTTCCTTACCAGCCTTCTCTGGGGCTTGGATTAATGGTCGGTTAATGCCATACATCTTGTGGTAAAGCCCACAGGCACTGTACAGATAGAGGCCAGTGCCGTCTCTCCTCCACAGCGGGGTTGACATGGCCCCACAGTTGACGCATTCACAACCTTCAAGATTCAGGCAAACCTGATCTAAACTTTTGGCCTTTTTATGCTCTCGAATCACAACCGCTGCATATGAAAGTGACAGGAATGCCAAATTATCTTTTAAAAAATCTTTATCTGATGTCTTGGCCAGCAATGATATAGCATCATTGTTCACTGTTGTTGTCATTTCATTTCCTGATCCATGTCAAACCAGATGGGAGACCATCACCTTGCTATGTTAAGAAGTGCTTGAGATTCCATGTCCTTTAGAAACAAGTCTGGGAAAGACTTGAGAACATTTTTGAAAGGCAAAAAAACCCCCAGAATGGTTGGGTTCTGGCTACAGAGATAGTAGTGGTCATGGCCAGTGGATTCCACTGATGCACAAGCATCTAATGAAGGCAGCAACCCAATGACTGCCCACAGCACCCCACTGTCAATGTTATTGCTTTTCTGTTGTGTGGATTATTTTTTTCCTCCTGTTGCTATTGTGAAACCTCGTTTTCTTCCTTTCAAAGCAGCAACCCCCCATATCACCTGGCACAGTGCCCCCCCCCCCGCAAATTGTTGTCTCATTCTTATTCTTTCATGTTCTTTGAGGGGGGAACAGAGGGGAAAGGGCTCCAAGAAGAAGGAGAAGCAGCAGCATCTTCTCTAGCACAGCAGGGTTTCTTTGCTGAATCAGGCAAACAAAGAGATTCAGGATTTGACCTGAAGGTCCGTGCTCCCTCCAATGTGTGCCAGACTGCCAGTGCTAAATAAAATTCTCCCTAGTACAGAGTCTTTTATAAAGCCCCTGAGGTTTTTGTTTTTAATGAATAAAGTCTTATCTAGCTGAAATCAAAAGGAAAAAAAAACAAGTGACACTATAAAGTTTTAATTCTCAAAGCATTTTGTGCATTTTAACATTTCACCTGCTCCTCCTGTCTTGAAGGGTAGTTGCTTTGGCACAGTTTGGAAGTTCAGCTGGAAATCCTCATCAGTGAGGCACTGAGAATTCTCAGCCCAAGCTTTGGCAGCAAATTAAAACTGCTCTCTTCCATTCAAACAGCTGGTAGGCAACAGTATGTGGCAGGTTGACAGGCTTTTTGCTAAGGGGAGAGGATGAGCCACATGTTAGACTGTGCTGATCAAGTTGACCTAAGAGGTGGTCTTCTTTTGCCTGTTAATGAGGAACACTAATATTAAAGCCACACATAGCCTGAGAAAGCCCTGTGCAAATAATGGCTTTCATTTTCCCACTCTGTTAGACATTTCTCAGTCTAAAGGTGTCTTTTTCTCTGTGTGCTTAGTTCTCTTAAAAATTTGTCTGTGAATATGTGTTGTGTGTGTGTGGGGGGGTCTTTTTGTATGCGCAGTGCATCCCATTTTATGTACATAGCATGTTATCCGAAAAGAAAGATTCATGTTCAAACAGGTACATGCTGTGAGAGGCAACCCTGGGATTGCCAACTATTTTTACTGCCCCTGCTGCTGTGCCATTGGCAGTAGCTTTTGACCCAGAAGAGGCAAACCCTTCTCATCACTTTTTATCTTTTTTTTTCATGTTAGGAAAAAGCTTGATAGGTTAAATTTCTGCATTCTGTTGTTAAAGACTGTGTTGTTAAAGACAGGGGCAGCCAGTAAAATGAAGAAAAAAAAGTGGCAACAGGATTTAGGTGTGTTCCAAAGTGTTCCTTTCCATCCTACTTCTCATAAGAGATGAAAGGCTTGTGACTGAATGCTGCTGGAAAGCCACTCTCTCCTCACAGCTGCTCAAGTCAGATAGTGAGATTGCGGAGGCACCCGGTGGAGAGCGAGCTGGCCATGGAGAAAGGGGAATAAAACCACCACCTGCCCCCACAGCGGCTGGCTCACCCTTTTCCTGGGTGACAGCCATGTTGGTGGTGATTGTACTCTCTCCTCTGTGTGGCCAGTCAGTTCTTTCTCCTGGCAGGAGAGCCCAAAGGCTGCAGAGAAGGGTGGGGATTTGTAGGAAGGGACAGGCCCTTTATTACCCTCCCTGGCACAGGGCCTGCTCTTCAGGGAGATTTACAATTTACCCATCTTTTGGTTCCTCCAGTCGTGGCTGTCTCAGTTTGGAAACTACCTGACAACCACAAACCTCACAAGGTGATAGTCTTGTCCACATACCTGACATGTGGGGTGGCTGTCATATTGGAGAACGTCGCTCAGAACAGTCACAGCCAGCATGTCAAAGAGATGCACGTGGCTCCCAAGCCATTTAGTATGTTATCACTGGTTTAGGCACATTTATGGAAGATAGGTCCATCAATTACTATTAGCCATGTTCAGTAGCAGTGTGTATCTCTGAATACCACCAACTGCTAGTGTGGGTAGCGGGGCCTTTATGCCTTCCTTTGGATTCCTGGACCTTTGGTCCAATCTGATTCTATTTATGTTAAATCTGTGGTTGGAGCCCTGGGCTCAGAGCCAATGGGTACTGGGCAGTAACCAGAGTCCATTAGATTTAGAGACTCACCCCTGGTACCACTGTATTTAGGCCAGTAAAAGTTTGATGACTTTCAGTGACATGCATACCGCCCTTTCTCAAACATTTTTTTTAATTTTTATTTTTATCCTGATAAGTTCACATGTAAAGTTTCTGTATCAGCACATGGCTGTTTAAATAAGTGCTTTATTTGTATTGGGGGAGGGGGAAAAAGACTTGACCAAGTTTCTTTTCTATTTAAAGTTGTAATTTATATTATGAAACAATATGCCTACCAATCTGCGTATCGACTTCACCCAGTAGAATGAATGGAAATAAAATAGACATTTGTTTTCAAATAAAGAAACTGATCTTTTTCTTTAACCTTGAACTCGTTTCATTGCAGTAGAGAACAAATATTGAAATAATGTTCTACCTCTAAATGATTCCGCGGGAATGTGAATATGCCACACTAAGAAAATAAAATTCTGCAAAAAGAGCTAATCTCGCAATTTATATTAGTTAGGCAAACTCAGCCAATTTGCATAATATTACTCTTTTGTATAATTCTGGCTTCTGCAAATTAAGAAGAGAGGCAAGGTATTATAAAATTGTGCTCGAGGCACTTCTGAAATTTCAGCTGGATTTCCCCACCCACTTTCAAGTATATCTTGCTACCCACAAGGACTATAAATTTACTGTTTTTTAAAAATTCCAGAAATGCAATCTAATTTGTACTTATTTAAAAATTACTTTTGAAAAATATATTTATTATTTTAGCACATGATGGTGCTAGTGTAAGTTATCAGATATGACTGGATGACTGTCATTTTAGTGCTTGATACAAATTTGTTTGCCATAAGAAATTATCCAATGACATGGGTACAATATATACAGCACACACCAAATGTACTACTCTGTCTAACTGACTTTGTTATTCACTTTTTGAGAACGTGCCAGTCATGAGACTCACACACGCCACCACAGTAATTTAACTGTAGATATTATTCACAATTTAAAAACCTGCTACGGAACAGTCACCAGGGTGGGTCCTGGAGTTCTTCCATAATTAGAACTGATCTCTAGAGATTTCAGAGATTAGTTATCCTAGAGAAAATGAAAACAGAGGGTAGAGGCTATGCCATTACATCCCCACTGAGCTCCCTCCTTACCCCAAACTCCAGTCTATCAAAGCAACCCCCCCAAATCTCCAGGAATTTCCCAAGCAGGATTTGGTAACCCTAGGCACTGGCTTTTATGTTCAGATCCACTTAATCTTGTGGTGGTGTTAGCGTAGGTGTTCCTGATTGTATCTGCTGCATCTGAACACAATTTGCATATGTTAAAAGTGCAGCTTTCCTTTCAAGTTGGATGATCTGATGTTATACTTGTTAAACTGAAATTTCAGTCTTGGTCTTTGAAATGCAATCCACAAAAATATGACCCCAAAACACTGAAAGTTTAGTAACCTCTGAGCTACTTAATACCAGAAAGTGCAGCAAGAAAGAGATGAAAGAGACAAGCAGCGTTTTATAGTCAAAATCAAGAGGGCAGGGATTGGGAAGCAACAGTGCAAACAAGCGGCCAGACATACTGCTGTAACAACTGTTCCTCTTCTGGCCAGTTGTCAGCATAGGAAGACAGTAAAGGGGAGAGAGAATGAGGTCCGTGCTTTTAGCGCTAGTTATTTCCCTACTTTCTAAACATTATAAAAAAAGAAATTGTGAACCTCGCAATCAGTACTCTGCATCTCCACAAGGATGGTATGATTTTTTTTGCATTCTTTCAGAATTGCATTCAGAATTTGCATTATTTCACAGGAAAGCACTTACCATATGCTCAGAAGCACTTTCAACTTGGGTCTTATAAAACTATTAATTGTATGCCACAAATTTTACTGAAGAACCTGCACATGTTCAGAGTCTCTCAGGCTATCGGAATTTTGGAAAGCAAAATGGGCATTTCCCCTCCCGTTCCTCTACAACAGCATCATTTTAGCAGCAGCCGCCTACTCTCAATGAAATCGGTAACGTTAAAGTGCGCATGGGCCAGATGGGGGAGTCGGCCACCGAGGAAGCGAACGGTTTGCTCTGTGCTCTGATTAGTCTTGTCTAGTTTCAGTGCGGTGCTCTACTGATTCAGTCTGCAAGTGTAAGCACTTTGAAAAGCCGTGTGTTGTGTGTGTCTCTGCGAATGTATGGGATTAGACTGGAGGGTTTTTCGAACGAAATTTGTTGGTGGAGTTCAGAACAAAGAGGTAAAGTGATACAGCAGGTAAGTTGAAGAGCCTGGAAAAGCTTCTGATTCAATCGTTCCTGTAATAACTCCATTTCTTTCAGACACAGGGGCGCTGTTAGTGATTCTGGGGCCCTGGGCAAAAGTCAGGGACGGGCCCCAATATAACTGGATGCAGTGGGTGGGGTGCATAACCTTCCCAGTTTAGTGGTGCACCAAGGAAGCTAAAAACGGCCCTGAAAAAATGGATCACACTGGCCCTTGGTTCGTTCCGTTTTTCAGCCCAGCATGAGCTCCGGAAGTAACTTGCAATGCAGCCTTATATCTGTCAACACTGAAGTAAGACCCACTGAATGCAGTGGGTCTTACTTCCAGGTAAGTGAGCACAAGATTGCACTGTAGAGCTGTGCTCCCATGCAAACGTTGTTGTTCAGTCGCACAGTCGAGTCCCGACTCTTCGCAACCCCATGGACCAGATCACCCCAGGCGGCGGCCCTCCTGTCTTCCACTGTCCTCTGAAGTTTGCTCAATTTCATGTTGGTTGTATCTATGACACTGTCTAACCATCTCATCCTTTGCCATCCCCGTCTTCTTTTACCTTCAGTCTTTCCCAGCATCAGGGTCTTCTCCAGTGAGTGCTCCCTTCTCATTTGGTGGCCAAAGTATTTGAGCTTCAGCTTCAGGATCTGGCCTTCCAGGGAACAGTCAGGGTTGATTTCTTTTAGGATTGAATGATTTGATCTCCTTGCAGTCCAAGGGACACTCAACCTTCTCGAGCACCATAGTCCAAAAGAATCTATTCTTCGGCGCTCAGCCTTCCTTATAGTCCCAACTCTCGCAGCCATACATTACTACTGGGAATACCATTGCTTTGACCATGCGGACTGTTGTTGGCAAGGTGATGTCTCTGCTTTTTATCATGCTGTTTAGGTTTGCCATTGCTTTCCTCCCAAGGAGCAGGCATCTTTTAATTTCATGGCTGCAGTCACCATCTGCAGTGATCTGGGATCCCAGGAACGTGAAGTCTGTCACTACTTTTACAACTTCCCCTTCTATGTGCCAAGGAGTGATGGGGCCAGATGCCATGATCTTAGTTTTGTTGATGTTGAGCTTCAAGCCCATTTTTGCGCTCTCCTCTTTTACCCTGAGCAAGAGGCTCTTTAGGTCCTCTTCACTTTCTGCCATCAGAGTGGTATCGTCTGCATATCTGAGGTTATTGATCTTTTCCCCAGCAATCTTAACTCCCGCTTGTGATTCATCCAGGCCAGCATTTCGCATGATGTACTCTGCATATAAATTAAATAAGCACAGTGACAATATACATCCTTGTTGTACTCCTTTTCCTATGCTAAACCAATCAGTTGTTCCATATCCGGTTCTAACTGTTGCTTCTTGACCCTTCTACAAGTTTCTCAGGAGACATGTGAGGTGGTCTGGTACTCCCATCTCTTTAAGGACTTGTTGCAGTTTGTTGTGATCCACACAATCAAAGGCTTTAGCATAGTCAGTGAAGCAGAAGTAGATGTGTTTCTGGTACTCTCTTGTTTTCTCCATAATCCAGCAAATGTTGGCAATTTGATCTCTAGTTCCTCTAACTCTTTGAAACCCAGCTTGTACTTCTGGCAGTTCTCTATACATGTACTGTTGGAGCCTAGCTTGTAGGATCTTTAGCATGACCTTGCTAGTGTGTGAAATGAGTGCAATTGTGTGATAGTTTGAACATTCCTTGGCATTGCCCTTCTTTGGGACTGGAATGTATACTGACCTTTTCCAATCCTGTGGCCACTGTTGTGTTTTCCAAATTTGTTGGCAAATTGAGTGCAGCACTTTAACAGCATCTTCTTTTAAGACTTTGAATAGCTCAGCTGGGATACCATCACCTCCACTAGCTTTGTTGTTAGTAATGCTTTCTAAGGCCCATTTAACTTCGCATTCCAGGATGTCTGGCTCAAGGTCAGTGATTATACCATCTTGGTTGTCAGGGACATTGAGGTCCTTCTTGTATAGTCCTTCTGTGTATTCTTGCCATCTTTTCCTAATCTCTTCTGCTTCTGTTAGGTCCCTACCGTTTTTGTCCTGTATCATGGCCACCTTTGCATGGAACGTTCCCTTGATTTCTCCAATTTTCTTTAAGAGATCTCTAGTCCTTCCCATTCTATTGTTTTCCTCTATTACTTTGCATTGTTCATTCAGGAAAGCCTCCTTATCTCTCCTTGCTGTTCTCTGAAAATCTGCATTCAGTTGGGTAAATCTTTCCTTCTCACCTTTGCCTTTTGCTTTCCTTCTGTCCTCTGCTATTTGTAAAGCCTCATCAGACAGCCACTTTGCTTTCTAGCATTTCTTTTTCTTTGGGATGGTGGTGATCGCTGCCTCCTGTACAATGTCACGAACCTCCGTCCATAGTTCTTCAGGCACTCTGTCTATCAAATCTAGTCCCTTAAACCTATTCTTCACCTCTACTGTATATTCATCGGGGACGCGATCTAGGTCAAACCTGAATGGTATGCAAATGTACCTGGGAGTAATAAAATGGGAATTGCTTCTGAGCAAACATGCATACTCTTCCATAGCAGGGGAGCAATCCCATGCACACGTATCTGGAGTAAGTCTCACTGAATACAGTGGAGCTTATTTCTGAGTAGGGGTTGCCTAGGATTACACAATAAAACTGTTCTGCCATTACAGGAAATGGTGCACAGGCTGCAAAACAATACCAGCATAAGGGGAAGAAAGAGAGAACCTGACTATTATGGGAAAGAGGCATAATAAAGGAGGGGGAAAGAGAAATGAGGAAAGGTGGAACACTCAGCTCTGCAGAACAACCCTGTTTTCCTAAAGAGTTCAGAAGCCAACCTGTGCAGAGTTCTGTTTTGCAGATGCACCAGCACTAGGCAAATAATGTATGCATACACACGGGGTGGGGGTGGGAATCCCTCACCTGGCTAGGCAGACACAGGCTCTAAGCTCCTACTGTCCCCACCTATCTATGCTATATAGATTTTGAGGAGGCAAAGCACAAGGAGACCCAGACAAGGGGACCAAAAATGCAACCACTGCTGGAAAGGCTGCAGGCTGCATGGGCAAGCCCACAATGTGGTTTGTGGGTAGGAGGAGGAAGGACAGACAGCTGGCTGGGCTGCACAAAGCCAAATGGAGCAGCCTTTCTGTGTCCTCACTGTAGTAGCAGCAGGCTGGCAAATGCTCCTCAACAGCTCTTTGTACATGAAAGAGATAAAAGGAAAAAAGAAAAAAAGAGTAGGATTTATACCCCGCTGTTCACTCGGAGTCTCAGAGTGGCTTACAATCTCCTTCCCTTCCTCTCTCCACAACAGACACCCTGTGGGGTAGGTGGGGCTGAGGGAACTCTGAGAGAACAGCTCTGAGAGAACTGTGACTGGCCTAATGTCACCCAGCTGGCTTCATGTGGAGGACTGGGGAAGCAAACCCAGTTCTCCCAGATTAGAGTCCACGCTCTTAACCACTACACAAAACTGGCTCTTGCGAGCATATCTGCACCCCCATTCAGAGAAGAGGGAGCAGCTGGTGCCTGCTTCAGGAGACATTTTAAAGGTGACTGCTGGCCAGCCCCCACATTAATGCTTCCTCTCTTCAGGCAAGAGAGCAAAGTCTGGAGCAAGCCAAGGTGGCTTGGACAGACTCTCTTTAGAGAGAACCCCTTGGAGAGAGGAGGGAAGGAGGTGCTTGGGCAGAGCAATCAGCTGTAGAGAAGTGTTCCCCCCCCACCAGAGCTGATTGCTAGTGCTGGGAATACTCTAGTGTCTTGGTGTGTAGAGTCACGGTGGCTGAGCATCTGGCTCCACAGCAGTCAGGCCCTTTGGTGCAACAGCCCCTGCCCAGAGAGGATGTAGACTGAGAAGAACCTCTGTTCTTCTCATCCACAGGGTAAGTGTACATGTTTGAACTAATGGACCGATGCTTGCTTTAAAAACAGCACCAAAAAACCCTGGTGCTTAGAACTCCTGTAGTGTGATCCTAAGAATATTTGCCCTGTTTGGTGTAATGGTTAAGTGCGCGGACTCTAATCTGGGAGAACCGGGTTTGATTCCCCACTCCTCCACTTGCAACTGCTGGGTGACCTTGGGCAAGCCATAGTTCTGACAAGAGCTGACAAGAGCTGTCCTTGAAAAACAGCAGTTTCTGCCAGAGCTCTCTCAGCCCCACCTACCTCACAGGGTGTCTGTTGAGGGGAAGGGGAAGGAAAGGAGTTTGTAAACCACTCTGAGACTCCCTTGGGTAGTGAAGGGCGGGGTATAAATCCAATCTCCTCCTCCTCCTTCCCTCCTCCTCCTCCTCCTTCTTCTCTGTTGGATAGACCTGAATAAGATTCTGAATAAACCTGTGTAGGACTTTTATCTTGAGTGCCTTACCCTGACAGAAATACTGCAGAAACGGTGCCATCCTAAACAGAGTTACACCCTTTTCAGCCCATTCACTTCAGTGGACTTAGAAGTTTTATCTCTGTTTAGGTTTGGACTGAAAAGCAACTCGGCACTTGTTTCAAAAAATGGTTCTAAGGACAGAGTACATCAATGCAGCTGTAAAGTGCATCCTCCAAAGGGGGCAGTCTTTTCTTTTTAAAACGTACAGCTAACAGAAAAGAAGACATGAACACCCAGTACATATTTCATAGAATCAAAATGTTGGAGGGGCCTAAAGACTGTCCAGTCCAACCCCGTTTACCATGCAAGATGACCTAAAGTGTTCCTGGCAAATCTCTGCTTAAACACCTCCGAGGAGGGAGAAACCACAACTTCCCTGGGCAACCAATTCCACTACTGATCTGCCCTTATTAATTCCCCCCCCGATATCCCTCCAGTATCTACCCATCCATAATTTAAACCTATTTTTACAAGTTCTGTCCTCAACTACCAGCTGAAATAGCACCCTACCCTCTTCTAAATGACACCCCTTCAAATATTTGAAAAGTGTAAATATTATTCTCCCTCAACCACCTCTTCTCCAGGCTGAACACTGTCAATTCCCACACCCTTTCTTCATAAGGCTTCATCTCCAAATCATATTCATTGCTCTCCTCTGTACCCACTCTAAAGTTTCTGTGTCTTTCATATAAAAAGGTTTCCAGAAATGGACACACTACTCCAAATGTAATACTCCAGTGTATGCTCCAGTATACACTGGTACTGTCGCATCTCATGTCTTAGATGCTATGCATCTGTTGATACACCCTAAGATCAAATTTGCCTTTTTGCTGCTGCATCACACTGCCTAGTCGTACTCAGTTTGCAGCCCACCAAGACCCCATTCACACACACACTATTACCCAGAAGAGTATCCACTGTCCAGTTTGTGTGCATTAACATTTCGCTATCCAGGTGCAAAACCTTAGATTTATCTCTATTAAATCACATTTCATTCACTTCTGCCGATTTCCCCAGTGTATCTGAGTCTGATTGTATCTCATGTCTATCTTCCAGTATTTGCTATCCCACCTAGTTTGGTGTCACTTGCAAATTTAATGAGCAGTCCCTTCACACCCTCATCTAGATGGTTGATAAAAATATTTAAAAGCACTGGGCCTAAAATTGAGCCTGCAGCACACTGCTAGATACTATCTTCCAATTGGACGAAGAGCAATTAACTACCACTCTTTGGGTGCGATTAGCCAACCAATTCATTATCCACCGAATCATCATAAAATCTAATCCATAGACTTCCAACTTGCAGATTAAAATATCATGGGTTGTTGTTGTTGTTGTTCAGTCGCACAGTCGAGTCCGACTCTTCGCGACCCCATGGACCAGATTACGCCAGGCCCTCCTGTCTTCCGCTGTCCTCTGAAGTTTGCTCAATTTCATGTTCGTTGCGTCGATGACACTGTCTAACCATCTCATCCTTTGCCGTCCCCTTCTTCTTTGACCTTCAATCTTTCCCAGCATCAGGGTCTTCTCCAGTGAACCTTATCATGGGGAACCTTAGCAAATGCCAGACTGAAATCCAAATATACAATTTCCTTGGCATACTGCTGGTCTACCAAACCTGCCACCTGATCAAAAAAATGAAATGAGATTGGTCTAACAACACCTGTTAGGAACAAATCCATGCTGACTACTTCTCACCACAAAACAGCCCTTTTAAAGTCTCAGTCTCCATGATTTTTCCTGGGACAGAGGTTAAGCTGGCTTGCCCATAGTTCCACAGATCATCCTTTCCCTTTTTAAAAATCTGGACAATATTTACCCTTCTCCAGTCATCTGGCACATCACCCATCCTCCAAGAGGCCTCAACTTTATATTCTTCACATTTTACATTTTGCCAAGAGGGTAAAATCCTGGCCAGTTGAGAACTGTTAACAATTTGACCCACACTTCAGCTTTACTATAAAATACATTAGAAGGAATGGCAGGGAGAAAGGAAGAAAAAAGTGAAACTGTTTGATTAAAGGTTGTAAGTGGATAGGATCCAACAAGCAAACTTTTTTGTGCTTTGTATTGGGTGGTGAGATGATTTCTCTCCAGAGCAACCTTTTGATTTCTTCACTGCATTGGCATATTGCATTTGTAGTCGCATCTCAGAGTTGCAGTATGGTCCTAAACTGTTTGGGATTGCACTGTTGGCATAGTGGCTAAAGAGACTGAACCGTAGTATAGAGACCCTGGTTCAAATCTTACTTCTGCAGGGAACTGTCCAAGTGGCTTTAGGGAAACTGCTGTGCCTCAGCCTCACCCTAACCCACAATATGGGATGGGTGTGAAGAGTCTGGAACACCACAGAACAATCAGTCCTTTTATTGCAGGAAGATACAGCAACACAGTTTTGAGAGGAGCATTTTTTAAACCAATTTTGCATACTTCATTGATACCTTCCAAAGTGAGTAAGGAGGATATGAATAAAAGATATTGTTCCACTTGATCAATTGAAGGCAAGCAGTGACGTTGCTGTAAGCTGGACACTAGAGGGTGCATTTGTGCAGCACACCAGAAGGTGCTGGGAGATGACTAAGCTGCTCCAGCCTGTGTTTTTTCCTTTACTGTTGCAGCTTCAGCTGAAGCGCATTGGCTACAGAGCTTTGGTGCAGCTATTGTACCTCAGAACTTCCAGCATTACTGCCCTGGCCTTTCCCTTCCACATGCAACAGCTTCAGATTGGATTGTCAGGGACTGGGCTGCTGTTGTCACAGCTGGTGTGGTGATGCACGGCCTTAAACATTCCTCCCCCTCCCCCTGTTCAGGCTGTATATTGATTAATCACTCTGACTTTGAAGAGCTGGCCCCTGAAGCTGAAAGCAGTGTCGTAGTCCGGCCCAATGGGACAGTAAGCTTGCTGCCTTAGAAAGTTTGAGTGTATTGGACAAGAGGAGTGAAGCTTTAATGCAGAACTCTCAGCAGGATTCTGAGATCTGTTTTTCCCTGCAGTGTGTGTGGTGCCAGTGGTCCACGATGTCCCCTCTGAACACTATGTTCCTGATGGTGCTGCAGGTCATCCTCGTGATCTGCAAAAGTTCTTTGGATTTGTGTGCAGCTCTTTTGAGGAACCTCCGCTCAAAGAATAAGAAAATTTGCCGTTCCTGGCACGTGCAGAGCCAGAAGGGTCTAGCTGGTACATCAAGGTATTCAAGGAGGTCCAGTGTGCGGTCCCGTTGGTATGCCCTTGCTGAAGTCGGAGTGCCCCGCCGCTGGTGGGTGTACCCCCGGAGCAAGAACTGGTGGGAGCAATTCATCAGGCTCACATGGGATGAGGAGCAGTGGATAGAGAGCTTTCGCATGAGTCGTGGCACCTTTTTTGAAATAGTGGAAGCCCTCAGACCACGTCTCCAGCGGAAGATCACCAACATGAGGGAGCCGATACCTGTTGAGAAGAGAGTTGCCATTGCCATCTGGTACCTTGCCAATGCAAACTGCTACAGGGAGGTCCGTGAACAATTTGGAGTTGGTCTCTCCACAGTCGGGGAGATAGTCCTTGAGGTTTGCTGTGCCATGGAGCTTGACCTACTGAGGAAGACGGTGTGCCTGGGCGATGAGATCACCAAGGTGAATATGCTCACTTAGTTTTTGTAAAATGTAAACAACTTTACCATTACAGTGATACAAGCAGAGACCTGCAAGAATTCAGTGTTCCCTCTAAGCTGTGGAGTGATGTGAGCAAAACATTTACTTCATGAGCCAAAAGAGCTACTAGCATTAAAGCTGTGAGTGAGCCTACATTTGACTATCATGTAAATTGCTTTTTTAGAAGATTATTACCGTAACTTTGTAAAAATCTCAGAATGAATTCTTTTAAACTAATAAAATAAATAAATAATAAAACTGGAATAAAACTTCGTTGGTCTTAAAGCTGCCACAGGACTCTGACTTTGTTTACTCTCTCTCTTTCCTTCCCCTCCCTTGCTCCCCAAAGGAGGAGAGGGGAAGGAGACTTCAGCCAATGGAGGGAAGGGAGGCTTGGCTTTGTGCATCTCCTGTGCGATTGAGGGAGCTGGGCAAAAGCAAGCTGCAACACAGCAGCAGCCCCAGAGAAGGAAGCAGGAGAGAATTTCATCACCCTGCGCTCAGCCGGAAAGCTGTGCAGTAAGGGCTAAAAAATTAACACAGTCTAGCAGGAACACTGATCCCATTTCCCCTGCCTTTAATTTTTCTCATTGTTCCCACCCCTTCTCTGACACTTGGTTGTCTTCTCCACCATGTCTCACTCATCCCCCCCATGTGGGGGGGAGGGGAGGGAGGAAGCCTCTGAGGCAATTGCCTTCTGGATGGCAGAATGTCCAGCCCCTCCCAACTGCCCACAATCAAATAAAAAGGGGATACAGGCTTTAAATAAAGGATCGGCAGCGTGTAAGCTATGTGCTCACTGAAGGTGTCTTATCTGGAAGCCTGCGAGACCAAGGCTGTACTGATATGTGAGGTAAATAGAGATCACTTTTCCTTGGACATATGAGTCAACAGACAAGACACAGATAAAGATTAACAAAAAAGATTTATTAAAAAGAAAATATAAGGTAAATATTGTGGTTGGATGACTTCAGTATATAAAGTACCTATAACGTAAAACTGACTCTCAAGTAAAATAAATAAATCTGGGAGATATGATTCCCCTTTCTCTGGACAGGTTACCTCAGCAGGTTCAAGGATGCTCTTTTCCCACACAGAGCTACACACAGTTTCCACAGAAACTACACATACCAGTTAGGAACAATGGGCTTGAACACCCCTCTTTCTGTCCTACCCCACCCCTTTTCTGTCCCCCCTCAGCCTCTGTTGCTAGTGGGGACAGTGATAAGCCCTTCATCCCCCCTCCCCGTGTCTGGGGGTGGAAGCAGCAATGACTTCCCTTCCCACCCCCTGCTGCCTCCCACTTTGCCAACAGTGTATTAGAGCTTTGTACATGCACAAACAACAGTCTTGTTTTTTGGGGGGAATTTAAATACCCCCTGATTTTTTAAAAAAGTTTTTAGATTTTTCTGCAAACCCAAAGGGCCCCTTAAGTTTGTAGAAAAATTTTACTTCTGTGTAAAAGGCCCTGTTCCTCAGAATTAAGCATCTGAGGAGTGGAGCACACTTGCCTGTTGGAATATGACATATCCATATTTAGACTGAATGGAATGTAGGGATGCTTTTGAATAGAAAGTTTAATGTTCATATTGGGAATCACTGACATTTATAGCCTTGTCTTCCTCACTCATAGATCATGGATGGTTTTGCACATCTAGGATTTCCACACTGCATTGGGGCAATCAAAGGAATGCGCATCCTCATTCGAGCCCCAGGAGGGCGGATTGATGAATACGGCAACTCCAAGAAAAACTGCTCCATACTGCTCCAGGGCACCGTGGACCACAGTGGACGGTTTATCAATGTCGAGGTTGGCTGGAGCGGCAAGACCCAGGATGCATTTGTATTCCGGAACTCTGTCTTGTGCACGGCAATGGATGCTGGGGTCTTTGTTCCTGGAAACCCGACCATGGATATCAACGGGCTGCAGGTGCCAGCATTGATGGTAGCAGATGGAGCTTACCCCATTCGCAGGTGGCTAATGCAGCCCTTTGGCAAAAATGGGGACAGGCGTCAGCAAATGTTTGACTGTGCACTCCACAGGGCTAGGAACGTGGTAGAGTGCGCCTTTGGGCGGCTCAAGACACGATGGCGATGCCTCACAATGCGCCTTCCCGTATTTGAGAAGAACATCAGCACTGTGATTACAGCTTGTGTCATCCTGCACAATATATGCGAGGAGAAAGGACATGGTGTGGTAGTGGACCTTGGTGACTCTGTCCCCCCTCTCATCTCCAGTGATGAGGAAGACTACTACCAGAACGATAACTGTCATAAAGAAGAAGGGGAACGTGTCAGGAGTGCAGTTGCTGATTTCATGCTTAGTCACCAACCTTGTCCATGATCCCCCCCCCCACTTCACTGTCAGTGGCTTTTCAGTGATACTAATTAAAGAAAAAAATCAACACTGTTTTCGTCAAAGAAATGCCTGCCTGCCTTGTACCTAAGCAATCAACAAATAAATCAGTAAATAATCTTGAATCAGACTTTTATTAATTGGGTGGATGTGTTCTTGGATACTCCAGGCATGGAACCAGAAGGTCAGGTTGTTATATCAATCTGTCGATCATCCAAAGACGTGTATGTGGAGGGAAATGGAAGTTGGGGGTTCTCACAACTCATATCTGATTGTTACTCAGGAATTCTGTAATGTGTAAACTGTCCCCAGTTAGTCAAGCTACAGTGCTTGGAACTGGTTTGAAGGGAGACCAGCCATGCCTTGCGCCCGGTGCTTCTCTTTCAAGTGTATTTATATCTTACCCTTCCTCCAAGGAGCTTGGGGCAGTGAATGTGGCCATTTTTATCTTTAATCCTGTGAGGTGGGTCAAGCTGAGAGAGAATGGCTAGCTGTGGCCAGGAGTGTCCTTTACCAGCTTTGACTAGTTAGCCATCTGTGGCCTCTCCTGGGGCTGCCCTTGAAAAGTGTTTGGAAACTTCAGCCAGTGCAGAATGCTGCAGACAGGATGTTGGCAGGAGTGGGTTATACGGATCATGTTACTCCAGTCTTTGGCCCGTCTGTACTGACTCTGTTTCTGGGCACAATTGAAGGTGCTGGTGTTGACCTTTAAAGCCCCACCTTTAGAGCCAGTGTGGTGTAGTGGTTAGGAGCGCGGAATCTAATCTGGCAGAACCAGGTTTGATACCACACTCCTTCACATGCAACTGCTGGTGTAACCTTGGGTCAGTTGTAACTCTTTCGGAGCTGTTTTCTCAAGAGCAGTTCTCGAAAGAGCTCTCTCAGCCCCACCTACCTCACTGGGTGTCTGTTGTGGGGAGGGGAAGGGAAAGGATTGTAAGCTGCTTTGAGACACCTTCGGATAGTGAAGGGTAGGGAATCTCTTCCTCCTCCTCCTTGTGGCTTGGAACCAGCAGATGTGAAGGATCATCTACTCCCTAATGAGTTTATCTAACTGCTGTGGTTATCTTCCAAGGTCCTGCTTCAGGTGGCCCCACCTGAGATTTGGTGTGTGGCAACCCAGGAGAGAGCTTTCTTGGTCATGGCACCAGTATGCCAAATTCTCTCCCAAGAGATATTCATCTGTTCCCTTCTGTTGCCATCTTCCACCTCAGTGTTACCTCCTTCTTCCCTTACGTTTTAATTGTTGATTTTATGTGTATTTTAACTTTGGTTTTAATTGTTTTAATGATATATTTTTGTTTGATTTTAATGGTTTTTAAGATGCGTTTATATTATGTCTGTTATTAATCTGTTGGTAGCCTTGGTGACTCTGATAAGGGTAGAATGTGGGGTATAAATCTTATAAATAAACAGCCCAAGGTCCCTCAGTGAATTTCATGGCAGTGGGAACGGGAGTTGGGGTGGGTGGAAAACAAAATCCCCTGACCATCAGACAGCTAGCAATCATTCGGAGAAATGTATTGAACACCACAGAGGAGGTGAACCAGTGACAATTGAGCCTGTTCTCCAAATAGCAGTTTAGCTCTTATAGGCATGATCCATACCATTATGTAAGTCAAAATTATGCCCAATGAAGAGGCACATTTTGGCATGACCACAAGTTGGAGAGTCTGCTGGCAATCCTTGAACAAATGTGTCAGACTGTTGTATCCTACAAGGGAGAACCAAACCAACCAAAACATGATTTTGTTAGCCCGCTGGGTCTTTAAACTTGTTGAATTTATAGGTATTGTTGGCATTTTGAGGAAGGGTAGTAGGTGCTGCCAAAAAATGGCTGTCATGGGAGGTGGGAACAAAATGGCTGCTATGGGAGGGCAATCATATAATCGTGGGAGGTTGCAAGCCAAGTATCCTCATATGATGGAGGGAGCAATTATTTCTGAATGAGTATTCCCTGCATACCCAAAGATAGTGCCTCCTGGGGTCTTCTGAATCGTGTGTTGTGGTGATGTAGAGGAAAGCAATGGTTGGATCTTTGCTTTAGAGAAGAAGCAAATGGCTGCTAGGCAACATTAGTGGGAACAGCACTGAAGAGCACTGCTTTGGCCAGTTTGGTCAAGGAAAAAATTCTTCTCAGCCTTTAACATGGCTATCAGTGATGTGTTAAACATGACAGGGAATGTAGTCACATTACAAGGGAGATTTTTATGAGGATGTGACTCCATACTACCCTAAAGGGCAAAAGCCCCTGATTCCTACAGCTAGATAAATAGCTCCCAAATGGCACAACATTGTTCAGGAAACACGTGGACCAATCAGGGAATACTTCCTGTGTATATTTTGTCCTCTGAGGAACCTCCTGCATATCAGCCACAAAGCGGCATGTTGCAAATGATTCAGTGTTGTTTGTGGAGATTGCATTCTGTTAATGTTTGTATTTTTGATTATTTTTAGCAGCCTTCCACAACTTTAAGCACTTGTAAAAGTCCCAGGAATTCAGATGTTCTTGTGCTTCTGCAGCAATGCCAGAAGGTCCGTCTGTAAAGAGGTTCCAGTTACGCTGCTCTCCCTTTGTGGGTCAGACAGTGACCAAAGTCGGAGGACATACTAGGCAGATGAATCCTGATGAACTGAAGTCACTTATACTGTGGGACACTCAGGTCAGTCTTGCTGTATTAGGCTCTTCTAATATCAGATAGACAACCTTTATTGGCATATCAAAGATAAAAGTACATTAAAATAAAAAAAAACACATCAAGGTAACAAAGCAATCGTAAGGCCAACCAAAATGAAATAGATCAATAGCTTCCTTGAATCGAATTGCAGACTGGAGAAAACAAACATTAGAAGTTATGAGAAAGATGTGTCCAGAAAGTAACTGCTGAACCTTGACACTGTCAGGGAGGTCCCACCATGTACAGAGAAGGGAGTTCAGAATTTTTTTCTCGAATCTTAATGTATAATAGACAATTTAATAGAACATGGGAAACGGATTCAATAGCACCCAGGCTACAGGGGCATTGTCTAAATTCATTGGGGATTTCTTTACATCTTCCAGAGAAGATGGCCGATGGCAGTACATTAAATCTGGCCAGCATAAATGCCCTTCTTTGATGGGGATCAGTTAAAGAGCAAAAATAAGAGGCTACCTGGCCAGGTGTCAGAGATAATTCCAGATGAATTGGAGAGCAAGTTTTCCTAGCTGCCTCAGTCAGGCGCTGAAATTGGATACCTAACAGCCTGCATTTAATTATCTGAAATGCTGTTGAGGCAGATGATAAGTAAAGCAAATGTAGAGGTATACCTATAGACTTAATTTTGTTAAGGACTAATTTCAACCAGTTAGATTCATGATAATCTGTCAACATTAAGAAAGTAAGGGAGTTTGAATCAGAATTAAACAAAAGGTGAAGCCAAAATTTGGTCGTTAAAACCAGGTCTGCACAAGGATGACACACAAATTTGTGAAGCGTTCCATATTTTTGGCAGCACATATACTAAAACTACTTATTTAAGCTGGTTTGAATGTGGTTTTACTTTCATTGCTTCCATAAAAGAGTTGGGGTTCAGGGATTGATCACAGACAATAGTTTTGACCAGAAGAAACAAAAGAAATGGATGGATGCCATGCCTTCTCAGCTGGAATCTCTTGATAGATAATGGCTTAATTCAGACATAACATAAACCTGTGGTTCAATGAAACTATAACGTTGGGCCATAGCTCAATAGTGGAACTTCTGCTTTGTATGCCGAAGGTCCCAGGTTCAGTCCCTGACATCTCCAGTTAAAAGGCTTGGGGTAGTGATTGATGTGAAAGACCTTGATCTGAAACCCTGGAGAGCTGCTCCCATTCAGAACAGATAATGCTGACCTTGGTAGATCAGTGGTCTGACTCATATAAGGCAGCTTCATACGTAATTATGGTGTAGTGTACTGAACTCTCCAGTAATTAATCTGACCTGGTGGACTCTGACCATAGATCAGGATCAGTGTTACCTCTAAGCTGAGTTAGTGTGAGCTAGCTCACCGTTTTTTAGCCTCTGGCTCACAGATTTTTGTCTTTGCTCAGGAAGGATGGCTCCAGAGCAAACTAATTTATGCAGTAGCCAAATTGCTCTCTCACAACTTTAATGCCAGTAGCTCACACTTAACTACGGTTTTATGTGATGAATGAATGCAGACATCTGGTGTCAAATCTGGCTTGTTCCCCAGCCATGATCTTGTGCCTGCCTGGACAGAGGTAGCTTTTCACACTTGCTAATATCTACAGATTAAGCTGCTTTCAAAGGTTTGGGAGCAGAAGATAGTAAAAAAGTTGGCAACCCTGTCTTTCAAATTTAACCAATCTGGTATAGGTTCTCCAGGACTTGGGGACAAGAGAGTGAAAATATTTGGCTTTTCATTTTGTTAGGTCCATGGGAAGAACTTATTCCTGGCATTTGGCACCATTCAGGAAGTGGCACCCTGCAGTGACAGCGCTTCTACGGGACCATCTGAATGCAGGCCATCTGTTCCAGGAACAGCCACTAGTGGGGACAACACCCTTCCCTTGAAGATGGAAGGAAATGCTCACCACCCACAGTGCCATCTACTGAAGGAGCCTGAAGTCGCTGATTTGCCACTGCTTACAGAAAATGCTGCTAGGCAGCCCAGGAAATGGCTACGCTTCCATTTCGGTCTATATGGTAGCATCCGAGCCAACGAGTTTGCAAGGGCCAGTAAGGCAAACAAAAGAGGGGATTGGAGAGATCCAAGTCCAAGGTATGAATTATGGGGAGACTGGGGGAGAAGGAAGGAGACTATTTTGTGCCCAGTGCTAGGTTCTTCTGAATGGGTCAATCTGCCCTTGTCTTCCAGAGAGAGGGCTCTGATACAGCTCCTTTAAATTCCCACTGTTATGCATGAAATGCAGGCAAATTGGAAGACACCCAAGGGTCCTCCCAAGCTACAGTCCTACACTGGAAGGAATCCAGGTGGCCGCCTAGTCCTTTCCCCAGCATCTCCCCAGGTGCCTGACCTGTTGGGCTTATTAGCTTGAATGATCAAAGTATAGGGTTGTTTTGATAAAGCTGGATCTCCTTGTAGGACAAGTGAACATTTGACTGGGGCCCAAAATCCCACCCTAAAGGAGACATTAGATAGGGAAAGCTAGGAGCCGTAGGTATATCCTTGATATAACTGGAGCTTGGACACTGGATATAAAGACTGTCCAGAGGTCCCAGCTAAGTACTAGGAGGGAGAGCCTCCAGTGGATTACTACTGATCCCTCCCATGGAAGCCATCTTTTCTTTGCTGCAGGAGTAGGGATTGGAATATTAACTGTTCCTTTCTAGTATCTGATCTGGTTCTAGTTGACTTTGCCAATCAATAACTTTGAACCATGAATGTAAAAAGGGTGTATATGTACTAAGCAACACTATCACTAAGAGAGTCTTCCTTCTGTATTCAGGCTGATCCTGCACTTCGACAGAGGGGGCTTCCTTGTCTTTTACAGTTGCCGAATTTTCCAATGTTCTTCTCCCACTGCCCAGCCAGCTACTGACATCTTGAGCTCAGAGTTCGATCGGGAGCAAGCGCTGGAGGCCCTTTGTAAAGCCACCCCTGTGTGCCATACTCTCCTGGACCAAAGACATTTCTCAGGGCTGGGTAAGTGTGTCTGTGCTCTTCTGTTTCCTCAGGTGTGGACTGTGAAGATGTTTGGGAATATAGGACAACAAATAGGAGAGGAAGAGTACATGGACACGGAAGGCCAGAAACAAAATTGTGGTGAAAGAGGGCATTAGATCATAAAAACAATTTGAATTTTATTTAAAAGTTCGGAATGTGGCAAATTTAACATTATTGCTTTAAAGATTAGTTAACAAGAAGTAGGACTGAGATTTAAAAATGAAATTAAAGCCCTTCATGCTGCACGAAGCTAAGCAGGTCTGTTGCACAGTCAGTCAGAACTGAACGTACTTAATTTACTATGAGCAGAGGAATGGTACAGGATACATTTGATCAGCATATAAAAATCCTATGTTAAGACTTCAAAAACTGAATTTCTTCATTTATTACATTCTTGTCCTGCTTTTTCTTCAAGGCACTCAGGTAGGTGTTTATGCCTCACCCCTTTATTTTCATAAAATCCCCTTGACCTATCGCCTTCCATTTCTGCGTCCTCTTTACCCTGCCTATGAGGCAGCAACATAGTCCAGAATGGGTTTCAGAACAGACAAGTTATGCCATCTTGAGGTTATTTTAAGAATGCAATGAATTTTATTTATTAATTCTAACTTGTTCTTTTTGATGTTTTAACTTTTGTTGTACATTGCCCAGAACCCTGTGTACACAGGGATTAGGTGACTAATAAATTTAAAGAATAAATAAATAGAAAATCACATTTAGGTTAGGCAGAGACATTGATAACAGACTCAAAATCACGCAATGTTAACAGCAAGAATGAGGATTGTAGACACTATAGGGAATTTCACATTACCGAGACTCTGCCGGATTGAAGCCGTTTCTGATTCGTCTTGAAGTAAACCGGTACAGGGCTGCCATTTCACACATGGCTTTCCCTGACCGGAAAAGAGCCGAATCAGAAGCGGTTTGGCATTTCAGATTGCACCGCTTTGTTTTCCCGCCGGTTCCCGCCACGCCTTTTTTTTAAAAAAATGTTCGCTTTAGAGCGCTATAGCGCTATAGTGCTATAAAAACAACACTGCAGGCATTCAAATGGGGTTGCTATGATGCTATTACGCTATAGCGCTATAACGCTCTAAAGCGAACGTTCAAAAAAAAAAAAAGCCGGAGATCGCCCGCGCGGGCGAAAAAAGGCGGGAAAAAAGCGTATCGGATCCGGGAGAAGAAACTGATGACTACTTGGAAGTGGTTGACAGGTAAAACGCTTCAGCCCCGTTTCCTGAACGGGACAGAAGCGATTCTGTGTGAAATTACAAATATATTCCGGTAGGGAACCGGTTCTAAAACGGTTCTGTCTGAAATGCCAGACCAGAAACCGTTTGGGAACCGTTCCTCTTCCGGATTATATCATCTGTCTGAAATTCCCCTATGAAAAAGTAAACAATTCCAGTAAATACACAAATGATTCAATATTTGATTTATACCTTTCCCCAGTCTCCCCGAAGGAATTACAACATTGCATATGTCTAATGTTTCTGACATAACTGTGTTTTGTGGTGTGTTGTTGTGTTACTTGCATCAATCGATGTTTCTTTGGTCAAGTACAAGATACAGGAAAGACTTAAAGGGGGAAAAAATAACCCAGATTCAGGGCTGACTAGGGATTTGAATCTGGTTCTCCTTAAGAGAGAACTAAACATTACCTTTTATGGTGTGTTTCCATGTATTCCCCACAGCCATACAGCAGCTGTGAGGAACCGGTTCCTTTTTTTTTTTTTTTTAAGGAGAGCCTAAGTGGGCTTGAAATGGCACTGTGGGGGTAGGAAGGGCTCCAGCCTCCCCACCCCAAGCAGTTTTGTCATGTGAAAACCACATGGGGAGGTCATTTAGCTGATTTTACCACTCCATGCGGAGTATTTGTGAAAGTGAAGCACCAAAATTCACAAAATAACACCCCCCCCCCCCCAATGCACAGACAGTTTTTGTGTGAGAAAACTGCTTGGGGAGGAGGTAGGAGTCCTTCCTCCCCCACGGTGTCATTCCAAGCCCATTTGGGCTCTCCTTTAAAAAAAAATACACTTCCCCACAGCTGTGGTGAGGCTGAAGGCAACATGTGAAAATGAAGGGAAAAGGTAATGTCTGATTTGGCTCTTAGTGTTGTAACCTCTTCACTTGCTAGTGAGAAGTCCATTTTTGGAAACAATGCCATGCTGGCTGGATAGTAATTTCAGCTTCTCTGAAATTAAAAACACTTACTGTCTTTTCTTCATTTTTTTTTCTTTCTGTGCCCCAGGGAACATAATTAAGAATGAAGTTCTGTACCTGGCAAAGATCCACCCACTTTCCCTTGGCTCTCTCTTGCCAGCCTCTACACTCAGATCCTTGCTTGATCATGCCATTCAGTTCAGCTTGGAGTGGCTCAACAGCAAGCTACAGGGACATGGGCTACACCCACAGATCTACGGGAAGGACAAGTGTCCTGTGGGGCATGAGGTGATGAAGGGAACCTTTGGGCCTGTGGATGGCTTGAAGAGACTTACTTGGTGGTGTAGTCAGTGCCAGCTTGAAGTGCTACCAAAAGAGATTCATGGCAACTGAGGTGCTGCGTTTCCTTCCTTCCTGCCCTTTGGGTAGATCCTGTGGCAGTGGGATTCTGTTAGGAGGATGAAATTCAACCACAGTTGAAATAAGGGCTAGGCCATGTCATGGTTGTCATGGAGATGCCACCAAAAATGATCCATCCCCATCCTGGCATTTACATGACGGATCTGCATGGTATATCGTTTGTCTCTGTCCTATTACTTCATTTCTGTTACTTAGTTTCTGTTTTTGCTGAAAAAAAGTTGTTGGCTGAGGAACCGTAAATGACACAGCTGGGATAAGGAATGCTTGCCAGTGAGGAGGCCATTTTTGGCAGCACCACCAACTATAGCAACCAGAATATGTACTTTAGCCTGGGTTCGTGCCCATCTTTGACTTTAAAACTGTGTACAGACCATTCCGTTCCTTACGCTCTTGTGTTATTATTTATAAATGTATGTATATATTATTCAGTGCCTGTACTGTGGTTCATATAAACAATAAAGGGCTGGATTCTGTTTAACATTCAAACCCAGGATTAGGAATGTGAATGGATTGGATTGGCATTGGGGTACGTCTGTATATTCCAAGTGATTTTAGAAGCACACCTGGTTTCATTTCAGCTCCGATTGATGGTCTTTGCATGGGATGCCAAACTGGGGTATGGTATGCATAAGAGGTGGAGGGGGGTGGGAATGATTTCCACAGCTAGTGTCCAGGCAAAAAAGGCAGGCTATTAGACAACAATAACCAGGAGTTTACATTTTCAGCTGGTTGAGGCATAGCTATAACAGACAGGAGATAGTTAAAATTCTGTCTGGAAAATGAGAAGCCCAGTACACAGTGAAAGTTGCTGACTTGTATTGATCTCTCCCCCCCTGCCATGAATGCCAGTTTGCTTGTGCACGTAAGCGGGGGTTCACCAGAAGAGAGCACTGCACCTTGTTAAAAACTACCGTGCTTGATCAATAGCTTGGCTGGCTGTTTCAGGAAAGCATTCAGATGGTTATCTCTGGACAGTGACTGACTAGTTCAGGGGTCCCGAACCTTTTTGAGCCTGTGGGCACCTTTGGAATTCTGACGCAGGGTGATGGGCCCAACCACTAAATGGCTGCCACAGGAGGTGGAGCCATCCACAACAGAGGTGCTGCAGGAGGCAGAGGAAGCCCAAGTGCAGGGGGAAAGGGGGTAATTTAAAAAGAATACACTGGAAAACAGAAGAAGAAGAGATCAGATTTATACCCCGCCCTTCACTACCCAAAGGAGTCTCAGAGCGGATTACAGTCTCCTTTCCCTTCCCCTCCCCACAACAGACACCCTGTGAGGTAGGTGGGGCTGAGAGAGCTCTTTCGAGAACTGTTCATGAGAGAACAACTCTGACAGAACTTGAGAATGACCCAAGGTCACGCCAGCAGCTGCATGTGGAGGAATGGGGAATCAAACCCAGTTCTCCCAGATTAGAGTCCATGCTCCTAACCACTACACAGGAATTACAGAGAATAAAAGCCACACTGTGGTTGCGGCTGCCACTTAAAAAACATTATTACAATCTGCCCAGCCAATCAACCCTCCAGTGGCCAATTGGAAGCCCTGTTGGGCAAATGACTGACCTGGCCCCACCCACTTTCTAATGACACTTGGGCTCCATGAAAGGTGTCAGTGGGCACCATGGTGCCCACAGGCACCACACTGGGGACCCCTGAACTAGTTCTTTAGGAAAATCCTGGAACATGTCCAGAGTTTTTTGCTTTGAGCCCTTGTCACCCATCCCATTCTCTTCATGACTTCTTTGGTGGTGAAACTTTAAAACTTTTTTTTTAAGTACCCTAAGGTACACTTTTATTATTTTTCAATATACACTACAGACATACAAACATACACATACTTAACATACGCTGCACAACTACATATAACACATATTTCGTTGTGTAGTGTATGTTAGGTATGTGTATGTTTGTATGTCTGTAGTGTATACTGAAAAATAATAAAAGTGTACCTTAGGGTACTTAAAAAAAAAAGAAAAGTTTTAAAGTTTCACCACCAAAGAACTTTAAAACTTGAATATGATGGCAGAGGGATCACTTGGTGGCAGGCAAGGAGCTCTGCTCTGTCAGTAAATCATAGTCATCGGGAGTTCAAAAAATGTCCTTGAGTAAGGTAGCCAGGAAATGTGCAGGTGTTGTAGCTTTCCGTGCGTTCAGGGAGGCCTGCTAAACTCGAATTATTTCTGCAGCTTTCCAAGTCCTTGACCCAACAATACTGTCAAGTAGTTTGTTATGGTATGATCCACTTCCTTATTCACATCTATGCTGCCTTTTTTTAACTGCTCACCCTCCCAGCCCTGCTTTTACCTCAGCAGTACGGGCTTTTGTGGCTTTATCTTCAGCGTCCTCTTTTCTCAGAGAGCACATTGTGCTGATTCTGGAACACTCAGGCCTCTTATTTAAATATTTATACTCTTTCTTCTTAGCTGAAGGCAGCCCTGCCCTAGCACGACTGTTTGGCTAGCATCAGGGTTGTGGGCCAGGAGTTCTTTGGGCATTCCAAGCATCTTCCCTGCCAAGTTACTGGGATTGTTGAGAGGGGATGGTGGCCTGCTTGCCTGACACCCTGCAGCTTTTCTGGTCAGGTTTGTTGATGCGGCTTGTGAATCTTTTTTGTGCCTCCCACATCAATTGATGGGCTTTAGAGGTGGAAAGACAAAGTGATGCCAAGCAGGAGGCCAGATTGACGCCTAAAGATGAAGAAGGGGTCTTTGTTTCCTACCCAATGAGCTACCATATCTTCAACCTGACTCAGGTTCATTGTGCAATGTTATATCATTGTGGGCAGATGTAACCTGATTCTGCTGGTACCCTCTTTAGGTCCAAGGACAGAAGTCTCTCACCTACACTACCCCCCCTCCATATTTTGCCACGGTTTAGGCCAGACTTTGTTTTGGAGGGCCTCTCTTGAGCATGGGAACCTAGCCTTGCATGTCGATCTTAATGAGAAGTCCTGCTCAGAAATAGTAAACCTACTTTTTAAAGCAGGATTGCAGCTCCACTCAATATAGGCGGAATATCATCTCTGAATATCATCTCTGGCAACACTGAGACACCCAGAAAAATGCCTCTGTCATGTCCAGTTTCAAATTTATAGTGCAAGCTTAAAAGACACTTTCCTGGGAGTAAGCCCTAGGAGTAGTCTTCAGGAAGATTCTCAGTAGACCTGCTTAGGATTGCACTGTTAGTTTTTAGGTCTTCATCCAGCCTGTTACTGATTCCAAATGCCATGCCATGCTGATTGTGGAGAGGGATATTTCATTGCACCCAGATTTCCTGTCTGTACATTTTCCCAACTGCCACCTAGCTAATTCACAAAGACGACTTCTTCTTTTTTAAGCGCCCCTGAAAGAGGCATTTTTATTATTTTTTTTAGACAAAAACATTACAACATTACACTACAAACACACAATACATTAACACTACACACACAACACAACATTCACGGGGGGTTACAATTTTTATAACACTCCATCTGTTTAAATTTCCTCCTACCTTGCCACCCCTTGTTACTAATAATCTTTTACTTCTGTATCCTCAAATACTATTTTTCTACCTTATCCACTTCTAATTTAACATATAAGGTTAATAATACTCAATACTTATTATTTCTCTCCATCCTTCCCTCTCTGATCATACCACTCACTGAAGCGTTGCCATGTATTTATGAAGGCTGATTCATCATGTCCTTTCATCATCAAAGTCAATTTTCTCAGTGGAGGGTGGTAAGCAGTGGAGTACTGCAGGGCTCAGTACTGGGTCAGATGCTTTTTAACTTGTTCATTAATGATTTGGAGTTGGGAGTAAGCAGTGAAGTGGCTAAATTTGCAGATGACATGAAATTGTTCAGGGTGGTAAGAACCAGGGAGGATTGTGAGGCACCTCAAAGGGATCTATCAAGAATGGGCAAGTGGGCGTCAATGTGGCAAATGGGGTTCAATGTGGCCAAGTGCAAAATGATGCACATTGGGACCCAAAATCCTAACTTTAAACACACATTGATGGGGTCCGAACTGGCAGAGACTGACCAAGAGAGAAAGCTTGGAGTTGTAGTAGATAACTCACTGAAAATGTTGAGACAGTATGCGACTGCAATAAAAAAGGCCAATGCTATGCTGGGGATTATTAGGAAGGGAATTGAAAACAAATCAGCCAGTATCATCATGCCCCTGTATAAATCGATGGTGTGACCTCATTTGGAATACTGTGTACAGTTCTGGTCACTACACCTCAACCTCATATTATAGCATTGGAAAAAGTGCAGAAAGGGGCAACTAGAATGATAAAAGGGCTGGGACACTTTCCCTGTGAAGAAAAGTTAGAGAGCTTGGAGCGATGATCGAGGTTTATAAGATTATGCATGGGATAGGGCAGGTAGAGAAAGAAGTACTTTTCTCCTTTTCTCACAATACAAGAACTTGTGGGCACTCAATGAAATTGCTGAGGAGTTGGGTTAGAACAGATAAAAGGAAGTACTTCTTCACCCAAAGAGTGATTAACACATGGAATCCAGTGCCACAGGAGGAGGTGGCGGCTACAAGCATGGACGGCTTCAAGAGGAAATTGGACAAACATATGGAGCAGAGGTCCATCAGTGGTGATTAGCCACAGAGTATAGATAGGAACTCTCAGTCTGGGGCAGTCTGTATTATTGGTGCTTCGGGGGGGGGGGAGTGGTGGGAGGACTTCTAGTGTCCTGGCCCCACTGATGGACCTCCTGATGGCATCTGGTATTTTTGGCCACTGTGTGACAGAATGTTGGACTAGATGGGCCACTGGCCTGTTCCAACATTGGCTTCTCTTATGTTCTTATCTAAAAAACATTTTGTACCACTTTTCTCTTAATGCCTGGCTGGCTGTAAACTTATTGTCTTTTTCCCATAACCATTCCTATTGATGCATAGGTATCTGCTCTCTAAAATTTTGTATCCATTTAATCATACATTTTTTCACTTGTTCTTCTGTTTCTAACTGAAATAACTTGTACATTCATCGTAGTAAATGGGTTTTTTGTTTTATAATCAGCTATTCAAACTTAGTCAACTTTTTTAGAGCTCCACCTTCCATGTTGATAATCTTCTTTAGTTTTGAAACTGATTGATAATATAGCAACCACTGAATGTTAATTCCTTCATCTCTAATATCTTGCCAGGACTTGATTTTCCCCTGAGCATTTACCATATTGCTGTTTGTTAAAAAACCACTTTTATTTCTCATGTTCTTATCATGATAAGCTTCTACTGGGGACATGAGGGCACAACTAATTCTAGTGTGCAAACCATATTCTCAAAAGTCCATCTCTAATTGATTTCTTAAGCCATAAAGAATTGTGTAAACCTTCATCTAAGTCCGCTGGTTCCAGTTTTACTATTCTTTGTCTTGGATCTTTAACCCAATCCGCAATCCAAACCAGGCCTGCGCTTGGTAATATAATTTTTTTATTTGGAACTGCTAACACTCCTCTTTTTCTCATCTTGTAATATTTTAAAGCTTATTCTGGGTTTCTTGCCATTCCAAATAAATTTGTTTATCCGTCTTTGCCACTCTATCAATATACTTTCTTCTATATGTAGCATTTGGAATAAAAACATTGGTTTTGGTAGTACATTCATTTCAATTTCAGAAATTCTTCCCAGCCATGAGATTTTTAATTTTTTCCATCTGGATAAACTGCTTGTATCAATTTCTAAGTCTTCTGATAATTGTTTTTTTAAAAAGATTACAGTTTTGCCCAGTCACATTTATTCCCAGATATTTAATGGGATTAATGGCTACTGTACATTCTATACTCTTTATAATATCTTCTTTTTGTTGCATTAAGAATTTTGTTATCATTTTGTTTTCTTCCTGTTGATTATGTATCGTGAAAAGGATTTGAATTCTTCAGCATGTCCCATTACATACTATAACAATTTTGGAGGATCCAAGACTGTTAGAACCACATATCCGTTTGGAGACTGGCGTGAAATGAAGACCACACAAAATATAGAGGAGCACAAGATGGCAGATGACACTATGGTGGCTACACAAAGGGAATTGACAATAACTAAAAACAATTTTACTGTATCTATGTTAACTTTTGAAATGAAAACCTTGGAAAAAATATTGAATATACTGAAACCTTTGGCTGATCAGTTAGAGGAGATTAAGAGTTCATTAAAACAACTTCTTAAGTTGCTGAGAGTACAATGGAAATGACTCTGATGACACAAGAAGATGTGCACAATCTTCAATCCAAGGAACAGCAAACAAAAGAAAAGTTTATGATATTGGAAAATGAGGTTAAAAGATCTAATCTGAAATTTCAAGACACAGATGAACAGTGAGCCCAACAAACTTATCGAGCTACCTGGTGAACTAGCTGGCAATGAAGTTACATCTGGAAGAAGGAATAGCATCAGTAATAGTGCATGCTTTCTGACTTGGTTCCCTAAATAACTCCTGGAGAACTGGACCAAGAGACATTACAGTGAATTTTGCTGATATGGGCACAAAATGCAATCAATGAAGTGTCCTTGTAATATCAAGGAAGACAAAAACTAGCCTTGACCTTGATAGCTCAGGCAAGCCTGGAGCTTGTCAGATCTCAGAAGCTAAGCAGTGTTGACTGTGGTTAGTACTTGGATGGGAGGCTTCCTTGGAATACCAATTCAGGAAAACAGAGGCAGGCTTATGTACACACACAAAAATACCAAAGGGGGAAAAAAGGAAGACAAAAGCTGGATTAGTTAAATCTTTGTTTTCTTTTGGAATCACCACTAAAGTGGCTTGCACCCATGATGCAAGCATATTTCCATTATTCAAAACATAATTACGCAGATTGGTCAGTGGTTCTGCTAGACTGGAGCTAAAGACCTTATAAGGAATGCTGACTAAATCATTAATAGAATTCAAAATAATATTTTAAAATAATGAATGTGATTATAAAGGTATAATGTCAAATATATACAAAATCTTATCTATGCTGGATAGCAATAAGCCCCCTAGATATCGGAAGTTATGGGAAGTAGACTGCAGGACTGATATGACAGAATCTCATTGGGAAGTAATATGGAATTATCCTGTTTATCTAAAATGTTCGATACAAGATTTCAATATATTTTTTTAAATTCTTAACATGTTGGTACTTCACCCAATGAGGTTTCTTCATATTACTAAATCGAGCCTCCCAAAATGCTGGGAAAATTGTGGTCACTTCAGAAGTTATATACACTGTTGGTGGGGTTGTGACCTTATCAACAAATATACCTCTCTGGTGCAAAGCCTGTTTGTATTTTTAAAATATGTGCATATGTGTGCATGTGAATGTGTATGTACCTGGAAGTCATGGCGACCTCTGGTGACTGACCCCTACTGGGGACATGAAGGATATTCAGAGAGGTGGCTGAATAAAACTTACCCCCACCTTCTGCCTCTGGTATTTCAAAGAGGTCTCCCATCCAAGTACTTGCCAGATTTGGCTGCTTAATTTCCAAGATCTGATGAGACTGGGCTTTCCTGGGTATCCAGGTCAGGGCAAAGCCTACTTGATCAGTGTATATTAAATTTGGTATACATTTTCTTAGTCTTTCTGCCATTACTGTAGCAAAGATTTTATAATCTAAGCTCAGTAGAGAGATAGGTCTATATGACTGTGGTTGCATTGCTGCCTTCTTTATGTATTAATGTTATATATGACTCCTGCCATGTCAGAGGTATTGGCTTTCCTTCTTTTATCTCATTCATAACTTTTTGTAATGGTATCACTAAAACTTTCAGTGGTTCCTGAAAGATCAACATTATTGTAGGCTTTTATTTAGGCCAGAGATCCTGCTCCATTGGCATGCCTTTGTTGAGGGAAGCTCATGCTGAATTAGATTAATGAATCTTAAAGGACCACATAAGTTATTTCGGCAGAGAGGCCACAGTGACACAGATCAGGGCAACCCCTCCCCCTCTATTTACTGTCCTTGCCCTTTAAAGAGCCGCCTGACTACAAGCCATTAAGTAGGTGAAACTTTTCCTGGCGTGGAAACAAAGTGGTGAGAAAACGTCATCTGCTGAATGTCTGAACGTGAGGTTGCTGCTTAAGAGGCAGGTAGGGTTGTCAACTCTTTCTTGGGAAATTCCTGGAGATGTTGCCTTCTGAAACTGCCATGTCATCCAAGTAGAATCGATCTCTGTAATCTGGAAATCAGTTGTAGTTTTAGGAGATCTCCAGGTTCCACCTGAAGACCCTAGAAGCAAGGCCAGCTTTCAAAAATGGCAGCCCTTACATGCATTTGGGGATATCTGTAGAAAAATGACACCTGCTGAGGTTTTTAGTGCAGCTGTTTTAACCAGTGTGTGTGTGTGTGTGTGTGTACATAATTGCTGCTCATGGTTTGCTAAGCAGTAGAGAGCATCTTCTGTGGTTGCCAAGCAACCACAAGCATCATGCTGCTGAATACAGCAAAACAAAATCACTAGGCTGGAACATAAACAAATTTAGAGCTTTAGCAGGCAAAAGTGGGTGGAGAAAGAAAGGCAGGAAGTAAAGTAGGAGAGGGAAAAAGTAGGGCCAAGAGGAAGCTAGAAAAGTGGAAGGGAGAGTACTTAAGTGGACAAGATACACATCTGGGCTCCTTTCCTGAGCACCCTCCCCACAATAGCCACATAGCAAAGTCTTGCCTTCTGTGCAGCACGGTGAACTTTCAGCACGGAACCAGGGTGTCCCCATTTCATTCTGACTCCTTCAGCATATCAGATGGACATTAGATGTGCATCAGAATGATACACAGTACTGTTATTCCCTAAAAAAGCCAAATGTAACAAGAAGAAATTCTGGAGCAAGAGAAGCCTAATCCGCCCCCCCCCCATTTCTTTTCCGCTCTGAAGGGCTTTATTTTAGACTCATAACTACCATCCCTTTGGGGTTGGGGCAGGGGCAGGTTCTGCAGGAACTGGCAGCTGTTTTCAAAGCCAGCCTTGGAATGTATGAAGCATTAGTAAAGGACAATGTCTTTGGGCATGGGCAAAAGTGCCTTTGTTCTCAACCACCATTTTCAGCATGAAGAGCACAGCTGGCTTCAAGGGTTGGTGTGGTCAGACATCTGTCAGGGCCCACAGCCTGGCAGAAGCCTGCTGCCAACTAGAGATTCTTGGGCCTGTTCTCTCCCACCAGGTGATGGCTCTAGTGGCCCCTGTGACATCACTATCTTCTTTTATGGGAGGGATGCAGGCAGAGCATGATCTTTTTTGTGCTCCTTTAAGCTCCTTTTATTGATGTTCGGAGCACAAGTGGTATGTGCATGCATTGAAGCTAGGCATAAAGGTTGGAATTGGGGGGGTCACTAGAGGGCATCTTGTCAACTCCCCCCCCCAAAAAAAACACCTTCCCGGAGCTAGTCCGGGGGGGGCACTAATTTCCACAAAGACCTGAATTCCTGTACCTCTGCTTTTAAAAATTAAATACTTAGTCAATGGTGAAGGCAAGCCCAACACTAAGCAGAGATGCAGTATATTGAAACTTTAGCTAAGGGCTGTTTATGCAAATGATGTTAAGTCAAAGTGGCTCTCATAAGACAATAACTTCTGTCCACAACTGAAAGATTATAGGGTGGGGTTAGCCATATTGTTAGTCATATTGAACAAGTGACAATGATTGTACATTATGTTGATGTAATCGAAGCAGAATTGATTAGTGGTTGTCTATTAACACCATCTGGGGAATAATTTTAAGACTGTATTGTTATGTTTAACTGGAAATTATGTTGTAGTTTTTTATTTTATTTTATTTTTTATTTATGTAAATCACCCAGAGGCCTGTGCATTCAGGGAATGGGCATTTTATAAATCCAAAGTACAAATAAATAAAATAAATAAATTTTGGATATCTTTTCCTGAGTAGTGAACCATTGTTTCTTCATCTTTTACTCTACACAAATGTTCATTCATGATAGCATCAAAAAGGGCTAAATATTCTACAAATTTCAAAAAATTTCCATTGTTAGCACTGTACAACTTTTTCACTTGTATCACAGAATGCCAACTCTTACAGTTCTGCAGGGCCTGTCAAACGGAGCTCTTCCATCAGGCTTTCGATTAGGAGCCACCACCGAGGAATTGAGTCATCGGAACATCTATGGCCCCAGATATACCACTGGTTATACCAGCAATGCACTGTCTACTGAAGATTGCCATCGTTTGTATTTACACTGTGTTTTAGTATTGTATGCTGCTTTAATTAATTTATTGTATCTATTGTTTTATATTAATTGATTGTTGTACGCTGCCTTGAGCCAGCTTGCCCCGCAAGGCGGGATAGAAATCAAAGCAATAAATAAATAAATAAATAAATAAATAAATAAATAAATAAGAACTCTGACCAAAGCAGTCAAATGTTCCAAGATTTGTTGCCAATATTGTTCTTCTTTTCTGATTTTCTGCTTGTAGATATCAATTGTTTTTCCTTTATATAAGTGCAATTCAAATTCCCTCCAGGTATGGTAGTTTTCTAATTGGAAATTATTCCTCTCTTGTAAAGACAGAATTGCTCCAATGTTCTTCCAGTCTTTTAAACCTGGTTCTTGTAGAGCTGATGCACCAATTCTTTTGCTGAACAGCCTACAGCAAAAACAAACAACCCTCCCCCATCTTTTGAGGTGGAATATATCAGCTATTGAAAATCTTTTGTTTTTTGAGTCTTTGGGGAAATCATATGATACAACCTGCTGTAGTCTATGTTATACCATAAAATGTCACAAATTATCACGGCAATAGTTAGGCCAGTTAGCAGGGTCACTGTAATTCAATACAGTTGCCAGCCTCCAGGTGGGGTCTGGAGATCTTCCGCTTTTACAACTGATCCCCAGCTGACAGAGATCAGCTCCCCTGGAGAAAATGGCTGCTCTGTGGCATTGTACCATGCGGAGGCCCCTCCCCTCTCCTCCCCAAACCCCACCCTCTCCTGGCTCCACCTCCAAAGTCTCCAGGTATTTTCCAACTCAGACCTGGCAACCCTATAATTCAAGCCGGGCACAATACCATCTTCTTTTGCAGTCATTTCAGTACTCGCATTTTCCTTGAAATCCTCTTTTTCCTCTGTGTGTTTTACTGAAGTATCTCCAAATTGTAAAACTTCTTTCCTAGGAGCACCACATACAGCTTCCTCAGCGGTAGTTTCAACAAGAGTATAATCATTGTTTGTTCTTTAACTGCTTTCTGTGGACAAAGGTATTTCTGGAAGAACCCCTTGTTTTGCTTGCTCCTTATCTCTTTCTGCCTTTTCTTTGTGGAACTGAGCTCTAGATGGTCCTTTTTAAAATAAGCCATAGCTCCCTAGAAAAATGACGATATTTTCTAAACAAGTTTATGATTTTTCTAGGCTGGGTTAAGCCAGGACTGTAGTTAGTGCAAACCCACTTAGTCCAAGCCAAGCAAGACCAGGAGACAGCTGGGTTTAGGGTGAAGCATGTTGCATGGGAATGTGGGTGAGCCACAGTGAGGTTATAGTATATCAACCCATGTCATGTGACCCTTCACGCCAGGCTTTGTTGCTAGTGGAACAGATAAACTAGTGCAAAACTTTACTAGTACCACAATTGTATCCTGAGTATTGGTCCTGCTTCCTCTGCCCCTTCCTCCATTTATTAATTTAGCTTGCCATCTCAGTCATCACTGTGGCTGAGATCATCTACTGGAGCCATAGTTGCTGAGTCCCAGGGATTGTTATTGCTGACTTGTAAGTAGGGCATTCATATAGCAAGAAGAAGAAGGAGGAGGAAGGAGGAGAAGAAGGAGGAGGAGAAGAAATTGGATTTATACCCCTTCCTTCACTGTCCAAAGGTGTCTCAGAGAGGCTTACAAACTCCTTTCCCTTCCCTTCCCCATAACAGACACCCTGTGAGGTAGGTGGGGCTGAGAGAACTTCTGACAGAAACGGCTCTTTTTCAAGGACAGCTGTGCCAGATCTTGTGACTGACCCAAGGTCACATCAGCAGATGCAAGTGGAGGAGTGGGGAATCAAACCCGGTTCTCCCAGATTAGAGTCTGCGCACTTAACCACTACACCAAACTGGCACATAGGGTTATATGTAGGAGCAGTTGCAAAGTTCTTAGCGCAGAGGTATTTTCCCCTGCACTTGCTCCTCTGCAGCAAGTATGCTCTGCGCATTGCTACAACAGAATTTCCCTACTTTCCTCCCCTTTCTTGTAGCCATGAAGCTGTCTTTCTGCCCATTTCTTTCCAGACACAGCAGAATTAGGGCTGCCATTCCTCCGATGGGGGTGGGGGTTACCCTGCTTTCGGGGGGCCCAATCTGCCCCTGAAGAGCCCCATTGCACCCAACGTGTCTGGTGCAATGATGTCATCCAGAAGTGACATCTTCGCACTGGACATGTTGTTCAGAGGACACGCTAGCATTTGGGTAAAAAACTCTCTGATCACAACATTTACCTTTTGAGGCAGGTGAGACTGAGAGAGTTCTGAAAGAATTGTGACTGGCCCAAGGTCACTCAGCAGGCTCCATGTGGTATCGTTTATAAACATTATATGATCCTGGACTGAAAGGTAAATTAAGGAGCCCTGATCTTGCTAGAGTTTGCTGACTGTCTTTAACACCAACGAAAAACAAAACAAAACTTGATTGTAATGCTCTTGCTGTATTAAATGGTATTTTGTTGGATTTCAGCTGTGCTTCAGATTTTTAAAATTGTTTTTCAGTTTTCTCCCTTCCATTGTTGTTGTGACTTTTCTTTTCTTGGGGCAGAGGACTATATCAAGAGCTCCTAAAGAGCTGGAACCCACCACTGTCAAAGCCTATTGTCTAGGACAATTATGTGGAAAGGATGGAGGCATTCCGAGAAAGCAGTGAATGAAGTGTAGAGGGCACTGTCTGCCAGCCACAGGCTGAATTCTCCATAACTGTTCTGATCCTTAGCTGCACTTGTAAAAACAGAAGGAACAGAACTGTTTTTTGTTCATCGGGCTAATCCTCTGGGCAGGTGCCAATATTTAATAATTCAAAACTGTTTTTTTTTTTTTTTAAAGTCTGCTATCTTTTCTTCCTTAATTTATTTGTCTTTACCTTCTGCAGTGAGCGGAGTGGCCATGAACAAAAGGTCTTTTTTTATGATGGCACCACATCTGTGGAACGCCCCTCTCTACCCAGTGCCAGATTTATTAAGTATCCAGCGCCAAAACTCTGCTATTTTGCCAGGAATTTCTAAACACTGTACTGTGGTGGTGGGGAGGTCTGAGCCTTCTATTGCTTGCAGATTAAAACTTTTATTTCTGTTCTATTAACTAGTGAAGAAGAGTTGTTTTTATACCCCATATTTCATTACCCAAAGGAGTCTTGGAGCGGCCTACAATTGCCTTCCCTTCCTCTTCCCATGACAGACACCCTGTGAGGTAGGTGGGGCTGAGAGAGAGCTCTGAGAGAACTGTATCTGACCCAAGGTCACCCAGCTGGCTTCATGTGGAGGAGTAGGGGAATCAAACTTGGTTCTGCAGATTAGAGTCCACTGCTCCTAACCACTACACAAAACTGGCTCTCAAGCGCTGATTTTCTAAACACTATTTTATGTCTATCTATACTTTTGACCCAATTTCAATGTGCCTGTTCTGGTTTGCATGCTGCTGGATGTGTTATGCTATTTATTTATTTTAATTAAACTCTATCTTTCCAGTTTTATGCTACTTTTATGGTTATGCATTGTTTTAAATTGATTCTATCATATATCATTTTTGTGGAAACCACTTTTGACAATTTTTCTGTTTTGTAGAGTGTGCAACATAAATACCATAAATGAACGAATGTTTCTATCCTGGCTAACAGACCTGTATTCCACAAACGTGTCTAATTCCCTTTGAAGCTCAGCTGTATCTGGTACCAGTGAATTCTATAAATTGTAGCATGTCTCACTACTGTGTGGAAGAACATAAGCATCGGAGCCAACAAAATAAATTAATACCGCAATTAGCCAAGTTGTAACCTATTCCAGAATATGGCCAGAGGCACAGATTAACAACCAAGCTAAAAAAATGAGAATTAACTGGGGTGGTTGCTTTCTTCAGTTTGTCAGGTTAGACAGATTCGATCTCGCAGTGGGCAGTACTCTTTAGGAATCTTATCCGCAACTGCACCTGTTGGGTTAGACTTTCGGCTCAACCCCTAATCCATCGTGCCTCTCTAAAATGTCCGGTTCCTTTTTTGCAATCTCCCCCTTTAAATCATCTTTTTGCTCTGACGAACCAATCAAGAGAAAGCGAATGGCCGTCACACCAGCCGCGGCGCAGCCTGATTGGTTGTCGCCTTCCTGGTGCGAGCACCGCGCGGCTGCTGAACTCCCTATCAGCCCACCGGACCAGGTGCCTGGCAGCCTAATTGGCTGCGGCTGCCGGAGGGCGTTGTAAAGGCGGAGAACCGAGGAAGGCGGGGAAAGATGTCTTAGGGTAGCGCATCTCGAGGGGCGAACCGGCAGAAGGGAATATCAGGTAGGGGTTGTGGATTGCTGCGCATCTCCAGGGAGGGAAACATTAACCACACGAGATAAGGGGCGGAGAAAGAAGGAGATCAGGGAGGGCAGAGACCGGAGGGATAGTAGAAGAAACGGGGAAGGGGAAGCGCCAGGTGGGTCTACCTGTGAAAGTGTGTATTAAATACCCTGTCACCAGGTGAGACCGGATGCCAATGGAGCTGTTGAAGAAATGGTTGGGCCATCCGGAAGAGCTCTACAACCTTGTGAAGTTTAAGATGGGCGGCTATAAGGCAGTGATGCCCAAGATAGATGAGGTGAGTGATGCATCTCCTTGAACTCAAGGGAGAGAACAGCAGCCGGTTGAAGGGCTGGGTCTTGCTCCTACTACCTCTGGGCCCTTTTCTCCCCTTCCACCCTTACCAGTGGTATTCATCGGTAAAACTGGCAGAAATGAGAGAAGAGATGCTATTTTAAAGGGAGTGTGCATGTACCAACGTTGGATTTGCATAGCATCTTAAAACAGAAGCCACATAATGCTTTTGTATTAAGGGCAACTTAAAGAGCAGAACTCTTACAAACTCAGATGTGTTCTAGAACTTAAAACAAAATCTGGCTAGAAATGAAAATGACAAACACGAAAAAGGGGGAAGGGAGAAGGAGGAAAAGATCTTTTGGCCCATGCTGCCAATTCTGGGGGGCTGGCATGACAGTTTTTGCCTCTGGATTTTGCTGCAGACCAACACTACTACCTACTTTTTAACAAAAAATTGTCAAGATTCCTTCATTCTTATTCTACCCTTTGAGGAAGTACTGGAGATTCTTTCCTCTCTTTTATCCTAACAATGATCCTATAAGGAAGGTCAAGCTAAGAGAGAACCTGGCCTACATACACCCAGGGAGATTCATACCTTAGCATTTGAACCCAGGTCTCCCTTTTTGCAATCTGCTATGTGTAACTTATACTAAACACTGCCCTGTCCTAAGGCTGTTTGAGTTACAATTGTTTTGTGTAAGTAATCTGGTATGTAAGACCTGGGAGGGAGGAAACAAAGCCAGACTAATGATAACATTCTAATTGACAGAATGAAAAGTGAACTGTTAGTGGATGGCATGGTTTTAACAGCATCTTGCGTCATTAACATCTCTGGCTTCAGGGGGTCAAGAATTTAAAGCATTTCTCCCTACTACTGAGTTATCTCAGTGTCTTTCACATATAACTGGGAATAGGAGCTAGGGCTTCCAGTTTACAATGGAAAGTTTCTAGGCAGGATGAGGCCCCCTTTTAAAAATGTACTTAATGACATATGTTGCTTCCTCCATGGACTACAATGTCATGCAGATATGGGCTCTTCTATTATCACTCCCATCCCTCTTTATCCCCTCTACATTCTCTGGATTAGATTAGTTAACAGTCTGAAGATCCCCAGTTACCTTTATGGCTGAATTTGAACCTTGGGTTTTCACGTAATGTGTGAGAAATATCTACTGTCTACCACCAACGGCCACAAGCTTGCTGAAAATATACAGCTTGCAACCAAAAAGGAAAAAAGACTGCATTTGGTGCATAATTAATTTTAAAAAATACTTATTAAATCATTTACATTCTATCTTTCTTGCCATACAGTAGAATTTCAAGGCAGTGTACCATGCTAGCCAAACCTGTGACAAAATGAAAACTGGAACCTTAAAACCAAAAATAGAGCACCAGCACTCACAACTAATCCTTCCTCTCCCCCATAAGCATAATCTCTCTCTCTGTATCCATACGAGACCTGCGGACTGGGACCAGTGAGGGGCCCTTCTTATAGCACATTGCTGTTAAAAAATTCTGTGTGTACACACACACACACACACAAATAAATAAAATACCAGGGAGTGGTAAAAGAAGGGCGACTCCTTGATGACTTATTTTGCTATAATTTCAGTATGTGCCCAGTCTGCTAAAACTGTAAAGCAGCTTCAGAAATACCTACTGCTTTTATACCTGCCTGTTCCACATTCAGAGACAGGAAGCCTCCAAATATTAGCGTTAGGAGGCAACATCTGGGGAAGGCCTAGGCAATTTCTTAGCCCTCAGGGCAACTGTTGTCTCCCGTGAAACAGGATGCTGAACTAGCTGGACCACTGGTCTGATCCAGGAGGGCTCTTCATATTCTTACATTCTTTAAATGCTTAACTAGAATAGGAACCTGCACTTTATGTATGTAATGTTTTTCCCCCACGGATAACTCAGTAAGTGATCAATCTGTAAGACACTTGGCAACACACCCAACTGAATTCAGGGTACATAATAATCCTATGTGGATTTCGCTGCCTTCCATTCACATCTTGTGGAGACAGCGCAGTCTGTAACTGAATAACTAACATTTATCCCATATCCTGATAACAAGAGTGGTAATAAGATGGTGGAGTGATAGGGAACAGAGTACATTAATAATGCTGTACTAATTAGCTCTGCTTGTCAAAAGTGCCACTTGCGTCACCTGAGTGCCTCTGAAAGAGAAATTGTGGCTAACTTGTAAATCCTTGGGGCAGTTGTTCTGCATGGTGAGCTATGGCTTCCTGTTGCCTTCCTGCCACAAATCAATGTACCTGTCTCCGAGTCAAACACAGTCAGTGTTCAGTTTTTCTGTTCACGTCCACCTTTTTATTGTTAAAAGCACCATTTGTATGTTTATGCCCTTAAATTTTGTTCAGATTCTTATTTCTTAAACAAAAACTACACAGTTTTCTTTTAAGTTGAAAAACGGTTTTGGGAAGAGGGGAGGCAGAAACTGAGTTGTGATGTTGTAGCCAATAGTAAACTGGTGCTGGTTTCTGTTGCCGATTGGCAGAACCAGTTTCCTGAGTTCAGTGCTGAGGAAAGTTCATACATCTGTCTGCAACAGAATCAGTGCACTTCTCTAGCCACCCTACCACTTAACATGGTGTATCATTTTTACATACCCTATGCTATTTCTAGGCATAAAACCAAGATTGCTTCATGCAAATTAATTATGATTACACCCTTAATCAACAATAACAAAGATTATGAAATAGAGTTGGTACCTGGGGAAAATTTATTCAAGGTATGCATGGTTCAAGAGATTAGATTTATACCCTGTCCTTCACTACCCGAAGGGGTCTCAGAGTGGCTTACAATCCCCTTCTATTCCCCAGAACAGATACCATGTGAGGTAGGTGGGGCTGAAAGAGCTCTTTCGAGAACTGCTCTTGAGAGAACAGCTCTGAGAGAACTGTGACTGACCCAAGGTCACCCAGCTGGCAGCTTGTGGAGGCGTGGGAAATCAAACCCTGTTCTCCCAGATTAGAGTCTGCGCTCCTAACCACTACACCAAACTGTAGCACTCAGTAAGGATGAGCCACCCCGAATCACCTATTCTGGGCGCTGAAAACAGTCTCTCTGGCAGTCAGGTAGGCAGGGCACACTCTCTTATTATTTTTTGAGAGTGAAAGCTCTGCTTTTACAAGGCCTTGGCTTTCCACTCTCGGGGTGCACCTATGCTCAAGTCAGTAATTCCAGACACAGCTTGAAATATAAATCAAATTTATTATCTGAAGAAGAGTTGGATTCATACTGCACCCTTCACTCAAAGTCTCAGAGCAGTTTACAATCTCCTGCCCCTCCTCTACCCACAATACATACCCTGTGAGGTAGGTGGGGCTAAGAGAGCTCTTTTGAGGACTGTTCTTGAGAGAACTGTGACTGACCCAAGGTCACCCAGCTGGCTGCATGTGGAAGAGTGGGGAATCAAACCCAGTTCTCCAGATTAGAGTCCACCACCCTTAATCTCTACTCCAGACTGCCTCTTAAGAAGTGTTGCAAAGCATAAACCATTTAGTAAAGGTAAAGGTTTCCCTTGCTTGAGAGCTAGTTAAATCCGGCTGTAGGGGGCAGTGCTCATCTCAGTTTCCAAGCCGAAGAGCCAGCACTGTCCGAAGACGCTTCTGTGTTCATGTGGCCAGCATGACTAAACGCCGAGGCGCCTGGAATGCTGTTACCTTCCCACCAAAGCGGTACCTATTTATCTACTTGCAATTTCTTGCTTTTGAACTGCTAGGTTGGCAGGAGCTAGAGCCAGGGACGGGAACTCACTCTGTCATGTGACATTAGAGTCTTGAACTGCTGAACTACAGACATTCTGGTCTGCAGCTCAGCATCTTAACCTCTAAGCTACTGTGGCCCCTTATAAACCACTTAGTCACAGGCAAATATATAAATAAAAAATAATCCTTGCTATCACTGCATAAAACCAAGCTATCTAAAAACTTTAAACCTTACTATCTTCAAGCATCTCTGAATGGCATTCTTTAGTGATATGTCTTACCCATCCAATGGAATGCAGGCTTCCTTCATAGTTAGCTGGTGTAGCATGTCAAGGTGAAGAAGGCTAAAAGGTAACCATCCTATGCACACAGAGGAACTGTCTTTTCTAGCAATCAGTGCATCACCCAGCAACTCAGTGGCTAATCAGGGTTGACCAGTTAATTAACATTTGCTGTTAGAAGAAATTTGGAAGGAGGACTAGAGACTCTGTAAAATGGTCTCCCAAGGCCAAATCTTCAATGAACAGAAACTGCACACAGGTGTCTCTGATCATCAGAGGGAGCTCTTGCTGAATAGGCCAGAATCCCATCAACACTTAAAGTTCTGAAAGAAGGCCCAGACAACTTGTTGAAACCTGTGAACTATCAACTTCCTTACACATGGTTAGTGGGTTAGTCAAAGCTTTAGGCCAGTGTACACGGAGTCCTTTGGAGGATCTGACCCTGTTATTTACCTGACAGTACAATCTTAAGTGTGTATATTTGGGAAGAAGACCCATTGAATTGGGCGTTGGTAGAAAAGGAGCCTGGTATACCTGGCTAAAGATGAAGCTTGAAACTTCAACGTATTATAAAGTTTAATCTTGTGATGTAGGGTGTTATGCTGATGATTTAGAGACATGCCCAAAGGCACCTAGTGGATATTTTTTTGTTTTAAAGAGCAGGTAGATGGATGTGATTCTTCTCTTTGTAATGGCATCCTGGAATTAGTCCCAGTACAAAGTTGTTAGTTTCATGGCTTTGCAAGGATGAGAAGAAAACCCTGCACTTAGTTGCAACTAAGACTTGGGTTCAAATCCCCACTCAGCCATGCAGTTGACTGGACTTTGGTTGCCACTTAGAACGTAAGAACACAAGAGAAGCCATGCTGGATCAGGCCAGTGGCCCATCTAGTCCCACACTCTATGTCACACAGTGACCAAAACCCAGGTGCCATCAGGAGGTCCACTAGCAGGGCCAGTGCTCTCTGCCTAACCTACCTTCACCAGGATGTTTGTGAGGATAAAACAGGGAGAGAAGAACTATGAAGGTTGCACCTAGCTTCTTGGAAGTAGGGGCAAGATTGAGTCAGATCACTGGCCCATTTAGTTCAGTATGGTCTAATCTGACTGGCTATCCTGGGCAGAGTAGGCCCTTCCTGGCATCAGCTTTTAACTGGAGAGGTCAAGAACGGAGCCTTCTGCATGTAAAGCACACTCTTCCTCCAAACCATGACCTGCACTGCTGTATTAGTTGTGGAAAAATCAGTTTTGCCATTCTTGAATATATATACCACTGTCATTATCAAGTAAAATCTATGGCCAGCAGCAGCTCCATAGACTCTGATGCTTTCCTACACCCCAATCCTTTCTGTATCTTAAGAGTTTTCTTTCTTGTTGGATTCCACCAAATCCTTCCTCCTCTAGAATTTTTAAAGTGTCTCGCTCTCTTTGTGTGGCCTGATCCTACGTACTTAAAATTCCATTTGTTGACAAATGAGACACAGATATTGTTTATAACTTATGGGATGTTACCCTGCCCTTCCCATCCTCAAGTATGAAGAGCTTCTCATGGTGGGGTGGGGAGATGGAGAAATCATTTGCAAAGCAAGAAGAAAGACCCTTCTCCCTTACACAAGTCTGGGCCAGCGGCAGAACAGAAAACCATGAATTAGTAGGATTAAGGTTACAATCTGCACACTTGCTTGGGACCAGCGAGGTGACTTAGTGGAACTTACTCCCAACCTGAAACCTCCAAGGAAGTCCAGGATTGCTATTGCAGAGGAATGCACTGGCAAGCCACTGCTGAATGTCTCTTGCCTTGAAAACCCTGTGGGGTTGCCATAAGTCAGTTGTGATTTGTTAGCACTTTCCATCACCACCACACACCCAAATAAGCATGCATAAGACTGCACCTTCATCTTCCCCATAGGTGGCTGGCTGTACCCCATGACCTTCTTGAGGTGCTGTAGGATCCCTCTTTGGTTATCAGCTGCAAGAACTGAAGTAGTGGCTATACAGTTCTACATTTCCTCATCAAAAAAAGGACAATTCTCATTCCTACAGCCAAGATCCTACTATTATGATTACTTGGACTGCAGGCTCCTTCAAAAAAGGCGCTGTGTTTCCCTACAATTATTACTTCCTTTCCTCTGGCCTAATTCCTGTTCACTCTGGTGTTTGAACTTTGCCTGAGCTGCTATTCGAATAAAGTCTACCAGATAGACAAGGCTAGAGCAGCTTCTATTAGTGTTGCCAATGGTCCTGGGGGGAAATGTCCTGTCTCTTTAATAGCAGCTTGATGTGGGGAAATAAGCATCATAAGTTTTTCATACCATCGACTGGTAATAACTCCCTCCCCAAGCCACCATTTAAGGTCTCCTCCTCTCCTCCAGACAGCTGGTAAACCGAAGCTTCTTACTGTCATTGAATTCAGGAGAACTTACTGGAGAGTAAGCATGAATAAGTGCGTGGTGCCCGTCTCCCTTTTGCTTTCACCCTGCGGCCCAGAGTCTCCGCAAGAGCGATGGGGGAAAAAGGATTTAAGTCCTGGATTATTCTCAGGCAAGCGTGCACAGGAACCGAGGCTCAGCTCCTAGCGTCTTCCTTCGGTTGGCTGGCACCTCGAATCCGGACAGAAGAAAGCTTTGACGCTCCGTGCGGTTTTTTTCTCCTAAGGCTTGGAGCGCACAGAGTTAAATAACCCTGCTCGGGGCGTTCTCTTCCCCCCTCCCTATTAGCTAGCCGGGAGGCGTGCCTAATGGGGCGCGGGGAAGGGGCGGTGGGTGTGTCTGGTTGTTTGCTCGCTCGGGTGGCCGCCCGGGATCGGCCTTCCTCGCTTCCCTGGGCCCTCGTGGAGAATCGGGGCTATGGAGAGGCAGCCTGGCTCGGTGTTACTCCTGGGCGGTTAACCGCTTGCCCCCGGGTGCGTCCGGTGGGCTCCTTCCATGGCCAGCTGCAGCTCCAAGGCCGCCACCTCCCTCTTCAAGCGCACTCTGGCGCTTTCTCCGCCGCGCAGTGGCGGCTGCGGGCGCTGTGGCGGCCCCGGTTCTTCGTCCTTGGGCAGCGGGCGGTTCCGCTCTGGGGGCAGCCGCCTCCTGCAGCCGCCCTGTGCGCTCCCGCCCCGCTTCCTGGCCACTCAGCCCCTCTCTCCGCCCGTGCTCTTCCTGCAGGACTCGCTCAGCGACAGTCTCCGCACTTGCTACAAGTATTTGAATCAGACCAGCCGGAGTTTCGCCGCCGTCATCCAGGCGCTCGACGGGGAGCTGCGGTGAGTTGGAGTGGGGGTGGGGACAGTAAGTTAACTCTTTAGAGCTGCCCTTTTTCAAAGTTTGGTGTGTAAAGGAAAGAGTTAACGAAGCAGGGGGCGGGCTTAAGCAACTGCCAGCGCTCTGACTAGTAGTAGTTTCTCCCAAGTGTTTAGACAGAGTGGCTGTTTCTCAGTCTCAACATCGGACGTTTTTAAACTGCTGGTGTAATGATTATTTGCCAGCAGTGTTCCCTCTAAGCTGAGTTAGTGTGAGATAGCTCAGTTTTTTAACCTCTGGCTCAAACATTTTTGTCTTAGCTCTGGAAGGATGGCTCCAGAGCAAATTCATTTATGCAGTAGCCCACAAAGTAGAATTTTTGCTCACAAGACTCCACAGATTACAGGGAGCGTTGTTTGCCAGCATATAAAGTTCTTGCCTACTTCCCTGGATGTTGTTCTCATAACCTTATAAGGTAGGCTAGACAATGCAAGTAACTGCCAGGGTTCCTCCATGAACTTTCCCTGCTACTACTATTCGATCAGCTGGCCTTGAGCAGCATCACACCAATAAAGTTAAAAACAATCCTAATAAGCTGGCTCCAGACTAGGACTCCTTTATTTATTCATATTATCTTACTGTAGCTTGTGGGAAAGAACTTTGTAACAGCCAAAAGTGGCTTTCTGTTTAATACTTGCTAGGAACATTCTGTGTTTTTCCTCAGTTCTCTTTTTCACTGCTAAGGAGGGATTTGAACTTGGGTTTTCCTAACCCTGCTCTGATACTGTAACCACAACACACAGTGGCTTGTCAGTCTGGGATCCATGCGAATGTTTTTGTTTGGTTATAGTAGCTTCTGTATTTGGTCAATGTAGAGCGGAGCTCAGGGCAGTGTGAGTTTTTCTGTGATCTTTCTGTAGTGGTGATTTTCCTAGTGGGAGATATGTCATATGCATGTTCCAGCAGCATCATTACTAAACTATGTAAAAAACTGATTTATCCTTCAATAAGATGGGGTCAGTTAGCAAATGGAGGGGATAGATTAAACAGCCTGATTTGCCTGGAGCTCTCCAAGCTCTTTGACTGTTTGGAATGAAATTGGGCTTTTTTGTGAGTTGCATCTGGGAGTTGGTGAATGTGAGGTTGCATCTCTCATTAGATGGGAAGGGAAGATTTGAAGCAGCCTGGGCTTTGATCTCTGAAGCCCGCTTTATTGCTATATTGGGGCTATGTTTCCCCTCTTTGCTGCTTTCCTGCAGTACAATTGCCATCTGCATGTCACTTGAACCTCTGGGGCTTATTTGAGCAATTGGGAGACTGTTCCCCTGAGATGCCTGCTATTGTCTCTATAACCAAAGAACTCCAAGTTGCATTTTCTTATCTGGAGTATCTTGAGTTGTTGTTCTCAGGTTGCCATTTCTATAAGCAACTGTGCACACCAGCTTCTAGGTTAAACAGTCTCATTTGAGGGGTGTGTTCACACCCACGCAGCTGAATGAGCTAGTGAAATGTACAAAATAAAAATTACTTTGCAAGTAGAAAGGTTGCACATCAGGGAGAATGTTAGGTTAGACTCTTACTCACTGTTGTGTTGAGTTTTTACTTGGCTTAATATACACACACACACACACACACACACATATATCTGAACACACTCAAGAAAGACCTCTACCTGCCGCATGCTGGTGAATATATCATCATAATTTTTCTCTATGCAAAAATCAGATACTAATAAGTTGCTTATTCTGGAGTGATCACCCAGGGTCTGCAGCAGTGAATGGCTCCACAAGGTTAGAGGTCGTTGACTAGCTTTTGTCAAGATAGTTGGCTCAGTGGTAGGGCACTTGCTTTGTATGCAGAAGGTTGCATGTTCAATCCCTATATCCAGTTAAAGGAGGTCAGGCAGCAGGTGTTGGGGGAAAAACCCTTTCTTTCCTGGAGAGCCTAGAGAATTGCTCCCAATCAGAGTAGAAAGTACTGAGCAAGATGGTTTACTGGACTGACTCTGGGCAAGGAGAGTTTCATACGTTGTCAAAATCCAACTGAGAATGACATTTCCTTGGATGCTGCTTTTGTGTCTCTCTTTCAGTTTTGTGCATCCCACCTGCTGTGTTTTGTCAAGTACAAAGCTGCCTTTGCAGGTCTGCCCCTTGTGTTGCAGTTTTCAGGTGTGGGAGAACCCTTGCAAGTTGACCCTCTGCTCACTTACTCAGGCACACAAGGTTACTGTCTGTTTTTTTTTTCCCAATGGAGCAAGCAGCTGCTTTAAACCAAAGCCCTCCAGGAATGATAGTTACATGTCATCAGAGATTCAGTTCATGGAGGAAAGTGAGCAAATACGAAACCCCGAAGTGCATACTTCTGCTTTTCTGAACAAGCAGCTTCCTATTTCCTTTGTAACCAAAATACATTTCTAGCATTAAATTTGGTCGAACACTTTACTTCCTGCCCCCCAACCGTCTTATCCTAAATATGAAGCTTGATGCTAGCACCTAGAAAGCAGGAATTTCCAGCCCTGGAGTGTGATGTTGAAACCTACCACCTAGTTTTGGAGCAAGATCCTAGAACTGATTTTAATAGACAAGTTCACCAGGTATGCAGATCTCTTGCGTGGAAATAAAGGGAGATGAAGTGCTTAAGGGGGTGAGCCATGATCCCTAGTCTGACTGGCTGGGCTTTGGGCAAGATTCTGTGCTTAGCAAGGACGATAAATGCAAATAAGCATCATTTGCCTGCCATCATTTGTCATATCAGATCTAATTACCAGCGGGAAAGAAGATGAAATGTGAAATAGTTGGGCCCAGGCCTTGGTCTGATCTCATGTCCTTCGAAACCGTTTTGGTTTTCATTTAGATTTCGGGATCTTGGTGTTTTAATAGTGAATCTTGGTGTAGTCCACATTCCCCTAAAATGTGTCAGTAGATACAGGCTGGAAAATGGAGGGGGTGGGGAAAGCGGGGGATAGAAGGAATAACTCTTACAACTGAATTCCAGAGGCCGCAGTGATTCTAGTATGTCCAACATTTTCACCTGGCATCTGTAGCTGTCTTGAATAGCATCTGGCCATTTAGGCCTTTAAAAGTTAACGCAGACATAAATGAATGCCTGTGCGGCCCTGTTAGTATGCTAGTGACCAAATAGTTCAGAGAGGTCAGTTAAAAAATGTGGCAGCCTTCAGAAGACAGGCCCAAATGTTCTTCTCTCCAGATTGGCATTCAGGTAATAACATGCCCCCTTTTGTTCCTCACAGCAATGCGGTGTGCATCTTCTACTTGGTTCTTCGAGCCCTGGACACTGTTGAGGACGACATGACCATCAATCTAGAAACCAAGGTCCCCATGCTGGAGAATTTTCACTCCTACTTGTACCAGCCAGACTGGAGGTTCATGGAGAGCAAGGAGAAACACAGACGGGTGCTAGAGGACTTCCCGACGGTGAGCAGGTTTGCCTGTCCAGGTCTCTCATTATTTGGTTCTTAAACTGCCAGCACATCCTTGACAAAGATTCAGAGAACATAAACAAAGGTACTTCTGGATTCATACCTTGAGTTTATTGTCCATTATGGTCCTACTGGTGTAGAGTTTTACTTGGGTGATGGTAAATGGAGGCTTGATTGATTAACTTCCTGCTTCCTGTCCCATTGCCAGGGTTGGGCATTTGTCCAGTCAGATATTGTTTTAACTAATTGCTGAGTGTTTTCAAAGCCTTAACTCTATTGGAACAGTCTACAGATTTGATACTTGGGCTAATTACAAAAGCATATCAGTTAATAGTCCTTGTAAAACTAATTCAGTTTTTTTTAAAGTTACAGTTGTGTGGGTGGCCCAAGGCAGTGAACTATGTCCCTGAGTACAGATTGTGACTTCCTGTGGAGATACCCATAAGTGTAGCAGGTAGCAGACAGAAGAAGCTTTGCTATGCCACTTGTTTTACCCCTAATTTCTTTTGCTAAACAAATGCCCCCAGAATGAAATTTGTAAGAAAGCAGATTGCCACCTAGGCAGCAGGAGCATTTTTGATTTCTGGAAACATTAGGCAATATTTGGATATAATCAGGTAACAGACAGCTAGTCAGGGGCGCAAAAGTGAATTAAATATGTTACTAGTACGCTCTTTTGGAGGGCTTGAAGATGGGAGGTAACACCTTCTTACTGGTACTCTTTACTGGCTGATTTTTACCCTTGTGTTTGGCTGACAGTGCTCTGTTTTATTTATGTAGATATTTATAGCCTGCTTTTCTCTCCAGTGGGGACTTAAAGTTGTGTTTCCCTCCTCCCATTTTTTCCCTCTCCTGGGGTTGGTTAGGCTAAGAGAGTGACTGGCCCAAGGTCACATAGCAGTGTGGGGATTTGAATCTGGCTCCTACAGATCCCAGTCTGATGGTCTAACTCAGAGGTATCATTTGTTATGAGGGCCAGATCTGACATAAATGTCACTTTGTCAGGCTGGGCCAAGTATGCTATAAAATGTAACACAAGGTATCAGAGATATAAACTTTATAAACATGATTTCAGATGCCGAATGGCAATGGCAGGTGTGATTGGATTAGGTGTGATATGCAGAGGGGTGGAGAAATGGAGATATCAACATTGGTAATAAGACAGGAAGGCTAGGTCTCAGTTTGGTGCAGGAGGATTCAGTCCAGGAGGATGCAAAAAATAAACAGAAATAAGTCTGAAGAAGTGAGCAGTGACTCACAAAAGCAGGTACCCTACCACAATTTTGTTAGTTTTTAAAGGTGCTACTGGACTCTTAGTCTTTCTACTACTATTAGAAACTACAACACTCAAAAACCAGTGGGGGGACATTTTAACCTTCCAGGGCATTCCGTCGCCGATCTAAGAGTAGCAGTTCTCTTACAGAGGAATTTCAAAGGGAAATTAGAAAGAGAGACTGCTGTATTGCAACTGATCACAAAGCTCAAGACAATGCAAGCTCCTGAATTGAGACCTAGGTTTCTTCTCCCATTACCAATGCCTGCTTTGTCATTTGGCGTCTGAGATCACTCTCCAAGATTTAAGGACAGATGGACTCACATTCCAGCTGTATCTGAAGAAGTGAAAGCGCATTCCCTGCCACAAATTTTGTTAGTCATTAAGGTACTGCTGTACTCCTGCTCCCTTTCACTAATAAGGAGTGCAAGCTGTGCTGTTTGCTTTCTCCCCCCCATCTGTTAGAAATGGAAAAGGGGATCTCTCCAAGTGCCATGGGACTCCTTTCCCCCACTCTCTGATTTGCTTGCTCTCTCTCTCTCTCTCTCTCTCAAGAAAAGTGTGCTTGCCCACAAAAGATTATACCTGGAATAAAACACTTTTGGTTTTATACACAGGACTCTTTTTCTCTCATCTCTCCTTATAAATAATTATCTTTTGGTTTTGCAAGATTCCATGCGCTCCCATTGGCTGTAAAATGCCTTCCCTCAGCCATTGGCCCATCAGCCGCCACTCAAGAGTACTTTCCACTCCTATGTTGGCCTTTGGGAGAAAACTCATTGGGCCCAGTCCTGATCAGGTTGCCAACTCCAGGTGGGCAGTTCCTGGAGATTTGAGGGATGGAGCCTGGAGAGGGTGAGGTTTGAGGATGGGTGGCACCTCAGACAGGTACGATGCCATAGACTCCACCCTCCAATCCAGCCATTCCCTGATGGGGAACCATTGTTGCCAATCTCCAGGTGGGGGCTGGAGACCACTCAAAATTACAACTGCTCTCTAGGAGGGAGGGGGAGGAGATGGAAAACTAAAGGTAGGTTGATGGTTGGCTGGGAGGGAGATAGGGTTGTCAACTCCAGATTGGGAAATTCCTGGAGATTTGAGAGGTCGAACCTGGAGTGGGTGAGTGTTGAGGAGGGGTGGGACCTCAGACAGTTACAGTGCCATAGACTCCACCCTCCAAACCAGCCACTCCCTCCTGGGGAACCACTGTTACCAATCTTGGGGGTGGGCTGGAGATCACTCAAAATTACTACTGCTCTTCAGGTAGCAAAGATCAGTTCCTCTGGAGAAAATGGTGGACTCTGTCATTATACCCTGCTGAGATTGCCACAGCAAATTGTCACTGAGTGCCCAAAGCCGGGGCACTCTCCCAGAGCCTCTTTCTAGAGCCCGTTGTATTTATTTCCACAATGGACCGTATTCCTAGTACTTGGAATAAAACGTTTTTGGTCTTAAACACAGCGCTCTCTCTCTCTCTCTCTCTCTCTCTCTCTCTCTCTCTCTCTCTCTCTCTCTCTCTCTCTCTCTCTCTCTCTCTCTCTCTGGTGTCCTCCGTCTCTGTCTCTGAAGAAGACAAAGTGTGCTTGCACAAAAAAGCTTATAACTAGAATAAAGCATTGCTGGTCTTAAAAGACCCTTGAGATGCCATTTCCCTCCCCCGGCTCTTTCTGTCCCCCTCCCTCCCCAGAGGAGGAAGGGGAAGGAGCCCTCAACTAGTCAAAGGAAGGTTTTCTCTCTCTCCTCTGAAGCATGAAATAGGAGAGACTGCTCAAAAGGAATTGCAGTGTAAGAAGCAGGAAGCAGCACACAGCCAGTTGCTCTTCAGCCAGATTGGGGCCTTGCAGGGGCCAAATCCAGCCTATGGACCATATGTTTGACACCCCTGGTCTAACCACTGCATTGCTTTGGTTCTGAGAAAAGAAAGGCTTTGTTTGGATTGGCGGTGCTTCTGGAAGGTTTTCAGGGCCTAGGCCCTAGGGCAAGGGGAAGCCACCTGAAATACCTGTCTAGCCTTACTTCTGGAAAGTCCTCTCTTCCCTCGTACCCACTCTGGTTCTTCTGAAGGGAGCAATGTATGTGATTCTGCTATACAGTACACTGATTGGCTGTTCAGGACAGGAATAGCTGAGTAGAGTATCCTCTTCAACAAAAGCAGGGGTATGTGGAATACCAACTGGTTGGTATTGCCACATAGGCAAGCAGTGCATTTGGCTTTGAGGGTTTTTTTGCTACTGAAGTTAATGTAGGATTATGTTACAGTTAATGCTCCTTCTAAGCTGTGGATTCTTATGAACAAAAATTCTACTTTGTGAGCTACTGGAATTAAAGCTGTGAGTGAACGATTTGGCCACTGCATAAATTAGTTTGCTCTGGAGCCATCCTTCCTGAGCGAAGATAAAAATGTGAGAGCCAGAGGCTAAAAAACTGTGAGCTAGCTCACACAAACTCAGCTTAGAGGGAACACTGGTTACAGCTACTTGAAAATGTGTGGCTTCCAGTATGTCCATAGAAGCAGCAGTGGGGCAAGAATGTTACCCTTCATGTATCATGACTGGTCTGTTTTTGGCAAGCTGAGAGAGCTGTCAGGATGGTTTCCTTGTTGTTTATTGCTTGTCTGTTTTCTTATGCTCACAATTTCTGCCTTAGATCTCTTTAGAGTTTCGAAACTTGGCAAAGGTCTATCAGGATGTCATTGCCGAAATTTGCCACAAGATGGGCCTTGGGATGGCTGAGTTTCTGGAAAAGAAAGTGGATTCCAAGCAAGATTGGGATAGGGTAAGTGAACCGGAGTGGGTCAGGAGAGACTGAGGATTCCCCCTGAGAAATTTACAGGCTGGTTGGAGGGTTGAAGTCTTGTAATGTGCACCTTCGGTAAATGGCAATCAGAGAAAGTTGGCTATGCAAGCAGCTGTCACATATTTGCCATTTAGTGAGTGAAAAATTATTTTTTCTTGTCAGTGACCATCAGTATGATAATGCTATACTTACTTTGCCCTGTAAAAGTAAAAAGGGTGCAATTTACTTTTTAGGGGCTGTAGTTAAGAGGTGCCATGGTCAGCCCTGGTACCTGTTGAGGCTCCTGTGCCTCCTAAGATTCAGCTGCTGGCCCCAGATCTTTAGGGGTATTGTGGCTGCTATGGGGTGGGGGGTGGGAGGCTCCTGCCTTCTGAACTGACGGATGCCTAGCCCCCCACTCTGGCCTCTCCTATAGGATCTTTAAACTCCCAACTGCCCACGATCAAATTAAAAGGGGCACCAAGCTCAGAATGAAGAACTGGTAGCATGTAAGCTATGCGCTCCCTATAGGTTTCTGATATGGAAACTGTTTACCAAGGCTGTACTCATACATGAGGTAAATACAGATTACTTTTCTTTGGATGTTTGACTTGACAGACAAGACACAGGTGGAGATGAACAACAAAGACTTATTTAACAGAAAATAAAGTATTTCATAATGGAGTATTTCATATGAAGTAAAACTGGATCTCAAGTAAAGCAAATAAACCCTGAAGGGAGATTTGATTTCCGTTTCTCTGGACAGGTTACCTTAGCAGGTTCGAGGCTGCTCTTTTCCCACACAGAGTACCTTTCTACAGAACCTACATAACACCAGTTAGAAATGACAGGCCCTTAACAAGATGTTTGTCACACTTAAAGAAACTTTCTTCCCTGCCGATCCCCAGACCCTATCTAAAAGCCAAGTAAAAGCCTGACTAAGCGGGCACTCCTTTCCCCATTTGAAGTCAAGAAGTTGTAGTAGTAGTAATAGTATAGTTTATTTAACGGCTTTCGCCAGCTTATAATACAAAAATAAAACTAGATACAAAAAATTTAAAAAATAAGATTTAAATTTAGAATAATATAATACAGAATAAAATCAACCAGAATTAGGATAAATGGATTATAGAGCAGGATTCAACTTCTCTCTATGTATTGCAAGACAGGCTGCTCAAAAACGAGCAGTAGCCTGGGAAACCTTTGGGTCCATGTCCGAGAGGATGAAATATTGAATCCAGTCTGGGCTGCATACATGGATTTTACTCTGGACATCAAAAAAAAGTTTTATGCGGGGCTCCTCATACCAGCAGCACTGTATTAAAACATACTGTAGCGTCTCTACTTCAAGCGCGCCACAAGGGCAAAAATGCTGGGAGAAGGGGATTTTGTTAAATCCACCCTCTAAACCCATAGACGGCAGGGAGGCACTCCTCGCTAAGGAAAAAGCCCTTCTTTGCTTGGGATTCTCGATGTGGAATAAATAGGATGCTGGAGCTGGATTATCTCTAAGGGAACCAGTACATATAAATGGGGAGAGCTTGGCCAAGTCTTCCAGTCTTGGTCAAGAAGTTTCTGCCTTACCATTTGGAATGCCTGTTCATTGTTTATAAATAGGAGATCCTGGGGAGAAAGTCCCACTGATTGTAATTTCTGATGAATCACTTTCAACCATCTGGAGTGAAAGCCATCTACTATAATACCGTAGGTTGGCACTTGGGGACGCGAGTTTAATTTAAGCCACAATTTTAAAGATGCTAAAACAATCTTAGTTTCCATTTTAACTACTCCAAGCTCGAGACGAATAAAAGCATTTGGAATGCATTTTGGCACTTGTAGAAGAGCTCAGAGAAATTTGGATTGTGATGATCGATCAAGGGGTGAGGGGGCCGGGGGTAGGCAGGGGGAGCTGAGGATTGGGGGAGGGGCCTGCAAAAACCATAGGGGAGGGGCCTGTGGGCTCCTTAGTAGCTACAGGCCTGCAGCTAACTAAACCCAAAGCCTTGCCCTGGAGATGGAATCGAATGCTGCCTTAAGCTCTATAAAGGCAGCATAGAGAGAGAGAGAGGACTGCTTGAAGCATATTTTTCAATAAGATGTTGGATCAGGATACAATGTTCCTGAGTTGGTCTGCCCTCTCTAAACCCAGCCTGTTCCCATGCAAAAATATTTTCTTGCATCGCCCAAGAATTAAATTTTTCAAGCAGATGTCAAGCATATAATTTGGCACAAATGCTTAGAAGGCTGATTGGGTGATAATTGGAGAGGTCATCTCTATTGCCTTTCTTGTAGATCGGTACTATTACTGCAATTTTCCAGTCACAGAAGTTTTCCTTCCCCCACTTCAGCTGAGGCTGGTACACCTGGTCAAGGAGTCCAAGGCCGAATCCCATGGGTCCCCAGGGCAGACGTACACAAGTAACCAGACCACTGTCATATTTAAAAAAGATTCTATAAAGTTCATTTCAGTTTCTACTAATATTTAAATTTATTCCACAACCGACACACTTCTCAAAGATCAAGCAGTAAGAAAATAAAAAAAACTAGCTTCAGCTATCTAACACTTTCAGAACTTGTGTTGGATGGCACAGACCTTAATTTCATAGTCAAAAGCCAAGGCTCAGGCATTCTGTACATTGCTAGCAATTGTGATTGATGCAGTTCATAGTTTCAGGCCTTTAGTCGGTCAAAATCCCAGCTAGTCTCTCTTCTACAGGGCCTTAGCTTAATTACAGTTTTTGGGCCCAGCAACATCAGGTGAGGATGACATTCAATCAGAACACTTTTTCAGGAGAAGCCTCTAGAAAATTACTCCCCCCCCCCCCCGCCACTTCCTTTCTCCCACCACAGGGTCTGTGAGAAGCTAATCACCAGGCTCCCATCTCTGGCCTTGAAGATAAGAACTAAGCAGGCCAGAGACCAATTAGTAACACTTGCAGAATGGACTAGGCCGTTACTATTTCTATTAACCCTTGAGGGGAGGCCTCAGGTGCTTTGTGTGTGGAGTTCCATGGGCTCTGATTGGCTGACAATCACTTGGATTTTATAAAGCTGAAATCACAAGGATTGGTTCAGAGTCCTGGAGGAGAGGCAGGATTTTAAGGATGATTGCCAGAAGCTGCACTTCCAGCCGATCCCTGCCAGCATTGCTTGCCAGCTTAGTTATTCATTATGTACCTTCCTCCAAAAAGCTCAAGGCTGTCTGTGTAGTTTTATCCTTGCGACAACCTTCGTGAGGTGGTTAAGCTGAGAGAGAACAAATTTAGAGAGAGTTCTTGAAGTCAGTGATACGAAATAAATAAATGCGGGTATTAGCTCAAGCGTTGTTTTCTCCTGAAACAGCAGTGTGTGAAAAGACGATCAGTGAACTGACAGCAGTTACCTTTGCTAAGTGGCTTATAAGGCTTTGGCAGGGTTGCTAGAGCTTATTTGTGCATGTTCTGGCCTAGGAACCCTCTAGGGCAATGGCTCTTCATCATCCTTCTCGGTCATGGTCTCCACTGAATTGGAGTACAAGCTGTAATGGTTAAACATGTGGAGGATCTTTCATTGAATTGGGATCTGGGTGGGCTTATCTGCTGTTTCTCCTCCAGATCTGTTTTAGTGGCAGTTGAACCTTTGGGCTGTCACTTCTGGGTGAAGCTGGCGAGGTGCCTTTTTGTGGAGTCATAGGGTGGCTTTGCATGCACATGATGACTGCAGAACCCAAACCATTTTGTGAAATGGCCCCCATGGATCCAATACAACAGCTTCTACCACATTGCTTTCCAAAAGAAGCCAGTGTGATACACGACTGTGGGGCTGGTTAGCATATGAATCTATGCCGGCATGGGTCATTCTTTAGCCTTCAGGAGAATGGTCTGGGGAGGACAACGGCAAGCTGTGCCTGGCTGTTTTTGTGATAAACAGGATTTTTAAATCATTAAGACTGTGACTTTTTGATCCCTTCAGTATTGCCACTACGTTGCTGGCCTGGTTGGGATTGGCCTCTCACGGCTCTTCTCTGCATCCAAGCTGGAAGACCCGGTTGTCGGTCAAGACACGGAGCTCGCCAACTCCATGGGCCTCTTCCTGCAGAAAACCAACATCATTCGAGACTACCTGGAGGACCAATGTGAAGACAGAGAATTTTGGCCGACTGAGGTAAAAGAAGGGAGGGGTGAGGGGGCAGAAGCCGGTCAGTTTGTTAAGGGTTTGTTGTGAAATGCTGCTGGCTCGGTTAAGGAAAATCACTTTCTTGGGTGGTAAAAATTTCAGCAATCTTTGGAGCCTTTTCAGCTTGGGTCTGTGAAAAACTGGAGAGGGAAATAAATGATTGGGGGAGTACTTCTTCCTCTTGGGATGCTATAAACTATTAGGGAGTCTGGTCAGCCCCCCTTTTTTCTGTCTCTCAACACCTTGAGTGCAGCGACCATGCTCAACTCATAGGCTGTTCTTTTTTAAATAATTTATGGGAGTGACTAAACAGAAATTCCTATCTTATACTCTAGAAATCTTAAAAATACAGAGGCAGAGGGTTTTTTGACTTTATATTTATAGTATACATTCATTCCATGTTTTTATGATCGGGATTGTCAGCACTGCTGACAGTTTGTTGACTTTAATTATGTTTGTCCAGGCAGGTTTTACATTCACATTTGGTTTTTAACATTTGCAAAAAACTGCTGTGAAAAGTATATAAATTGTCATACATAAGTACAAAACAACACTAAAAGAAGTCTCATCTCTGCCACAGACTTAAGAAGTGGTCTTAGACAAACCACATTCTCAGACACTCACCGCCATCTGTAACACAGAGATACTGACACTGGTGTACATTACAGGGAATTGTAAGGATTACTGCAATAATATATATATTGCCTCTTGAACACTTGAAATGCGGTTATTTTCTCTCAATCTCTAGGGGTTTTTTTGCCCTTGTTGGCTGGCAGACAGTAGAATCCTGATTAATACCTGAGGCTTTCATCACCAAGTGGGGCTCCCCCATTTCCAGATGGGGCTTCAAGGGCATAAAAAAGATTAGTGATTTCTTTATTATCAGCAAAAACTCCCAGAACCCTGTTGCTCAGCTCAAAAGTTTGTGTAGTTGATCATAGAGCAGGAACCATGATGGAAAAGGCTTAGAATCATAGAATCAAAATCATAGAGTTGGAAAGGACCTCCAGGATCATGTAGTCCAACCCCTGCACATTGCAGGAAATGCACAAATATCTCCCCCTTCACACCCCGGTGACCACTGTTCTTCACCCAGAAGATGACAAAAAAAACCCAGGATTGCTTCCTGACCCCAAAGTGGCGATCAGCATTTCCCTGGAAGTGTAAGTAAGGGTCGCAAGAACTAAGCACTGATGCAACCCTTCCTGCCCTCCCTCTCATGATCTGTCTAAGTTTACAGAATCAGTCTCTGTTTGAAAACTTCCAAAGGACAGCCTGCCACCACCCAAGGAAGCCTCTTCAACTGAGGAACCGCTCTGTCAGGAAGTTCTTTCTAATGTTTAGCTGAAAACTCTTCTGATTTAATGTCAACCCATTGGTTCTGGTCCAACCTTCTGGGGCAACAGAAAACAACTCCGTACTTTCCTCTATATGATAGCCCTTCAAGTACTTGAAGGTAGTTATCATATCACCTCTCAGTTGTCTCCAGGCTAAACATACCCAGCTCCCTCAATCTTTCCTCATAGGAATTGGTCTCCAGACCCCTCACCATCTTTGTTGCCCTCCTCTGAACATGTTCCAGCTTGTCTATAGCCTTCTTAAATTTTGGTGCCCAAAAGTGAACACAATATTCTAGGTGAGGTCTGAGCAGAGTAAAGCGATACCATCACTTTGCGTGATCTGGACACTATACTTCTGTTGATACAGCTCAAAATTGCATTTGCCTTTTTAGCTACTGCATCACACTGCTGATTCATGTCCAGTGTGTTGTCTACTAAGATCCGAGATCCTTTTCTCACATATTACTGCCAAGACAAATCTCTCCCATCCTATAATTACGCATTTGATTTTTCCTTCCTAAATGCAGAACTTTACATTTACCCTCATTGAAACTCATTTTATTTGTGTTAGCCCAGTTTTCTAGCCTGTCAAGATCATCCTGTATCCTGACTCTGTCTTCTACTGTATTTGCTACCCAATCCCATTTAACATCATCTGCAAATTTAATAAGCATTCCCTCTATTCCTTCATCCAAATCAATTATAAAGATGTTGAACAAAACAGGTCCCAGGACAGATCCTTGAGGCACTCCAAGAGGATGAGGAACCATTCACAAGCACTCTTCGGGTGTGACCTGTCAACCAGTTACAGATCCACCTAACTGTCATAGGATCCAAACCACATTTTACCAATTTGTCAACAAGAATAATATGTGGAACCTTATCAAAAGCCTTACTGAAATCAAGATAAACTATGTCTACAGCATTCCCCGATCCAGCAAGGTAGTACCTTTCTAAAAAAAAAGAGAGATAAGGTTAGTTTGATGTGACTTGGGCTCTGGTCAATGCCTGATGAGCCAGGCTAAATGATAGCTAACTGCTAGCTGCCTGAAGGCCATAGTTCATAAACAGGGGCATACAGAAGGAGATGGTCATTCAGATATGGGGGTCCATGCCATGAAGGGTTTTTGAAGGTCAGAACAGGCACCATGAGTCAGCCTCTGAAACAAACTGGCAGCCAGGGTAGCTTTCTCAAAATGGGCATGATGTGTTCCCATCAACTAGCCCCTGACAACGAATTGGCAGCTGCATTCTGCACCACTTGCAGTTCCCAGGTTGTCCTCAAGAGCAGCCCGATGTACAGTGCATTACAGTAGTCACAGCTGTGAGGTTACAAAAGCATGGATCTGCGTGGCCAGACTCTCTGAGCCTCAAAAAAGTGAGTAGGCAAACCAGATGCAAGGGATAAAAGGCATTCCTGGCTACAATACCAACCTGCCTTGCTCTTTAAGCAGCCAGGCTGAGTCCCTGACCCTGCCCTTCTGAGCTTTTAACCTGCTCTGCAAACGCCAACTATACTCTGTCCAGGACAAAGGGGTCTTGCTCTGTTCCCTGAATATTATGAGCAGCAATCTTCCAATCAAAGACAATATAATTGGATCAGAACTTTTTTAAAAAAGCACCTGCACAATTTTTAAAGAAAAAATTGCTTTTGGCTATTTGACTTTTTTTGTGAATTGTGTGTGGCTTTTGTTTTGGTAGAGAGATGATAAATAGGTAGGGAGGCATTTGACTTAGAACTGTGGAAGAGCCCTCAGTAAACATGCTGTTCTGCTGTTCCCAGGTTTGGAGTAAGTATGTGAAGAAGCTATCTGATCTGGCCAAGCCAGAGAACATCGACAAGGCTGTCCAGTGCATGAACGAGCTCATCACCAACACACTCCATCACGTTCCTGACGTCTTGGTCTACTTATCCCGGCTGAAAAATCAAAGTGTGTTCAATTTCTGTGCTATTCCCCAGGTAGGTTGATAGTCTGGGGGGTTGTTGTGTACTGCCACTGCTTAAGAGCATCCAGTGTAAAAATTAAACCATAATTTCAGCTCCTGCTGCTGGACCATTTGAAAGGAGGGCAGAGAATGGCCTGGCCAGCCCTCCATCATGTGTGGACACAACACAAAGTAACCCCCCCCCAGTCTGGCTGCGCCCGAGGTGGGGGAGGCAGCAGCCCACCATGATGCCATTGTGCCTGATACTCAGGAACCTCTTTGGGAGCTCTTTTTTTTGGCTAAGAAAAGGTTATAATAAACATGTACATAAGTGCCCTTAAGTCATAACTAACTTATGGTGATCCCAGCAAGGGGTTTCAAGGCAGGGGAGAAACAGAGGTGGTTGGCTATTGCCTCCTTTGGTGGCCTCCCATTCAAGTACTGACACTGCTTAGCTTCTGAGATCTGACATCATTGGGTTATACTATGCTGCTTTCCCTCCCATATAATAAATACAGGTTAATATACTGAAAAATAGCTAATGGGCTCTGTCCTTTGGCCAAGATAGAGGAACAAGTTATGTGGAGTTGGCTGTAGTCTAGACCTATTTTGAGGCCATAAGAATGTGCTGCAGTCTAAGGAGCCCTTTAGCTAGTTTGATTTCCTGGGGGTTTTGCTGTTCGGTGTCCCCTGTTGTGTGTATCTTTCCAGTACCAGTGTGCTAGGCTGTGTGGTCTGGATGTGTTAAACCTTGGTCTGAGCTACACAAACAGAGAATCTAGGCCCGGGTTTTCCATCCCAAGGTTTTATAAATGTGTGCATTGGTGAAATCTCAGTTGCTGGCTGAGTGGGGTAAGATATAAGGCTTGGGTACCCAAACAGCTCTGTGTTCAGTTTCCGGAATCAGCAGAAGCAGAGCAAACAATGCACAATAAGCTACTGATGTGGAATTTTGCTTTCTGTTGGCTCACAGTTTTGGGCATCTTCTGGCATGGAATATACACACTCCTGATACTATTCTATTGTAGCCCAGAGTTGTGTTGATGCCTTTCCTCCCTCCCTCCCTCCACAGGTGATGGCCATTGCCACTTTGGCTGCCTGCTACAACAACAAGCAGGTTTTCACGGGCGTGGTGAAGATCCGGAAGGGACAAGCTGTCACCCTGATGATGGATGCCACCAACATGGAAGCTGTCAAAGCTATCATGTACCAGTACATGGAAGAGGTAAGTTGGGCAGCAGGAGTGAAGTCATGATATAGGAATTCTTCTTGGTGGGAATGCTCAGAACTGCTTACAGTGCTATGTAAACATGCAAAAATGTAAAATATCACCCTATAATCAAAACGTACAGCGGAATAAAACAGTAAAAGCAGCAGTAAACAATCCCAAGTCAATAAAATAATCGTAAACAGCAGAAAAAGAGGGAAACTGTTCACAGTTGGTTTGTCCTTGCCTGTCTCTATGTGGTGACCCTGGACTTCCTTGGTGATCTCCCTTCAAATACTGATCAGAGCTTAGCTTCCGAGATCTGACAAGTTCGGGCTAGCCTGGGCCATCCAGGCCAGGGCATTGGTAGCCCTAAATAAATACTGTATCCTAGTATTAGGGTGCCATATCTGCAAATGTGACCATTTGGTGGATCAGGAGACCTTTTTACCATCCATGAATTCTTCTCTTATTAGATCTACCAGAAGATCCCAAGCACTGATCCTTCTTCCAGCAGAACTCAACAGATCATCGCCTCCGTCCGATCCCTAAGCATACCCAGTGGCACCCTCATCTCTCGGGTCCATTACTCACCCATCTATTTGTCCTGTGCCATGCTCTTAGTTGCCTTGAGCTGGCAGTACATGAGCACAGTCTCGAAAGCGACCGAGGAATATGTGCACACGGGCGAGAACTGAGCACAGAGCTCTGAGGATAATGCGCTTCCTGGGAATGCTTTTCCTCCACCTTTCTCTCTCCCTTTTTTTGTGTGTGTGGTTGGGGAGCTGTTGGATTCCCAGGACTGTAGGGAACAGGACTCAGATTTCAGTCACAAGCCAATTGGGGCTGGAAGCTTTAGCCTAGGAATACTTCAGAATCCAGAAGGTATCTAACAAATAGCTGTTTCCAAACTTGGACCCTTATTTTCCTTTTGGATGAACTGACTACAAACAAGTCTGTTTTGAGTCTTACTTGATGTTTTTTTTTTCTTTACTGCAGACTGTTTTGATGTACATTTTGGACATAGATTGCTTTTTAACTAGGATGTTAAAGATGCATCTTTGCTGCTTGTAACTTTTGACAGTAAAAAAAAAAAGTGTGAGATAAGCTATCACTCTTTTTATTTAATTTGGCTGTTGTATAAAAGGAGTCTGTCAGTGTGCAAAACCCAGCTTTTTTTGGTTGCTTAGCATGTAGCAGTTGTCGTGCTGAGTCCAACAAAGAGGAGAAACTCCATGTACTTTGCATTTTTTACTTGGCTTATTTAAGAGCATGTGAAGGTGGGGGAGAGAATGGATTTAGCAGGGATTGTTTGGGTACGCTTATCACAGATAGCCTTTTAGTGGCAAACCCTGATACAGTTGGTAATAGTTCAGTATATACTGATACATTTGGACAGGGGTGGTGGTGTGAGAGAGGGAGGGATGTGTGGCAATCAGGGACTGAGTGGCTCTCTATTCACCCATTATTCGGAGCAGGCTGGAAAGACCCTGAGGGGAGGTGTAGTTCACATCTTGGTTTCCAATACGCACCTTTACCTCTCAATTTATAGGAAGATTGAACCAAGTAAGTTTCTTCATAAAGCTGCTTTCAGCTGCCAAAGTGAGATTGGCCTCTTCTGAGACTTAGTTTGGTGTACTGGTTAGAGTGTCACGCTAGGATCCGGGAGACCCAGTCTTGAATTCCCACTCTGCCATGGAAGCTTGCTAGGTAACCTCGGGCCAGTCACACAAGCTGCCTGCTCTACCTCAAAGAATTGTTGCGAGGATAAGATGGAGAACAATGTAAGCCACTTTGGGGTCCCACTGGGAGAAAAGCAGAGTATAAATTAAGTAAATAAGTGGCTTTCAGCTGCCAAGCTGAGGCTTGTCTCCTCTGACAGTGAACAAAGGTGGTGAGGTGTGTGTGTTGTGAACTTCTTTGAGTAGATGATGTCACGTAGCCAACTGGCCTGATCCTGTAAAAGGGCTAGATGGAGTGTGATAAGTAGAGGATATGAATGCTCTTTGCTTTGTGTTGTGGTAAAAACTAATCTGGTCCACCCCCCCGCCTTACAACTTGTTAGTTCAGTTACATTTCTAAACCTTTTCTCACAGACTGTTTGCCCAACTTTACCTCAGTTGCTTTTGCTAGGCAACCTTCGAATCTCTCTCTCAGTAAAAGGGGGGGCAGGCCTCTTTCTGGGACTATGTTGGCCTTTGATGAAGGCTTCAATGGGGCCAGGCCTGGTAGCAACCACTGGGCAATTTGCTACCACCTGACTTACATGACACACTCAGGCCCAGCTGCTTGCTACTGTTCAAAAGCAGCAGTTTCAGAATTAGTCTCCCAGATTCAAGTTTGAATGCCCACATTGCTATGGAAACTCATTCGTAAACCTAACCTGCCTCATAGAGTTGTTGTGAGGATCAAATAGAGCAGAGGACAATGAATAAGAACATAAGTACATAAGAGAAGCCAATGTTGAATCAGGCCAATGGCACATCTAGTCCAACACTCTGTCACACAGTGGCCAAAATATACCAGGTGCCATCAGGAGGTCCAGCAGTGGGGCCAGGACACTTGAAGCCCTCCCACTGCTGCCCCCCCCAGCACCAAGAATAGAGTGCATCACCTGCCCCAGACTGAGAGTTCCCATCTATAATGATATAAACCTCTTCGGGTCTCCATCATGGAGAAAGGCTGGGTATAAATGAAGTAAATACAAATATATCCAAAGATGGGGGGCAGATAAAAATTAGGTCGGTTGCGTGTGAAGGAGAGAAAGAAGGAAAGGTGAGAATATAGAGGTTTTCAGAAGGGGAGAGTGAAATGCCCCTCAGAAGTCCTTGCAAGTTCCCCACCAGTGACAGTAGCCACTACAAAATGCACCTGAGTGACTTGCTACTGCATGACTTTTGCAACTTGGCCAGATTTTCCCAGGGAAAGGCTGCCAAGGGGAGGACGGAGGGAAGAAGAGGAGGAGATTGGATTTATACCCTGCCCTTCACTACCCAAGGAAGTCTCAGAGCAGCTTGCAAACTCCTTTCCCTTCCTCTCCCCACAACAGACACCCTGTGAGGATGGGGCTGAGAGAGGTCTTTCAAGAATTGCCCTTTCAAAGACAGCTCTTGTCAGAACTATGGCTTGCCCAAGGTCATCCAACAGCTGCAAGTGAAGGAGTGGGGAATCAAACCTGGTTCTCCCATATTAGAGTCCGCACACTTAACCACTACACTAAACTGACCATGACACCCACCAAGTATGTATTAAAAAGTGGGCAGGGCTAGGTGGGGCTTTTGCACAACAGGCCCTCTGCTTGGCTGTGTATCCTGTTCAACAGAGCTTCTGCCTGAAATGCTGGAGAGCTACTATTAGAGTTTCATAATCTCAATCTCTTGACAGTTCCTGGCTGTGCCCACCCACCTGTGTCAGAATTCCAGGCTTAAAAAAGTTGGCGGCCCCTGGGTTAGGGTGTCAAATTAGGATCTGCAAGACCCTCCATTCTGCCATGGGTGACCTTGGTTTAGTCATACTTGGCCTACTCAGTCTTACAGGGTTGTTGTGAGGGCAAAATGGAGAAGGGAATGATACAAGATGCTTTGGATCCCCACTGGGGAGAAAGGTGAGATATTCAAGCTGAAGACTAACGTTTTGTTTTTTAAAGACTGGTTAGCTTTATTTAATACCCATTAGAAGATATGGGAGCTGCTACCAGAAGAGAAAGATTGTGGGGAAGGGAAAAGAAAGTGACCCCTGTAAGTCCTTGCAAGTTTCCTTGAATTCTGCTGCTGCATTAAGCTTGTGTGACAGATAGAAGGCATGTCTCAACAATCTGGGTTTTTCCTTTTGCCCCTGAGATTAGCCTGTTGTAGAAGTAGTGACAGACTTCACGTTCCTGGGATCCCAGATCACTGCAGATGGTGACTGCAGCCATGAAATTAAAAGACGCCTGCTCCTTGGGAGGAAGGCAATGGCAAACCTAAACAGCATGATAAAAAGCAGAGACATCATCCTGCCAACAAAAGTCCGCATGGTCAAAGCAATGGTATTCCCCGTAGTAATGTACGGCTGCGAAAGTTGGACCGTAAGGAAGGACGAGCGCTGAATAGATTCTTTTGAACTATGGTGCTGGAGAAGACTCTTGAGAGTCCCTTGGACTGCAAGGAGATAAAATCATTCAATCCTAAAAGAAATCAACCCTGACTGTTCTCTGGAAGGCCAGATCCTGAAGTTGAAGCTCAAATACTTTGGCCACCAAATGAGAAGGGAGCACTCACTGGAGAAGACCCTGATGCTGGGAAAGATTGAAGGTCAAAGAAGAAGGGGACGGCAAAGGATGAGATGGTTAGACAGTGTCATCGATGCGATGAACATGAAATTGAGCAAACGCCAGAGCACTACGGAAGACAGGAGGGCCTGGTGTGATCTGGTCCATGGGGTCGCGAAGAGTCAGACTCGACTGTGCAACTGAACAACAACAAGAAGGCTACAACTTCCTTGTAGGTTTTCTTCTCTAGCCTTAGCATTGGGAAAATAATGAGTACAAGATCCCCCACCCCCTAAAAATTGCATCGCCAAGCATATCATGTACACCACTCCCAGTCAGGGGAGATCTTGATTTCCATCTGGAGTGGATGTTTTGAGCATCAATCTGCGTATCCTGACGCTTATTCTAATGTAATAGAACTAAAGTAATAGAAGTACCCACTCTGTAATGTAAGTAAGGCAATGTGTTTCCAAATAGTTTTGAAATTGTCAGTGTCCATTTGCTTGGTATTTTAAAAGCTTTGCCACATTCCCATGAGGGCCTGACCTCTTTTTATAAACTGGTGTTATGCTCAGTTTAACTGTCTTCCTTGCAAAGAACCCAGCTCAAACTTTGAGTGAGTGAGCAAAGGATAAGAAACTTGGGGAGGGTGAGAGGATAAAATGTATAATAAAGCTTGTGGATCAGTAACTAACTTTCAGTTGATGGGCTGGTGGCCTTGTAAAGAACACAAGACTGGATGGATTTTGATCTGATGTACTAAACTAGCATGCAGTCCTCAAAACATACAAAGCATCCTATAGCTTAGCTAAGCTATATGTAATCAATGTGATAAAGCAAACCCATTAGCCCAAGTTGTAGTTCATATCCAAAGTATGTGCATCATTTTTTTCTAAAGCCACACAGCCCTCCTCCTCAGTTCATTTCTGATGTTTAGGTAAACATTGTATGTGGGTGAAAGATGTGCCCCTTCTAACAGCACTACACTGTGACTAGTGCGTAACAGAGCAGCCCTAGTGCACATAACACAGTGGTGTCCTGATGAGTAATCTTCAGCCCAAACGTTGGGTCCCTGGAATGGGCCAGAGCTGCACTTGCCAAGCCACACGTTTACACAAGCACATGTTCCAGTTTGCACAGAGTGCAAAGCTATTGTACTTCCTGCCTCTTTCTCAGCCCACATGGTGGGGAAGATTCCTTTAGCTGAGGCAGTGCTGTTCTTCCCCTGATGCAAGTGCTGTCATGTTAATTCATGCTACAGGCTTGCAGTTCAATGGGTGTTATGAAACTGCCTGGGACTTAAAGGTAACCTCCAGATCTGAAAATAATGAAGACCACTGCTAAAGATAAATTGTAAGGCATTTAGTATAACAGGTGGTGGTGGGAGAGAATTGCCTTAAGGTTAGTAAGGGTAAAGGTTTCTCTTGCTTGAAAGCTAGTCAAATCTGACTCTAGGGGGTGGTGCTCATCTCCATTTCCAAGCCAAAGAGCCAGTGCTGTCTGAAGAAGTTTCTGTGGTCATGTGGCTGGCGTGACTAAATGCCGAGGCGGATGTAACACTTATCTTCCCACTGAAGCGGTACCTATTTATCTACTTGCATTTTCTTGCTTTCGAACTGCTAGGTTGGCAGGAGCTGGGGCCAGAGATGGGAGCTCACTCCTTCATGCAGCACTAGGGTCTCAAACTGCCGAGCTACTGACCTTCTAGTCTGCAGCTCAGTGTCTTAATCTCTGAGCTACTGCCTCCCCAAATATGGAAATACTTCAAGGTAGCCACTCTCATCCCACTCCCTTGGAGTCCTCTGAGCCTATATTGTATTGCGAATCTTCCCCATCTGTACTCAAATGCTATTTGTTTACCTATGCAGACTTATTAAATAGCTGAATCCAGATGCAGCTGTAACAAATCCAGAAGTTAGCCAGTTGGCCAAATTATGCAGCAAGCCCCTGTTCCAAACGGTCTTTGAATCTTTACTCTGCTCTCCTTTGCCTGGAGCCAAGTGTACTGCAGTACCTCTTCAAACTCCCCCCACCCCCCAAGGGCATAGACTTTGCAATTTCCCAGGGGGGGCTAGGCTGGGCCAGAGGCATTGCTAAGTCATTAAAAGAACTGGGACCCAATGACATTATAGGGAGGAGCCAGTGACATCACAGGCCATTGTCACTATCTATGGAGGTGGAACTATGTGGCATTTAGGGTGGGGCTCCACAGAAAATTAGGGTGGCCTGGGAACCCCCTAGCAATGCCCTTGGGCTGGGCTAACCTCAGGAACAGGTGCCTTCTTAGCACATTGCTTAGAAACTCCACCTTAAAATGCAGCACAGATTCTATTGCTAGGGACTGTTTTTCCACTCTGTCATTACAGTCCTAGAGTAGCCTATCTGGGCTCAAAAACCTTACTGGAAAAACCATTCTGCATTTTCTTTGCAACTTTTTTTGGGCTACAGTGTATTTCAGCAGAGCCCATGCAACTCAATTGGCATTCCTGGCTCCCATTATCTCCAATGGGCAATCCTGTCATTCCTTTTAGTACATCCCAGTTGGTTGCCCCTTTGAAACTACCACACCATTTTAAGTAACAGCAAAACGAAGAGCATGAACACAGAGTGCACATCCCTTACCAATGTTCTCTCTAGGCTGCACACAGATCAAAAGGAAATTTTAAAAGGCCTCTGATCAGCATGTCCCCCCATCTTGTTCATGCAGATGGGCTTACGATTTAAAAATGAAATGGAGATTGAAAGAAAGGGTGATTCAGCAGATGCAAGCCGATGACAATGGTCTGCATCCACCATCTCAAACAGAAGAACCAGAGCTTCCAGTTTCAGCACTGGAGCTAGGGGTGCCAGCCTCCAGGTGGGACCTAGGGATCCCATGGAATTACAGCTCATTTTCAGACTAAAAAAATTAGTTTCCCTGAAGAAAATGGACGTTCTGGAGGGTGGACTCTATGGCATGGTACACCACTGAGATCCCAGTCCTCCCCAGGCTCCATCCCCAAATCTCCAGGAGTTACCCAACCTGTATTGGGCCACCCCTCCCCCTCCATCCCCCAGAGGTGGATAGGGGGAATCTGGCAACCCTAACTAGGGATGTTTTAACAAGGGAGGGAGGGAGGCAAGAGTTGGAAAGAAAGCAAATAGATGGGAAGGAAGGAAGGAAGGAAAGAAGGAGGGGAGAAATGAAAAGAAAGAAAATAGAAATCCCACTCCATAATTTATCCAGTTCAGGGGAGAATTGGTCTTGAATGTTTGCATTTAAATTCTTCAAGGCAGGCCCGTAGCTACAGTGGGGCATTTTGGGGCCTGGCCCCCTGACTTCCTGCCAAGGCCCCCTGACTTCCACCCAGCCTCCAGGACTCCCAACCTCTCTGGGCCACCTGGAGAACTCCCCACCACCGCCCCTTCCCCAAGCATGGCTTGCTTCCCCATATAGGCAAGCCAAGTGTGAATGCCGCAAAAGTGAGTTTTTGGGGTTTTTATTATTATTATTTTGTGATGTCAGTGCACCGTGACTTATTTAAAGGCCCCCTGAATTACAAAATCCTGGCTATGGGCCTGCTTCAAGGTTTCACCTGCCCTCCTCCCCGGCTGTGTGTGCAATTTCAGTGATTGTAAACTGCTGATTCCTGGCTTTCCTAATATCCTCTCTCTGTCAAGGGAAGGGGTGGAGCTCAACAAAGAACTCAGAAGAGTCTCCTCTCGGAGAAAATAAAGGGCTCTGGTTAAGTAGTGAACTCAGGAGTAGGAAAACAACAGCAGCGGCATGAGGCTGCAGTTAAGGTGCCCGGGCACCCAGACGCCCAGAGATCCTCCATGGATGCCGACCTCCCCCACCCCAACTTCCCTGCATGGCTCTGCCTAGTGCCCACCACCCCACCCCTGGAAACATTCCTCCCACCCTCGCTGGAGCCCCAGGACAGCACGGGAAAGCTGAAAGCACTGAAAAGATGTGCAGCCCCCAGCTCCACCAGGCCCAACTGAGGGTTTCTGGGAGCTGGGGGTGGGGCTTAGCTTTCAGGAAGCAAGTCCTGAGTTTCCTGCCATCCCACCCGAAGTCTCAGAAAGCAGAGGGAAAAAACCCTCTGCTTTCAAAATGGGTTGGGGGTGGCGGGGGTGGTAAAGCTTGTGAGCCTGGTTGCCCAGGGGGAGGGGGGCTCAGCCCCTCAAGTCCCCCTGAAGTTGACACCTATACCCCCCCCATAGTGGTACAAATTAAGCTTGTTCTCAAAAGTATACCCAACTCATTGAAGATTTAGGCAACATTGTAGTGGTTGAAATTAGGGAAAGCTTTCTTCCAGGCTAAAGCAGAACAGAGTAATCTTCAAAGCACCCCACTTCAAGAATGCAATTCCCCCCACCTAGAAGTCATGCAAAGACAACCAGGCATTGTTAGACAGAATTTATAGTTATACATTATTTACAAAATAGCACTAACAGGAGCCTCCTTGCTACATAAGAGGGAAGGACAAAATGGCTACTGTGCAGGTAGGAAAACCAAAACCAGCTTATTCCTTCTCCCACCACCCCCGGGGGCCAAAAGGCACAGGAGCTCCTAAGCACACTTCCACCTATCTCAAAACAGTTGTTTGCTGCACTCTGTAACTAACCCTCCACTTCAGCTGTGAAGTGTACCGTACAGATGACCAAGCTACCTCACTCCAGGGCAATGTGATCAGTTGTATAGATTCCCTGGCTCTGGAGAATTCTTGCTCCAAATATGTCAGAAAAGGATTGTTACCAGCTGAATTGCCTGTACTTTGAGAGCTACGTCCAGTAGCATTATGTGCAGAGGCTTAGTAAGATGCAATTACAAAACATGAAGTGTTCACATGCATACCTGTGAGAGATTTTAGGAATACTTTAGTGGCATCAACTGATTTATTGCACTATCAAAAGTTTGTCAATTTCTCAACATGCAAAACGGTTCCTTCCCTACCCCTGGCTGACAACCTTAGCAGTCGTTACAGGCACATTTCAACATAGGTTAGGCTGAAAGACAGTAACTAGTCCAAGGAAAGCCAGGAATTTCACCCAAGTTTTTCCGTATTAGACGTCAACCTCTATCCTGCTGCATCATACTGGGCTAACATATGGCTGTTGTAGTAACCCAGTGATTTTTTTTAAAAAAGCAACTCCTTTAAAGACAGATTTCTTTCTTTTAAAACACTTCTAATAGCAAGGAACAGTGCTATGGGGCTTTGCCATCATCTCCGGCACATGCAAGAACCAGGGTGTAAGTTCTACGCTGCGGGCATGGGAAGCAAGACTATGGCACTCTTCTTCCTCGTTTGAACCCCAAAGAGTGGCTTATTCGTGGTTACTGTCTCACCACACTGTAGAAACTGTACTGTAGAATGGATGCTCTTTTGCTACCGTGTTTGTCTGATGGAGTAGTTCTGTGCTCTGAATTCCAGCAAGAGGAAAAAAAAATTCCCACAAACAATCCCTACTTTTCAAGGTCAGCTTCATCTCTGTCTCTTGTCTGACATTTTGTCCATCAAGTAGCAAAGACCTTGTACATTCAGCACGGACGGTGAACCCACCACCTCAGCTGCACAGGCAGACTGTTGGAAATCACAATTATACATTTTTTTTTTAAAAAAAAGCTTTAATAAGAAGCTCAAGTCTAAAATGTCTCCTATGAACTCAGACTTCTGCAACCACAGTTGGTAGCTTCACACGTAAAATTAATCCCAATGATTTGTAGAATAAAAGGAGGATGGTCTGGGTTCAGAAGAACGTTACAGCCAATTCCTGTAGTGGCTCACGCTTGGGATGCCAGCAACGATCTCAGATTCAATTCCACAGTGGTCCTGGCCTCGGAGGATTTTAAAGTAACCTGAAGAGAGAGAGAAATAAAGAAAACACTGTATGCTCCCCCCTATATTTGCAAGCTAATGGTCATGCCATCAAGTGCCCAAGTCTCTGCTGCAAACAATTGAGTATTAACACTTTAAGAATCTATTGTCAGCAAAGGCAATACCAGATGCATCTGTTGAGAAAGAATGTTCCCAAGATGATGGTACATCCCATCCCCTGCCTTTCTGTTATTTGGGGTGCTCAGAGAAATGCCTCTGATGCTCTTGGTGACTTGCAGACCCATTGGGAAAGGTGACTATCCTGGAATTAAATCCCATATTTCCACTGACTGGCATCCAAAGCAACTTGTTACAGAATCGGTTTTCCCCTGCTCCCAACAACGTGGATAAAGCAGCAAGCCAGGAGTTGGTTTTTTAAATCTGTCAAATAAGTATTGCCAAGAGTTTGACCAGAAGTCTTATCTGGCGGTGGGAAAATAGCAACATAGGAGTCACATGACAAATGTGCTTCAAGAAGGTATTCTGCCATCTTGGCATTACCACAGAAAAGGCCCTGTTCCTAGCAGATACCTGCTTCTGACAGTGGAATTATTTAGAGCTAGGTCTCAGCAAATATGGGATGCTGACAAGTTACCCCCTTAGCAATCAGAAGTCATGGTTTTAAAAAACGTCAGAGCCAGCACTTTGATGTGTACCAAGTGAGTAGAGCTCTTGCATGCACCTGGAGTAAGCAATAAGTCTAGGTTCTCACCCCTGCCTCCCAGGAAAATGGTGCTGTTCTCACAATATGAGGATGGTCCCACATAAGGAGAGGTAATTTAAATCTGCTCCAAAATTGGTCACCTACCATTGTTACCCCAGTCCGTGTTCCAGGAATTAGCCACCAACCAGTAAGGAGTGCCATTTTCTTCTCCCCAGCCAAGAATTCGGATAGCGTGACCTCCAACTTGCTCTCCAGAGACATGCTGATAGACGCCTGCAGAAAAAAAAGTTGCAGCTTCCTCTTACTACAGTCACCACTCAATCCGACCCAAGGTATGTTTAGGCAAGGTATCCAGAAGGCACAACCTATTTTATCAGGCCTGATGTTCATGAAGGGAGATTTAAGATTTTTGCTAAAAATACTGCGTGTTTTGCAACTGAAGAAACCTTTGCAATGAGAACCATGCATTTCCCTCCACAGATGGACTCTGGGTCCAGACAATCTGCTGTTATTGGTAAGCTGGGCAGACTGCATCCTTTTGGTCATGAAGGAAGAGGCAGGGAGCACTTGCAGAGTGAAATGGAAATTCATTTCCGAGAAACTTGGCCCAAATCCAGAAATATTTAAAAGCCTGGTTGTACAGAACCTTCATATTTTTGCTGTAAAGATTTAAGTGTATAGGTTTAACCGAGCTATGTAATGAGACACGTAACATTTTACATAGTAATGTAACTCTTTACAAGGCAATGGTTAATGCTTTTTTATGCTAAGAGAACTTGGATTAACTCAGTTAAATTCTCAAAGCTGCTGAGTTTAATTAGGTCTCTTCCCCCACCCCCTTCAGTTACAGAATGTGAGGCTGTCCATTCTGAAGGTACACTTCCAATTCACCTGTGTACTAAGGAATTAAATGCAGGCACTTCTTGTACCATTTTACCTTGAAGTCACTTAAAATTAACAGGTTAGGCTTACCTGATTTGTACATGAGGAAGTCAGAGTACACCAAGAAAGCTCCCTCCACTGGCCCATTCTTGTAAATCTCCGCCATTATTTCCTTTTCACTACGAGGGACACCATAGGAGGTAGCCCCTAGAAATGATTGGAATGAAAAAGTAGAAACACAGACGTTGACATAGAAATTTTAAAAACTGTTTAGTCCAGATTTGCTGACCTCCCACCCATAAACGTCTCACTGCCTTATGGCAGCACCTGGCTCTGAATTCCCATCTGCTAGGTGTCCTTAGGATGTACTCCATATGCATGCTGCAAAAACTGCCTTAGTTGGCCAGATGAACAAGAGCAGCATGGTGGCACCATCCAGTAGTAAAGCTGGAGCTTATTGGAGAAGGTCGATGATACAGATAGGTTCCCTGAAGCTTTTTGCTTTTATTACAGTTTGCGGTCATTGTAAGTGGCTTCAAAAGTACTCATTTGACTAATTTAGTACATTTTTATTCTGCCTTTCCTTTAAGGAGCTCAGAGCAGCTTATGTTGGTCCCTGGGAGCTAAGCTGACAGACAATGACTGAGCATCATGGCACTGTGGGGATGTGAACTTGAGGCTTCCAGATCCTAGTCCAACATTTTAACCACTATGCCAAAGGAGCTCTGCTGCCTGCTTGTAAAACTCACAGGCCTGTCCTAAACTTGACTATGTATTTTAGTAGACTTCATTACCGTAGTGCTTGTCACTCTGGTATGATGGAGAGTAGCCTGCTTCACATGCTTTCAGACATTTGGGGGTATCACCCCCCTCACCAGTGCAAGGGGGTCGGGATCCGTTGATGTGATGCTCACAGGGTGGGATAGAATAGGGCCTGCAGCCTGTTGGATGGAAATCAAACCAGGGAGTCAAGTACAATTCGGGAACACCCTTTTCATGGGGCACTGAACCCCAATGCTGCATTCAATGAAATCCAAATGATCTCTAACCAGGATACGCTGTGTAAAAATACATCATTTCATTCAAATGCTAAGGCTCAATACATTTTGAGTAGGGAACAGCAGAACAGAAGGTAGTATTAGAGTGCACAGTAGGGGGGCACTGCTCATTAACATGGGCAAGGATTGATCCTGATTTGAACTAAGAAGGCTGCACTCAAAGTATAAGAAAAAGGGGCCATGGCTCACTGGTAGAGCATCTGCTTGGTATGTAGAAGGTCTGAGGGTCAATCTCTGGCATCTCCAGTTAAAAAGATCAAGTAGTAGGTGATGTCTGGAAGACCTCCGCCTGAGACCCTGGAGAGCCACTTGCCAGTTTCAGTAGACTATCCTGACCTTGATGGACCAGTGGTCTGATTCAGTCTAAAGGCAGGTTCATGTGACATCAAGCCCCACCCTGTGAGTCTCAGAGTCTAAAACGTCTTAAAAACAAACCTGTCCTTTCCCCCTCATTCATGTCAAAATTTCTGGAAATTTTACATCTGTCAGGCTTTGTCTGGTTCAGGGTACAAATTCGAAACCACTGGTCTACAGTATAGATAGGAACAATCAAGGGTTGAGACAGCCCTGGCAATAAATTATCTAAGCGGCAGCCACTCACTTTCTGCTCTTCCTGATTCCCTTTTGCATTTAGTTACATGCTACGAACTGGTCCCTTTTCCATTTGTTCCAATGTCACTGTTGTAGTTTTGGTGAGTTACAACTGAAACTGGCACCTGTCACAGAATTGCATTTTGACAGCATTATGACACCACCATTTTGAAATTCCATTTCTTGGCCTAAACAGGGCCCCAGGAGGCCAGAAACACTGGAAGAAATAAAGATAGCCAATAGGTGCACGCGCGCGCACACACAGAGTATTTTTGGGGTTCAAATATATTGAACCCAAAAAATATTGGTATTTTCCAATATTCCCAAACCCTAATATTGGTATGGCATTGGGATTCAGATTCAGGAAATATTCAGGATCACCAAAAGTTTTCAGTTCCATTATATCCTATGGAGACCATTATAGTCAATGGTCCCCATAGGCTATAATGGAGAATCGAGCCGGGGGTATCAGGGGCTCAGAGGGGGCTGTTATCTGAGGCAGAGGCACCAAATTTGCAGCATCTCCTCAACCTGCCCCCCCCATTTAAAAAACATTGGACCAGAGGAACTGATGATTGCAGTAGAAGGTCCAGAAGTTTACTGATTGCTGGTTCACTTGGCAACAACTGGACTTTGTGCAAGATGAGCAACAAACTGCAGAACAAAACAGTCAACATTTGGGCTGCGGAATGACAAGTTGCTGTGAAGTACAATGCAAGGCGCCCCCCCCCAGCACTTTGGTGTGTAAAGTGACTCACCAATATGTGAGTCATAAAGCCCACCAGATACCAGGCCTTTTTCTGTCCAGTACTGCCATGCACCTGAAGGATAGCCTCCATTGCATCTGCAAGAAAAGCAAGGATTATGCACAACTATTCTGATGCTCCTGTAGGAAATATAGGAAGGATAAAGGAGACACCTGCAGAAACCTGGGGACAACATCCCTCTGGAGAGCTGCAAAGCCACCGTGGTCATTGAGTGCGAGAACCTTTGGAGGAGCTCATGACTTCCTCTCCTTCCCACATCTTAAATGGCCAAACTATTTGAGGCTTTTATGTTCAGGCAGCTCTCAGTCCACCAATCCTTCCCCCAAGCTTTTTTAACAAGCAAGTTGACTTGAGCATGCTTTCTTGAACTCCAGAGTCTTCAATCCTGGGAACTTTATTTAAGTAAAGGAACCATAAGTAACCCTGAAGTCTCAGGCTATGGAGATTACTTACCCCATTCCGCATTCAAAACCACAACAAGACAGCAAGTCTTCAGCAGAGATCTCCACGTTCACCTTGGTATTGGTGTGAACACAAACCCGGTCTGAAATGGCTTCCACTGCACCAAATGCCTACAGAATGGCAACACCAAGAGTCAACTAAGAGTTTGGTTTTTACCTCCAAGTCATTACTGCACACCAAGAGCTTAATATTCCATAAGTTGGTTACCACAGATTCCACAGGCTAACAACCTATGAATTTTTAAGCATTCTAAGGCCAGGGCTTTAAGCAATTCCCTGCCTTCTTTACTGTTTACCTCACGATGGGACACAGTGACATGGGACACCAGTCCTTAAAGTCAATAAAATATCATGCTACCAAAGAGGGGACAGTGGTGGTTTAGTAAGTGGGGTTTCCCCCCATCAAAACAGAAAAGGCCTTTAAGGTTTCTACTCACTCATCCACCAACAAATACATTACTCCCATTTGAACCCATGCCCAATGAGACATCACACTCTGCCAGTCCCAAGTGATTCCTTTAGCTGCTGACATTAGCCTTACCCAGCAAGAGCCGCAAGAGCCTTGATCTCTGATCTCGTTAATTGTTGGACAGTTTGGCCACTGCTGCCTGGAATCAAAGCTGTCAGGCAACTCCATGTCATCAGCAAACCCTAACCTGGGGGGTGGGAAAGAAGGGAGAGGAACGCAAACAAAGCATGTCAGGTTAAGCCGTCTTGCCACATACTTCAAGGAAACACACTCAATGGAACAATGCTAACCAGCTAGGTCAAAGTTCCATGACATCCGCCTGACTATACCACATCCCCAAAGACCAGAAGAAGCCTTCCAGTAAGCCAAGCCAATATTCTGCCCCCCCCCATGTAATCTACTACCCAGAAGAAGCCCCAATGTTCACTGCCTACTAAGTTTGAGAGATGTAAACTCAAACTAGTTAAAGCACCAAAGGCTTTTAAAAAGACACTAAGATGTGAGTTGCATTATTTGATGAAACCTGTGGCCACAGCTAGTAGCATTCATTATAGCTTATGATGCTCACCTATAAGTTGTTCTGAGAGTTTTAGCTATAAATCGGGTTACGAATTAAGCACATTATGAAGGTTTTGTAGTATAATAATCAGGATGTTATTTATTGAAAGTTACAGCTTACCCTATGGCTACTATCTGTTAATAATTGAATAGCCTTATCTAGACCCTGAAGTATTTGCTTTCAACATCCCAGCATCCCTCAGGATGCTAATGATTCAGAAGTCCTATTTTAAATCTACTACTAGTGCCAAAAAACTCTGTTGCATTTAAGTATTCTGAGAACTAGTCTTTGTGAGTGTGAGAAAGTTGGGACCAGGGAACTCATTTACCTTGGTGCCCTTGCCCCCAGAAAGCCCCAATACTGTTGGAAAGTCACTATTTCCCAGCAGAGGCAGCCATATTTGGCTTTTTTTTGGTAGTGATTGAACATGTGCACTTACAGGATAGTGTCTTTGATGTCACTATCAGGTGTCTGATACAAGTCCCTCCCTCTTTGGACTACACTATTTTGAATAACCTGTTTTCTGAAAGCAAAACAATCCATTTCCTATTTTACCCCCATTTTCTTGTCCCCTAAAGTTTGCATGCTTGAGTGCATATCTCCAGAACCTTAAAAAAATTAAATAAGCTATCCAACAGGAAGCAGTGAAGAAACCATGGTCCAAAAAGCCCCCAAGTTAATACACGTGTGACAGGATTAAAAGTAAAAGAAAAAAATACTTCACCTTATTGGAAGTTTGGGGCCATTCAAGAATGTACCACATAACTTTTTCACATAAGTCATGTCAACATTATGAAAGTTATGCCCAGCCTTGAAAAGAAAAAAAAGAAATTTAAGGTGGCCCACAGCTTGCAAGGCCAAGAACATAGACAGTATTCAAAGACACCAGCACCTGAAAGCAATGAGCCAGAATAATGAGCCAGATGGTCCTTTACATAGTAAACAACACCATGTCACCACATTTTGCTGGGCATGGAGGGCCCATTCTTTGCCAAGGCAAACCTCTAAGGCACTGGTAGGACTTCTGAGGCTCAGACTGTACCTTGTCTCTCTCCTGTTCTTTTGTGTGCTGGCACAGAAACAATCTTTTTAGGTAGATTTGCACAAATCAAAATGGCTGTAGGTAATGTTTTCCTGCCCAAGCTGTCCACATGCTAGAATACAGGGTGGGTCAAGAAGCTTGGAGCAGGAAAAGACCAGCCCACAGATCAGGTGAGTGAAAGGCACCGTATTCCTATACATTATGTACTTTCCCCTATCGTCTGTTCCAAATTGGCTCAACACTTTATTTCCAGTTTTAAGCTTCCCTAATTCTCATCTTGGATTCCAAGTCTGAGGGCAACAACTTGGCTCTTTAGATTGTCCTTTGTGCAGTGTCCAGTTGTTCTGGTCACCTAAAATACTCAGCTTTGAGTAACTTGAAGATATTACATCTACATAGAGGCTAAGCTTTACAGCTTATGCTGCAGACATTAATATTTTCTGGACTCTTCTCTCCCGAAATTTTGGCTCACAGCTAAGAATGAACTTGGGAAAGACTGGTAGTCGTGATCTAGAAGGCTTAACATTTCAAAACTTCCAGGCACATGAAGACCTATTGAAGCATTATGGTTCCAGATACAAAGGAGCAAACAACACTTTGTAAATATGTTTGTCAGTCACCAACTGGCTACTTCATGCCCCTGAATAACAGCTAGCCAGACCCAAGGTTAAACACTGCCCAAGATTAAACACGGCCCTCCAGGATACAGGAGTAACAGCCATGCGTGCATCTGGGACATATCAGAGAATGGGCAGCCATCGGCTCACCTCTTAATCCAGGGAGCAAGAGGTACAGATGAATAGAACTGGTGGGTACCAGCCAAACTGGAAGATCATGCCTTATTTCATACCTTGGCTTCCTGCACCTACCAGGGACAGAATTTCTACATAGTGTAAGGCCCTCTACTGGGGTATTCCAGTGAGCAGTTGACAATGACCACACCTCCTACCTACATGCCACACCCAACCAAAATGCTACTTACCTGCCATGTAGTGTTGAGTTTATTAACATAGTTCACCAAGTCCTGGGAGAGAGGAAGAAAGTAGGGAACACCGCGGGCATTTGCAAGGGCTGCCAGGAGACATACAGAGGCTATGGGCAACAACATGTTGGCAAACAAACTTCTAAGAGGCCACCTGAAAGACAGAGATTTCCATGACTGTAACAAACTGGACTCTAAAATGGACTAGCCCACCTGTACACCCATTTCTGTCAGTCAAGTATGTTCAGAAAGAAGCCTGCAGATCTGCTCTGCCTGATACAGTTCTTGGTTCATCAGAAGTAACTAGGCGAGTGGCTATTTGCAAACTTGAGTCATCGGTTCATTGAGGGGGGAAAAGAGCATTACAACGAAGCCAGGCAAACAGTAGGTCCAGCACCATACCTGCTGATGTAGTCAGATCAAAAGACACTTAGGATAATATTAATAATTGATTTTGAGGTCTGCCTGCTTTGAAATGTCTTCTGCCAGACTGGAATAAAGGACCTGGTTGCCTCACTGTAGCTTTAAATGGCTAGAAGAGGCAACCACAACAACACTACAGCATTTCCCCACCTTAAACTCAATGGCCATAAGTGAGAAGTGGAGCACATGCATTGCATATAGGTTCAGGCCCCAGCACCTGAAGTGAAGCCACTGCCAAATCTCAGTAGACTGCACTATACCAGATGGCCCAGAATTCTTACTTGGAAGAACATCCTTCTTGAGCCCTTTCAGTTTTCTAGTAGCTCCTCAAAGCTCTGGGATGATATTATGCTAGCCTCTTCATTTCTGTTCACTACAAACACAACAACATTATGTGATTCAACTATATCATACAGTTTGAACTGAGGCAGTTATAAAATATTTGTTCATAATGCTGGGAAGTAAAGGAGCAGATGAGAACCCCTGAGCTATATTAGTTAGATTCTTACTGGTGCCCTCAGAGACAGCCAAGTCGAAAAGGTTAAGAGATACCCACCGCCTACGGGAAGACTTGATCTCAAATGTGGGACAAATGTCACACATCTGGAGTCTCACTTTAACTAAACCGCAAACAAGTACTGCAGTAATATGGTGAGTGCATATTTTGATGTGTAGAAAATACTTTTTCTCCAGGAATGACCTTTGCAAGTTTGAAGTAGAACATATGTGGCACCAACTGGCTGTTCCCCATGTCAACAAGAAACAATCCTCCCGAAACAGTTTTGCAGAACTACAGCCTACCCAAAACAGGAAGGTGGGGTATACACTTTTCAGCAGTGCAGCCAGGCTAACCCTCATGGCTAAGGCATTTCCTATCATACTGGTCTTCCCCACAAAGCAACTAGGTCTCAAGGATGTTAAGTCTATCTCTTGTGTTGTACCACTTCAGACAGCTGACAAGGAATGATAAGATGGAAAGTTCCTCCAAACAAAAAAAGTTTCCTGCACATAGAAAATGGGCGTATTTAGCCCAAACAAGGGCCTTTCAACATGGCTTCATTTAAGTTACCTCCCCTCTCTAACCAGAGCGAATTGCAAATCTGTATTAACACACCTTCAGGATAGTAGTTAATCCTGCTTAATTAAAAGAGCAGCAAGATATGGTCTAGGACACAAAGCATAGGTAAACTCCTGTAGTCTTGCTTATAGAGCAAGCTTGTTTTCAAAAAAGGCTCATTCCTATCTGAAGATAGCACACTGGATTCTGCGTTCATCAGTTGTCTCAGAATCCAAAGAATTTTTTGAATTCATTCAAGAAGCGTTTAAATTGCATGCAGAAAAGATGCTGTTGCTTCTTGGCCAATATTCATGTTAAATTCTACATCATCAGGAGCACCACGGAACCCACAATTTCTAGTTTCTAGGTAACAATTCAGCTGAGATGGCGGGGGGGAGAGACACATCAGAAATACTCTTTGGCAGACCTGGTGCATATTTGAACACAGGGGCTTATGACTACAGGGCACAGTACACTGATGATAACTGTTAATGTTTTACAGAAGGAAGCACGTTGAATGTGCCAAACTGCAAAGTTTGCTGGATAGAGAAATCCATGCCTAAATTCAACAATGCTGTTTTATACAGAAGTCGAAGCAAAAGTCACCTGCCAAAAAGACCCTGAGGCCATGAAGGCAATGCATTAAGAATAGCTCTTACGAGACCAGGCCTGAATGCATGATGTCATATTGCAGGGACACAGAAAGAGCACAATCTGGTACAGGTCACAGAAGCCAGCTTCTGGAACATTAATTTTCTTTAAAAGGAAAGTGTCTAGTTCTTAGGGACACAAGTATATACTTTGAATATGCTGTGGAAATCTCAAAAAGCTTGAGGGATGATGAGGGTTCCCCGCTGGAAGGCACAGTCCTTTGCAGCAGCCATAGCAGAAAAACCAGAATGATGCACAAGTGGCACATTCCCTCAGTAGCCCAATTTCTGAACAGTGTTAATTCTGCCCCAAGGTAACAGACTCTCTAACAAAAAAGAACTTGAATTTGACCAACTTATCCCAACCCAGCCCTGAAGCACTCTGTGAGGACTGGATGCACTGGGGCCAATTAGTCTTTCATTTAACATCTCTTTTGCTCTGCAATTCTTCCAAAAAGACAGCTGTAGTCCCATACAGATACCTGTGGTCAACCCACTCTCAATTTCCCCATTTCACATACACACTGACCAGCTGCTGTATAACAAAATAACCCAGAAGGCAGAGAAATAAATGAAGTTTCATCAGGCTGAGAACTGCCAGACCACGTGGGCAGCTAGTTTCACTTCTGATATTCTCAGGAAGATCCCTTCCCATTTCTACAGCCAACTTCACAGATCATTTGAGAGCCCATAAAACAGTTATCACAACAAGATGAACAGAGACCAGAGGCCTCCAGGTTGCTAATCTAGTTTAAAATAGTTATATGCAAAACAGCTCTCTGCTTCAGAGGGTGAGAGACTTGTTTTCCTTCTGCACTAAAGCATCAACTACTCACAGCAGCTAGCCCTCTCGCAACCGAGAGTCTGATCTACGAGTCCTCACCTATCTGTACCCCCCCTTCCCAGTCTCCACTGCCTGGCTACCTTCCTACCAATTTTAGGGCTGTAGGACATACACACAAACTGGGTCACCCCAAATTGACATCCAGCACCTGCAATATGCAATGGTGCTGCCCTTTCTACCACCTCATTCACCTCCATGTGTGAATAAGGCTGCAGGGGGCTACGGCTTGGCAGCCAGGCCCAACTGTTGCAAGGAGTTTGAGTGCACTGCCCTAAGCCCCTTAGAAGGAGGACACAAATGTGAAAAGAATTAAAGAGAGGTTAGGATATCACTTAAGGACTCCTTCAAACACTTTTACTTTTGTGCCACCCCAAACAGCAACTGTGCACTTTTGAGGGAAATTCCATTTCACATGAACATAACTTTTTTAAAAAGGTAGCTCATAAGATTCACCAGAAGCCTGTGATTTTCATAGACATTGTGTCAGTGCACGTCTGAAGACACTCTTAATATGCAAATATTGTGTTTGCCATTGTCCAAGAACGAAGCCTATGTCTGCAGGCCATAACTTTGCTGCATAAATTTTTCACATTACAGGAAGTTGGGGGGGGGGAGATAGACCAATGCCTGAAACACCCAGGATTAACATCACAAGATAACGACCCAAGACCAACGTCACAGCTGACTGGTCTTTCTCCTTCCCCTAGTCGAAACAAGAAGCTGCCAACTCAGGACTTCGCTGGAGACAAAGCCAAGGAGACCTGGTACTGTGTCTGCAGAGAGCTGGTTTTTACTATGATAAAAATCATCAATATCAAGAACAAAGCAGATCTTATTCACCTGTACCAGGATGTCAGAACTTGTTTCCTCCCCTCCCCACATGAATGGCATAAATCCTTCTAGAAACACAAAGCCTCAGTTGGACAGTAGCCACAGCCCAATATCCCTGCCACTCCTCACAGCGATTGCTTCCCTTCTCTTGTTTCAGCCCAGTTTTATTGCACAAACTATCAGAACAAGTTCCTTTTTAAAAAAAAAGGTTTGACCCCCCCATTCTGTATCATTTTGCTGTTCTCAGGTTTCAGCTTCTGATATTCAAAGAACTCTTCCTGCATCAGTATATCGGCCGAGAAACACCCCACCAAGTTGGTTTGTAGAACTTTTGTGTTGCAAAGTGTTCTGGGACATGTTCAAGGCACACTGCCACTAACCTGGCTCCTTGGCCAGGATACTGGGCCTCACCCTAGCCATGCCGAACAAGGAAAACAAATCCAACAGCTTCATGGAGGAGACTGGTAGCAACGGGCAAGCTGTGTTTCAAGGAAGTGTGGCACTACAAGTCTTCTCATGGAGGAAGCACTAGCAAACTCACAAAGATAAGCCCACAGGAGTCCACCTGCAGAGGGTGATAGTTTTCAAACTGTGCCTTAAAAGAGTTGGACCTCAGGGGCTGAGCCTTGAATCACCATCAAGGCCAGAACTAAGCAATACCAAAGCAAACATCAACTCATTAGCCCTAGCTCAGCTGGCAAATGTGTGAAGTAGTATTAGAAGATACTCCTCCTACCACCCAACCTAGATGTAGTCTACTTTCAGCCACGAAGCATGCTGAAAGGCCTTGATTCAATCACTCAGCCCAACCAACTTCATCGGATTTGTGATAAAATGGTGTCTTTTTTTTGGGGGGGGGGGTTGGATGCCACCTTTAGCTCTTTACAGAAAGATAAAAATATAGTAGTGAATCTCCTGAGCCCCAGAAATTCTCTTACATGAATGTCTGACCCCCACAGACCCCCAGCAATGCTGAATCCTCAAATCGGTTTCAAATCATTTGTCATGGGCCAAGTTCCAGCACTAAGAGGAATAGCCCCATATGGTGAATTGCTTTGGATTCTTAGAGGATGGTGACACACAATGCCACAGAAGCAAGGAATCAGTGTAGAAAGAGGGGCCCTGAAAATAAAAAAGACCGAAACTCCAATGGTCTGTCAACCCTAGGAATCTGGGAGACAGATGGATAGATTTTCCAGGAACCACATTGTATCTTAACCTGCCCTTCCTCCAGGGGGCTCAAGACAGCCTAAATCAGGGGCGGCCAAACTGCAGCTCGGGAGCCGCATGCAGCTCTTTCACACAGTATAATTTTATGTTAATAAAAAGCAAATTTGCATCTTTCAATAAAAATGTGTGTATGATATATGTTCATTTATTGTGGTTCTCAAAGATTTGGCATTTATTCAGTGTGGCTGTTTATGTTAAGCAAGTTTGGCCACCCTGGCCTAAATGGTCCTCTTAGCCTCCAGATATTTCTATACATTGTTGTACATCCCCCAGAGCCCTGGGGTAGGAGGGATGGGCAATTCAGAAATCTAAAAAATTATAATAATTTTGACTTCACAACTATTTTTATTTAATTCATTTATATCCTGCCTTTTTCCCCAATGGGGACCCAAAGCAGCTTATAGTATTCTTGCCTCCATTTTATCCTCACAACAACCCTGTGAGGTTGGTTAGGCTGCGAGAGTGTGACTGGTGGTCACCCAGTGAGCTTCCATGGCTCAAATGGGGATTCAAACCTGCGTCTTCCAAATACTAGTTCAACACTCTTATCCACTGGCTCTCTTTGAGGTACAGTAGACTGAGATAATAGAAATGTGAAGGCCATGGCCCAGTTGCAGTGGTGCTAGCACCTGATGGCTCATGAGCGGAGAATGACTGGCACCAGTGACACTGCTCTTATTCAGCCAAGTGGGCAACAGAAGAAGAGATCATATTTATACCCTGCCCTTCACTCGGAGTCTCAGAGCAGCTTACAATCTCCTTCCCCTTCCCCTACCCACAACAGACACCCTGTGAGGTAGGTAGGACTGAGAGAGCTCTTTCCAGAACTGCTCTTTCAAGAGCAGCTCTGACAGAACTATGCCTTGCCCAAGGACATCCAGCAGCTGCAAGTGGAAGAGTGGGGAATCAAACCTGGTTCTCCCAGATCAGAGTCAGCACACAACCACTATACCAAACAGCATCTCCCCCCTGCCACCGGCCCCTCACCCTGAACAGTCCTCCCTGGGGCAGGCCTTAGAAACCTTGACAACTCTAGAAGAAACTCAAAAGTAAGGCCGCTGAAGGGTGAATGTGGGAACTTAGTCAGAAGCACAGATCTGAAGAGAAAGGCAAAGGAATATGGGGAAAACCCTCATTCAGAGCCAAAGGAAAGAAGAATCTGGAGAAGTATGAAGTGAAACTTTCCACACACCACAATTTCAACCAGCCTTTGACTACAATTCTGCTGTTATCCCAATCCTCAATACAGGGCCTGTTTATAGATTCTCAAGCTGTCCTTTGTGTCCCTTGCTTTACCCTTCTACCTCTATCTGGTTGAAACTCAGCTGCTGAAAGCCAATGACTTAAAAAATGAGTCTCTATTAAAGTACAGCATACACATGCCTGACAGATACATATCCATAGGAAGCAAGTTAGGACTGGCTTTTGGTTTGATGTTTAGCATGGGCAATATGGTCTGACTCCTCCTCAATCTTTTGTGCAGGGTCCTTTTCCACCTCCCTCTATCTTCCTGGAAACTGCACTGAGAGTTGTTTGCTTGGCAGAGCATCCAGTCCACCACACAGCAAAACGAAGCCACACCCAAACCCTCAAGTCTGTTACTTACCATCAGATCCGCACAAAGTATTTGCATGCAAAACAAAAGCCTTGTGGCAACATAATGATTGGTGAAAGTATTTCCTGTATACACTGTCACGAATTAGAGGACACTTTCTCAGATGCATAGAACATATCCTTAAGGAGGCACAGGCCTGTGCACACACACAGCATAGGAAGAGGTACACAGATTAAAATGCCTACTATATGTAGATCTCCCCCACCGCACTTCATAAACAGACATAGTAAAGCAGTTCCAAAGCAAGAACAAGGTAGTGATAGGCAACAGAAACATCAGAACTGCCCCCAACAGGGAATCAGACTTGGGCCGCAAGCCAAAGCAGTAAAAGTTCCACTGCTCAAAAGCCAGTCGAATCCGACTCTAGGGTTGCGGTGCTCATCTCCGTTTCCAAGCCAAAGAGCCAGTGCTGTCTGAAGACTTTTCTGTGGTCATGTGGCTGGCATGACTAAACACCAAGGATAAAATTGGGGAAGGGGACCATAGTGGTACCTATTTATCTGCTTGCCATTTACTGCTTTCGAACTGCTACACCAAATTCAAGCAAGCTCCTTTTCTAACTAGTTTATGAGGAGGCACTTGGTCTCCAGCCCAGAACTCCAGAATACAATATAGCCCCATACTTGGAAAAAATCCACTCACCTCCCCCATTTATAGAGGACACAGTTCCCACCTTACCTCATCTACTAAACCCCCCACCACCTGTGAAGAATCCTTGCTATTGTCTGTGGTGGTTAGTGTCAGTCTTGGATTTGGGAGAACCACATTCAAATGCCCATTCTGCCATGGAAACCTGCTGGGTGACCTTAGGCCAGTCACATACTCTCAGCTTAACCTACCACCCAGGGTTGTTGTGAGACCTGAATGGAGGAGAGGAGAACAACATAAGCCACTGTGGGTCCCCACAGGAGAGAAAGGCAGGGTATAAACAAAATGGATTAGAGGGTTTCCTGGATCAGACCGAGAGGTTTCCTTCATTCAAATTTCAATTCAGCCTTCAGGGCCACACCAAAATTGCAGGAAAGCAACCAACTTTAAAAGACAAAACACAGCCCAAGAAACAAACCAAGTGGCAGAGAGGGGATTTCTTCTACTCTTCCAATCTGTGCAGATGCACTGGGTAAACAACCTAATAAAAGTTAACCATTCAAAGGACGATCTCATAAAAGGAAGTGAACATAAATTATTATGGGATACTTCCATAGACAGCTTGGTGTAGTTTTGTAAATGCAACATAAAGACCTCCCCAAAACTACCCGGGCAGAGATCAGGTTTCTAAAACTCCCCAAATCTTTTAAACTCGACGATCTCCCCACCAAATGAACGAACTGACTTCCGGCTGAATATGTACTTAAAAAAAAAATGCAAACCCACATGTGCACAATATAATTAGTGCTGGTAGGAGTAGCTCAGTCTACCTTAACAGAATTGCCCCCCCCCCCCCCATACTTCCCTTAAGTCGTTTTCCCAGGGCTCTGCCTTGCCAACACTTCACCACCCCAATCCCACTTTACGTTTTAGAAGCTGCAATATGTTACCTTCCTACAATTATTTTGCCGAGGCCCTTGAGAATAAATATGACTGGCTGGGAACTACCCTTCAACCAATCTTATCCCCTAACAACTGTGCAGAGACCTGCGGACTTAAAACTGCCCAATCTACCCCCACGCCCGCCCCCAAGAACACCGCTCCCTTTCTCTTTTCCCGTACAGTCCATTGCCTTTCTGTGGTCCTTGCTACAAGCAGGAGTAGCGCTATAGTCCCATAAAAAATAAGCTTTCCTTACCTAAAACGAGAGCGTCTTCGCTGTCCCGCTTCGGCTACCAGAGCTCTAGCTGGGCCACCACCCCTTTCCTGAGCCCTTTATCTACTGCAACCAACGTTGGTTTCCTCCCAGTTCGGCGGCTCTGCAGATCCTCCCCCCCCGCCGCTGACTCACCCCACGTGGTTGCTCCTCTCCACCCCCCGCAGCAGCGCCTGACTCTCGTCACCTGACTCCGCTCCCCCACCGCCCCTCCTATTCTGCCTCCCACCCACTTGGTTGGATCATGTGATTGAATTTCCTTTACTGTTTGCCTTTGCAGGCGCAAAATGCCTACGGTGTTGTCCGCCCCAGTCATTTCATAGCTTGGAAGAAAAGCTGGTATGTTGTGTTCCCCTAACCGCTGTCTGCCACTGAATCCCGCAGCAATACTCAAGCTGCGTTAGGCGGAGTTGTACCACCGGTTTTGATTTGTAAAAGGTTGCTGCCACCTCTGGCACTTTCTTCCCCATTATCTGGTCCTTTTAACTGGAGATGTCGGGATTGAACCTAGGACCAGATGTTTTACCCCTGAGCTGCAGGCCTAGGATTTCCAGGACCCCCCTCACCACCGGCGGGGGATAGGGTGGTAAGACTTGCCAGATCCAGGTTGGGAAACTCCTGGATATCTGGGGGTGGAGCCTGGAGAGGACAGGGAGCTCAGTGGGGTACAATGCCCTAGAGTCCACCTTCCAAAGTATGCATTTTCTTCATGGGAATTGATCTCTGTAGTCTGGAGATGAGCTGTAATTCCTGGGAATCCCCAGGTCACACCTGGAGGCTGGCATCCCTTCTAGCTGGTTCCTTACTTAAGGCTGTGCAGTGCAGACTGCTGCTATTTGGCAATCAAAAATGCTCAGGAAATTTATTTGAGGACCTGCTGTCTCATCTGGCTTGAGCCTCAACCACAGCATCAGCTTTACATGAAGAAGGTCCTTAGCATCTTCCATTTACAGGCTCTTTGGAAATAGTGCATTTCGTGTGTCAGGTTGTTATTAAATACACTGGAGCAAAACAGCTAAGAACGTTCTACTTTTATGATTTTTTAATTCAGCAATAATGAGGGGAACATGCCACATGGAGGATAATGGGACTAGCAATACACTATGTAAGAATGCAACAGGAATTTGGCTTCAGTTGGGTCTGTATCTCACACAACACTTTACATTTATGCCCTGAGGTTAGCACAAGTTCTGTGCTGTTTTCCAAAAAGGGATCTTGAGTTTTGCTGGTGTAGACAGGGATCACAGACATTTGCTGGACTTTGCTTTCACTGTGAAGTGTTGATTCAGGTGCGTAGCTCTATTGGTTGGAAGCAACAGGACAAAATTCAAGATCAGTGGCACCTTTAAGACCAACAAAGTTTTATTCAAGGTGTAAGCTTTTGTGTGCATGCACACTTCTTTAGATACAGTGAAGTGGAAGTTACCAGTCCATACATACAGGTAGAGGGTGAGCAGAAAATTAGCATACAAGATGTTTAACAGATGCAAGGACCAAACAGGAATAACAAGTTTATGGTCACCATTTGCATTTGTTTGGGGGGTTTGGATTTAATTCTGGGGGGAAATAGTGAAGCAAATAAATATATCAAAATTGGAGATTGATGTGTAAATGTACCTTTTTAAATTGTGGAATGCTGAGTGATTAACGGAGATCCTGTTGTTATGCTCCATCCATCTCCTCTCAAGCATGGAAGTAACTAACATCTTTTTCTTTAAGGTGGGGTGCAATTCTAAACAGAGTGACACTGTGGCCTTAGAAAGGTGCAGCTCAGTTTAGGATTGCACTGCAAATTCACTGGAACGCTGTTCTTTTAAGTAGGACCATGTGTTTGAATGGGGCTCTGTGCAGTAATTAAATTGTGTCTTGCAAGATCATGAACTGAATTCTAATGCATGCTTACTGTGAATATAACACCATTGAATTCAGGGATTATTCACAATTGAATGTGAATAGGATATGTAGCCCAGTCCAATGCAAATTTACATGGGAGAAAATCCTATTGAGTTTGACTGATACTATTTACAGTGCAATCTTAGGCACAGTTACATCTTTTTAAGCCCATTGACTTCTAAAGGCTGTAACTCCTTTTAGGATTGCCCTGTTAGTCAGCATTTTTATCACTGCAATCTCAAGTCTTGCTTCTTGCCCAGAACAGATGACCTGGTTGTGCAAGTGTATGTTTCCTGATGACCTAGCAGAGCTCCTCTGTGATTTAGAACACAGATGAGGAAGTGATGAACTCAGCAAGATTCTGATTCAGCAAGATCCTCACCCAGACACTTTGTAGTAGGAGGCAAATTGTGCTGGGTGAACACTAGGCCTCGCAAAGCAGAGACTCAAGGAGGGTTAGAATACCAGGACTGAAATCTGAAAGTGCATGGGTGACCCCATGTATGTTATGCAGTGTTCCTTTTAGTAGAGCACTGATTTCATACAAACTTATTTGCAGGTTTTGTGTTCAAATGACTGCTGGTTGCAAGGGCAGCTGAAAAAGGATCATCAGGCAGGTGCTCAGAAGACGAAAAACCCACTTTCCTGTACAGTTAAAAACAGTGGGGTGTGTGTGTGAGAGAGTGAGCGAGCCATCCAATGTAAGCTCAGGAAGATCTGGGTTCAAATCTCCACTCTGCCATGCTTACTGGGTGACTTTGGGCCAGTCATTGCTGCTTGTTTTAAGGATAAAATTGGGGAAGGGGACTGCATATGTCACCCTCAGCTCCTTGGAGAGGGAGGGTGGGGTACAAAGCTGGTAAATAAAAATAATGGTTGCTACACAGGCATCAGTTGGTGAAGCTTTTCCTGGCTCAGAGGATAACATTAATTGTGTGCTAATGTCTGCTTTCTGAGTGCAGGGAAAAGACCAGTAATCATCTCAAAGCCAACACCACTGAATGATTCAGCAGAAATCAACAGGAGTCTATTACAGTGGTGCTTGCAAACAGTTTCTGGTGACCACTTGCCTCTTCCCCTAAGCCGAGAACCAGTTCCAGGTTTCCTCCAGTTAATTAGAGTAGGAGGTGCTACAGAAGAGCAAAGGAGGCATCATTTTTGTTTTAGAAAATCTCTACTTCCTCTGTAGTAAGGTGCTTACTTTTGAATCACATAACCCATATGGTAGCCATTTTCCCATGGTTCTTACTACCTGTTCTCAAAATTCCACACATACCACAAGGTTGGGGGATACCTGATCTAATGGAACCATGCCTAGCTACTCATAGTGGTCCCCATAGAGTTTCTGGCAATTCCTAGAGTGGACTGACATCACTTCTGGTTTTTCCTTGGAAATGACATCTTGCTGTCACTGAGGGTGGTTTTTTAAAAACATTTTTCTATGACTGGCCACAGGCGTAACAATGGAAAACAGAAACTGGGGCAGAGCATTCTCCACCTTGGTGGGAAAATGGCAGCCCTTCCTCAGAGACTACATAAGAACATAAGAGAAGCCAATGTTGAATCAGGCCAATGGCCCATCTAGTCCAACACTCTGTCACACAGCGGCCAAAATATACCATGTGCAATCAGGAGGTCCAGCAGTGGGGCCAGGACACTAGAAGCCCTCCCACTGCTGCCCCCTCCAGCACCCAGAATAGAGTGCATCACCTGCCCCAGACTGAGAATTCCCATCTATACCCTGTGGCTAATAGCCACTGATGAACTTCTGCTCCATATGTTTATCTAATTCCCTCTTGAAACTCTCCATGCTTGTAGCTGCCACCACCTCCTGTGGCAGTGAATTCCATATGTTAATCACTCTTTGGGTGAAGAAGTATTTCCTTTTATCTGTTCTAACCCGACTGCTCAGCAATTTCATGGAGTGCCCACGAGTTCTTGTATTGTGAGAAAGGGAGAAAAGTACTTCTTTCTCAACTTGCTCAATCCCATTCATAATCTTAGTCATGGGATAAAAGGACAAGTCCTCTTGTGGATCAAAAACTGGCTTATAAATAGGAAACAGAGAGTGAGTATAAATGGGAAACTTTCTCAGTGGAGGGTGGTAAGCAGTGGGGTACCACAGGGATCAGTACTCAGTCCGATGCTTTTTAACTTGTTTATTAATGATTTGGAATTGGGAGTAAGCAGTGCAGTGGCTAAATTTGCAGATGACACGAAGTTGTTCAGGGTGGTGAAAACCAGGGAGGATTGTGAGGCACTCCAAAGGGATCTGTCGAGGATTGGTGAGTGGGCGTCAACGTGGCAAATGGGGTTCAATGTGGCCAAGTGCAAAGTGATGCACATTGGAGCCAAAATCCTAAATATAAATACACATTGATGGGGTCTGAACTGGCAGAGACGGACCAAGAGAGAGATCTTGGAGTTGTAGTAGATAACTCCATGAAAATGTCTAGACAGTGGGTGCGTTCAGACGCGCCGTTTGAGCCGTTTTCAGCACGGCTCAGAAACGGCTTTTCCCTGCGCGTTCACACGCCCAACATCTGCCCACCGTCCCCAGCCGTCGCTTTCTGGAGCAAACCCCCTTTGAAACGGAGTATTTTGGCACCACTTACCCAAGTGGTGTTTTCCATCATTCTCCGTTTCAAGCCGCACTTTCTCTGTCTGATCGCTCCATCCAGCCACTTCCGGGTGCTTCAACCCCCCCCCCTGGGAAGCTGCCTCCAGCTTCCGGTTTTAGTCCTCCATTTTTTTTCCCCCTTACCGGTGTGCGCTTGAGCGGAGCTCCGCACTTAGGTTAAAAAAAGAAAAGGTTCACTGGTGCCTAGTTTAGGCATTTAGAGGAGTCCGGGATCTCGGGGAGGCCATTTTTAAAAGGACTCTTCCTTTAAACTTTAAAGGGACCTGTTGAGCTCGCTCTTCTTCGCACCGGCCAAACTTCCTGTTCGGGAGAGGGCTGCCTGTGCGCATGCTCAAAGGAGAGGGGGAAACCCCTCCCACCTGCAGGAGGACGGCGGGGCGCTCGGAAGGAGGAGGTGAGTCTGAGCGCGATTCTCCAGTTTAAAAAAAAAGCGCATCGTGCCGGAGCAGTTTGAACCGCTCCAGCACGCTGTCTAAACGCGCCCATTGTGTAGCTGCAATAAAGAAGGCCAATGCTATGCTGGAGATTATTAGGAAGGGAACTGAAAACAAATCAGCCAGTATCATCATGCCCCTGTATAAATAATTGGTGCGACCTCATTTGGAATACTGTGTACAGTTCTGGTCACCACATCTCAAAAAGGATATTATAGCATTGGAAAAAGTGCAGAGAAGGGCGACTAGAATGATAAAAGGGTTGGAACACCTTCCCTATGAAGAATTACAGTATTACAGTAAACACTATGTTACACTATAACCTATTGGCATTGCATTCAAGCAGCTGATGAATCGTGATTTTCTTTGCAGGGGGGGGGGCGGGATAGGTCACATTAGAAGCATAATAGCAGGCTAAGTTTTAAAAAAAAATTCTGGAGAACTGATAACTGAGTTTAAGACAAATAGGATTTGGCTACCCAGTCCTTTGAAACCCAAACTGGTAGTTCCCTTATGGTTTTTAGAAAGAAGGTTAAAAAATCTATTTTGTCATGCTTCTGGGTATGTTTTGGAGTTTCTGAAGAAGTGATGATGATTCTATTTTACATTTTAATTTAAATTTTAAAAACTGCTTTGTGGATTCAAACTGCTTGGAAAGACAAGACAGAAATCTGTTGAAATAAAATATTATTCATTTCCCCTTATCCATTCCTGGTAACTTCCCCTTTCTTTTTCGAGCTATATCTGTTGCCTAAAGGGGGAAACAAAACTAAGAAGTAAATCTTCGATTCAGTAAGAAAACTGAGCTGTGATCGCTCTCACATAAATTCCAGGCTACAAACTATCACAGGATTAAGTGTATTAACCCATTGACAGTGCCATCCTATACAGGGTTACACCCTTCTAAGTCAATTGACGTCAATGGGTTTAGAAGGGTGCAACCGTGTTTAGGATTGCACTGTAAATCAGTGGCATTAAGCAGGCTTTACTCTGGGGTAAATCCAAGGTTGCCAACTGACCTGAAAATGCACAGGTCTATTATTTAGCAGCAAGAAGGATTATAAGAATTACAGTACAAATACAGTACAGTACATCACCCTTATCTGAATAATAATTAGGTAAGTGAGCAGGATTTAGAACTCCTTTGTATGCAAGTCTCCATAAAAGAAAAAAATTTGATCAGTAGTTTTTCCCCCAGTAAAGACTGACAAACATTACAACACCTGAATATTCTGGAGATGGTACGGGAAGGTTTTCAAAGTACGGACAAACATAAGTCATCAAGAGGCTACTGTCATCAAGAGGCTGCTGTGAAAGGTATAGGAACAGTGGTTAACAAAAAAGGTGGCCAACCCTAGCTGGACTATTATCTTGTTCTGCCCTTTCTACCGAAGGCTATACTCTCTTTGTGGCCTGATCCCTGTAGGGTTCCTCTAAGCAAAAGATCACAAAATTGGATGCTTCGAAGAAATTAAAAGAGGATTTATTTCAACACCCTCTCCAGAAGACAAGATTGGCTTGTGCTTAAACAGATCCAGCCATACAAGCCAGATTATCAGACAAAACTCAATGTGATGTTTCAGATGGCAGCTACTGGGAACTAAGTTTGCAAGCCTGGATCTGAATAGCCATACAGGAGCCATCTAAACTGCTGAGACATCTGGCTAAATTATACATGGCCTTTATCATTTATGTTGCTTTAAATTGTTGTTAAATTGTATTATATATTGTATTGAGACTGATGGAAACCGCCCTGAGACTGCTTGCGGGGAGGGCAGGATACAAGACCAATAAAAATAAAATAAATAGGGGCCCGATTGGTGTTCATACCATGCCATTGGGGGAAGAGGGGCTGCAGCCTTCAACCTTGCACAGTCTGGGGTTCAGAAAATGGCCATGGAAGTGGGGAAGCCCTCCCCCCGCAGTATGGTCCCAACATGAATCAGGCCCCTGAGGTGAAGCTGCTATCCGAATGTCAGGATGGGGGGGATGTAGACCTGACTCGTGGGGAAATGTCACATCTACTTTAACCCAGTACATAGTTCAAGATGAATAAAGCCATGGAGCTTGAGCCAAGTGGACAAATGCACCACTGCCTCCTTACCATAGGCTTTCCTCCCAAGAAACCTTTTAGCAATACGAGAGCCTGGGGAGTGGAACCTGAGAATCCCGAAGCTCTTTGAAAACAAAACACAAAATGTTTCCCTCTTCCAGGAGTGATGTGAAGCGCAGTGAAGTGAGAAGCATGTTGACTGTAGCCTTGTCAGCCCCACCAGACAGTTGGGAACAGCAGCATAACATACTCCATGGCCTAGCAGACAGGTATGTTAGAGTGCAATTCTAGGCATGTTTATTCAGATCTCTTAGTGGGTTCGAGAGGGTTTGCTCCCCTAGTTAAGAGTGTTTTTGATTGCAAGGGTGTATCCTATGCACAGTTTCTTCAGTCTAAGCCACTTGAAAATCAAGGATGTGTATGCAGTACACAGGATTGCACTGCCAATCTCTTAATGCAAAAACAAAACCGAATCTTGTGCGATCGATGGATTTAATTTAATTTCATTGACTAGACCCCACTTCATCACATGCATGTGACGTATGTCCTCAGGTGAAGACATTGACAATGCTATCACACTGTGTGTTAAACGTTATTCAACAAAAAATCTTCAAAGGCTCCAGTTTGGTAGTGTCTTACTGATTTGGTTTTATCTCGCTCTGTCCCATGTGTTTACTGCAGTTTTTTTCAAGTGCATTTCTGTTTCCAAGAGACTCACAATTTAGAATTTATAGTAATTTAATATAAAATCTGGGGACAAGAACTTAAGCTCTGGTGCGGTGATGATGGTGTCTCTGAAGCTCTCCCTGGGAGGCAGGATCAGTCCCAGATCCTGAAATGGCCATTTTTCCTTTCCAGCAGAAGCACCAGTTATCAGAATCCATCAGTAAACATACTCCAGAGTGGGCAGGGCTGGCTGGGGGACAAAGCCCAGTCCTTGTTATCAGTCTATCTTTTCTCACCTGGTTGTTATCACAAGAAGTAAATGGGTGGTGGTGTGGAATGACTGTGTCAGCAATGCTGTAGGAACTAAGACTGCATGAATACAAGCTGCCTTATACAAAGTCAGACCACTGCAGAGCCATAGCCAGGATTTTTTTTTTACTTTGTGGGGCATTTAAATAAGTTGGGGGGTACCCCAACCCCCCCCCCGGTGTGTCAAGAGCGACAAGAGAGTAAAACTTTTTAAAAAGCAATGAGAAAGAGAGAGGCAATGGTGCTAGCAGGCAGGGCGACGGCTTGGCTCGACACAGCCGTGGTGCACAAGGAAAATAAAATAAATCGGCTGGATGCGAAGGCAGGAGGCCTAGATGGTAAGTCAGGGGGCCCAGCCCCGAGATGCCCTGCTGTGGCTATGGGCCTGGAGCACCTGCCCATTAAGGCCAGTATTGTCTACTCAGACTGGCAGGTGCTCTCCAGGATCTCAGTCAGAAGTCTTTCACATTGCTTCGTCCTTTTAACTGGAGATGCTGGGGTTTGAACTGGCAACCGTCTGCGTGCCAAATAGATGCTCTACCGCCAAGCCATGGCTCCCTCCCTAACTCTGGTTGCTTACTCTGGGTTGGGAAATTCCTGGAGATTTATGGGGAAGGCAAATTTCAGGGAAGGGAAGGGTAGGACATCAATGGGGTATAATACCATAGAGCTCACTGCCCAAATTAGCCATTTCCTCCAGAGGAACTGATCTTTGTAGTCTGAAGATAAGTTGTGATTATGGGAGATCTCCAGGTTCCACTTGGATGTTGGCGGCCCTAGTAGGAACTTTACCACAGGATTTTGGGAATCTCTAGAGCAGGGGTGTCAAACATGTAGCTCGGGGGCCGGACGAGCCCAGAGGGCTTCCATCAGGCTCAGATTGGAACTGGCCATCTCCTGCTTCTAGTTCTGCTGCTGCTGCTGCTGCTGCTGCATCATAGCTTGCATCGCCAGACTCTCTTAATCACTGAGCCATTTCATATTTTAACCTGGGTCCTAGGCTCAGAACTCTGAGCGTGAGATTTCTGTGGTGAATGTCAATAAATCAAAAGTAGGTTTGCAGCTTACAGAGCTAATGTTTTAAGCATGTTCTTATTTTAAGTAAAAAAAAAAACCCTTTGTGTTTGTGTTCTTTATAAAGTTTATATCTCTGCTACTTGACATTACATTTTATGACACACATGGCCCGGCCCAAGAAGGTCTCATTTATGTCAGATCCAGCCCTCATAACAAATGAGTTCGACATCCTAGAGTATTGTGGATACTGTGATGCCACTTCCATGTGCTAACTGGAAGTGATGTCACAGTGTCTGTGACACTTCCCCTCCCCAAGCTCTGCTCCCAAATGCTCCTGGGGGTTACCCACACAAGCCATAGCAATTCTAAGGGTGCCAGATCCGTCAGTAGTTATTATCATGAAGACAAAATGGAACTTCCATGTTCAGAGGGAGAAACCTACTGAATATTAAGTGCTGGGGAGAAACAACAGAGGAAGGTTTGGGCCCCTGTGCCCTGTTTGTAGGCTATCCAGTTTTGTCTGATTGGCCAATGTGTGAAACAAGAGGTCGGACATACCCCAGAGTTAACAGCTGTTGATCTCTGTTCTGCTTTCTCTTCCTCATGTGCTCACCTTCACTCTTGTCTATTTGTGTGGAGAACTTTCCAAATAACTTTGTGTTCAGGTTCAAATTCCCCTTGATTTATTTGATGCATGATTCCTATTTTAAAAACTTTATTTCTGATTAGTTGTTGTAGATTTTCCAGGCTGTATGGCCGTGGTCTTGGCATTGTAGGACCTGACATTCCACCAGCAGCTGTGACTGGCATCGTCAGAGGTATAACACAGAAAGATGGAATACTCTCTGATTTCTATCTGATATGGGTTCTAGGGTTGCCAAGTCTTACCGAATTAATAGCGGGGGGGTCCAGGGTTCTCTTCAGGAGTCCTCTCTCTCTTGCTTTGCACACATGCGCTTTGTACGTGCGTGCCTTGATGACGTAGCCCGGAAGTGATGTCATCACACTGGGCACGTTGCCGATTGACACTTTGGTAATCACCCTAAAAACTCTATGGTACAATAGAGTTTTCAGGGCGATTGCTAGAGCGTCGCCCAGCAATGTGCCCAGCGTGATGATGTCACTTCCAGGCTATGTCATCACGCCGGGCACGTCGGCCTGATCTGGCCACTTTGGGAGTGGGGTGCCCCCTGCCGGCTGGATCCGGAGCAGCGGATTGGGCACCCTTTTAGCGGGAGAATCCCTGCCCCCCCAGGGGGACTTGGCAACCCTAATGGGTTCTCAGTGATCCTTCCAGCCTTGTGGTAGCACTGCATCTCCTACAGAACAATTCTAAGTATAGTTATACCTTTCTAAGATAATTGACTTCAGTGTGTTTAGAAGGGTATAACTCTGTTTAGGAATGAGTTCATGTGTGAGAGACTACAAAGAAGAAAGATCATAATCTCAGAGACCTGAATTTGGGATTATTGTCTAATCTTTATTGTGGATAGTTGTTTGATCTTTATCGCGCGATCACAGGATATGGCTGAGATGATCTCAAAAGTTTATACTCCCAATCCCCTCTTTCAGGTTCAGGGTCTTAGTGTTGACTTTCAAGGCCTTGAGCAGTCAGGGACCCACGTACCTTCGGGACTGTCTCCTCCAATACGTCCCCAGAAGAACGCTGAGATCTGCTGACAACAACTTGGTGGTGATAAACGGACCTAGGGAAGTCCGACTGTCCTTGGCTAGGGCCAGGGCCTTTTCAGTCCTGGCCATGACCTGGTGGAACTCTCTGCTGAACAACATCAGGGCCCTGTGAGATCTGATGCAATTCTGCAGGGCCTGCAAGGCAGAGATGTTCCGCCAGGCTTTTAGCTGAGGGCAGCAATGGTTAAGACTGGCACCCTCTTTCTGGGTTTTTTTTTCCTATGACCCCCACCTGCCCTTCCCTGCCCTGCTGCACAAACAGCACTGTAGCTGGCAAAAGGGGTCTATATTGCCACCTGGACTGTTAATTTATTGGATTATTATGATAATTTTATGCTGATTGTATTTTAACTGTTTTAAGATTGTAAATTGCCCAGAGCCTGGTTGCAGGGTAGGGATTCACAAATTTAATAAATAAATACATTTATATTGTTGCCAACACCTATACTCAAACATAAATTTAACAGTGCAACATTCTAGCTCTTTTTTTTTTTTTTGTAAAACTCTCTTAAAAAAGAGAGAATTTTATTCTTTTTATAAGAAACAGGAAGGGTAGACAGATGGAGAAAGAAAAAGATGGAGTGAAATTTTTCCGGTTAGTGAGGGTTAGTTTAGGTTAGTAACCAATACCAGTTTTGGCATCCATCGTGGTTAGAAGATCTTCTTTTTAACTATTGCAAAGTCCAAAATCACTCTGTTAATGCAGTTAGTAAAGTCCATTGGGGTTAGTAATTAGACAGCTCCTTCCAGATGTTACACGAACAGTCCTCAAAATATCTTCTTTTTAAATCTCTTCCAGTTATGGATTGAGTCCATTTTAACTTTGAAGTCTTCCGTTCCATCACCACTTTCCCCTGGGCTGCTGTCTTCTTCGCTTGTCCCAGTTTGGAATACTGCATCTTCCTCCCTGCTGGCGTGTCTCTTCAGAAGTTTCTGTACTTTAAAGATGAAATCCTTCTTCTTTCTTTTCTCTTTTTCCTTAAACTTCTGGCTTTCAGGCTTCCTGGGCTCCACAAACTCTTCGAATGAAATTAGATCTCCAGTTTGTCGCTTGCTATGCTCAATATCCCCTTCTACTGGCAGAGTATTCTCTTTTATAAAAGCGGAATAGGCTTTGGGAGCCTCATCCACCTCTTCTTTTAATTTTATCGCTTCACTGCCAGTTAGGGGTGCCAAGACATTTGTCAAGGTAAATCCGAGATCTTCTTTCTCTTCTTCTTTAACGCCCTGGAAACCTAGAATCAAATTCGATTTCTGTTCAATCTCCATCATCTTTCTAGTTGTTTCCGATATCTGTTTCTGTCGACTGATGAGAACACTATCCATTTTAGACAGAGTTTCGTTGATTTTCTGCAATTGTTCCAGCAGGGGGCACAGCATCTCCTTTTCCTGTTGATTGACAGCAAGCTCTTGGGGGGCTGTCTGGACCGGAAGTCCCTCCTCTCTTCTCTTCCGGTATCTGCAGGACTTTTTCCAGTATCGACATTTTGTTTTTTTGTTTACTTTTAAAAAGTTCGTGCCGCATCCCCCAGGAAGCTGAGATGATCAAAATCTTCCATGCAACCCCAACGGTACTTTCACCAACACTTTTTCTTCTCTCAGCCCCCTTCGCGCTCCCTTTGTGGATCTTGCTTCTCAAAGGGGGTGGGAACTCCTCCCTCCTCCCAACGCTTATACGCATGCAGGGGGCTCCGATTTACGCTTCAAAATAGATCTCCAACTCACGATTCGATGCTACTTCTTCTTTTTATTTTAAGCCATAGCGCTGTCTTCACTCCTGGAATTCGGTGGCGCCGCTAAGTCCCATTACGGGCACGCCGCAGCGGGGCCGATTGGGGCGGGGAGAAAGCCTCAATTTCCCGGCTGTCTGCCGGCAAAGAGGCTACTCCCCAAGCGCCCCCGGTTCGGAGCCTTTACCTAAGGCTCACTAGGGTCTTTCGCACATGCGAAGACCCCCCCTAACTGCGCGTGGGCTAACCGCCTCCGGGAGCGTCCCGAGAAGCGGCCGCCATTCGCGACGCCGAAACCGAAAAACCCGCAACATTCTAGCTCTTAACAGACTTACCCTCCAACTCTCAGGCTGCTTCCAACTGGTTCTTTCCAGTTTAGAGGCCTGCACGCGCCCTCTTCCATCATCAGCGTACTGTGTGACCTGCTTGTTCAACTGTAGTAAAACCTCAGTAAACTGTCTTATACATAACTAACTTCAAACAAAATTGTATTATTCTTCCTCATTTTCCCCTTTGTGAATTTCAAGTCAAACTATGTTTTACACATTCTTTCCCACTGTTTTTCATTTTGGACCTCCCCCAACGCAGAATCATAGAATCATAGAGTTGGAAGGCATCTCCAGGGCCATCTAGTCCAGCCCCCTGCACAGTGCAGGAAATTCACAACTACCTCCCCTCCACACCCCCAGTGACCCCTGCTTCATACCCAGAAGATGGCCAACCCCCCCCCCAGCCCCTCCAGGACCCCGGGCCAAACTGGCTTGGAGAAAAATTGCTTCCTGACTCCCAAAGTGGCAATCAGCATTTCCCTGGGCATGAAAGAAAGGGCCACAAGAACTAAACGCTGATGCAACTCTTCCTGCCTTCTCTCTCATCATCTGCCCAAGTTCACAGAATCAGCATTGCTGTCAGATGGCCATCTAGCCTCTGCTTGAAAAACTCCTTAGAAGGTTATTCTAGCCTCCTGTATAGTTAACATCTGGTCAGTTTTCTTAAGACAACAAGCGATACACAGGGGTCTTTTCCTAGAAAAAGAGCTGCAGGAGCTCATTAGCATAATTCATTAGCATATGTCACACACCCCCTGACATCACCGGAAGTGTGTCAGAAGGCCACCCCCTGACATCACAGGAAGTGTGTCAGAAGGCCACACCCCCTGACATCACAGGAAGTGTGTCAGAAGGCCACACCCACCACTTAGGATCCACCCCCAAAGTCTCCAAGGCATTCCCATCTCAGAGCTGGAGAGCCTATCTGATGGTATATGTGGGGTAAAACAAGCAAACCACCCACATCAGGTAAAGAGGGGGGATACCAGGATACGAGGTCAATATATTTTTATTCTCTTTGGCATGATGGCTGAGGTGCTTTTAGTGTTCCTTTTCTGTTTGATTGGCAGCCTTCCTCCCTGTTATAGTTGACTGTGGGTTTTATATCACTGCCATTTAGTGTTATTTTTGTCAGCCACAACAAGGTCACTTTCAGGGAGGAAAAGCAGGTTATCCATTTTTAAATAAATAATGTTGACAAGTCTGGATCCAGAACAATAATGAAATCACATCCGCTAATTTTTGCCTAAAGAAAACCCAATGATCTAGAATTGAATGATGTTTATTTACAGTCAAAAACCATTTGTCAAAATAATACATATTCGTTAGATACAAACAGATTAGCTTTCAGTCCAAAAATATATATTTAGACATATAAACTTAAAACCAGTAAAATGTTAAAAAGTAGAAAATTAACAGTCCATTATATCGTAATAACTATAAAATGTCTAAAACTAAACTAATTATAAGTCATACAAAGGGTGACTGAGGGTTTTTATTGTGGAACTTTACTAGCTGCAAGCAGAATTTAGCTATTTGTCTGGAGTTTTGCTGATTTTCCTTTCAGAAGTCTCCCTAGATCAGCACTATCTGCATCACGTGCTGGCCTATCTAAGAGGGGGATCTAGAGTTGTGGTCTTCAACCCAGAAGAGCAGGATGGTAGGGTGATGTCACTCAGCAGCACAGATGAATCCTCCGGGGTTCCAACTGTTGATTTATTTATCAGTAAAATAAACCTCTCGATGACTAGTTTTTGTTTCTTGTCTTTGGCCTTTTCGGTCTGTTGGTTACGGTCCAGCTCCCCCTCTTCCTGTCATATGACTCTGATATCACATCCTTGCAGTTCACAGGATCCCAGTTCTAGAAAGAGAGGAGACTGGATTTATACCCCACCCTTCACTACCTGGAGGAGTCTCATAGCAGCTTACAATCTTCTTCCCCTTCCCCTCCCGACAACAGACGCCCTGTGAGGTAGGTGGGGCTGAGAGAGCTCTCTCAAGAACTGCCCTTGGGAGAACAGCTCTGGCAAAACTTGTGACTGATCCAAGGTCACACCACAGCTGCATGGAGGACTGGGGAATCAAACCCCATTCTCCCAGATTGGAGTCCGCACTCCTAACCACAACACCAAGACCACTGATCTTGAGAAACTGATGAAGAACAGCCCCATCAGAAATGTCTGTCCCAACTCATTCAGCCCCGGGTTCTCTATACATTGTTTAGAGAATCACCCAACATGATGGGCCCTCAGAACAAATGCAATTTTAGCAACAGCATTCATTGGTAAGAAGATAGGAAAGTCTCAAATGTGAAATAAATAAAAAAACATATAAAACATAAAATAAATTCTAGTTAAAAGTTCACATACTGAATTTTGACTTTAAACTTTTACTCAACTTTGAAGGAGATGGAGGTGCCAGACTTTGGAGATGTCACCAACTTTCTCTATCATCCTTGGGATTTTGGGCATCCAGTGATGAATAATCGATTTGAAGCAGCAACATCCCTGCACGCTTTCCCCCCTTTTGCAGCTCTTTTAAAGAAGGTTGCACAATCTGTTAAAGGAGATCCAACAGTCATTACAAAAAGGGAAAGACAGCATACTTTGCTCTAGAACAAAGTGCACATAGAGAACAACTAACCTCAGCAGCACAAGGCTTTCCAACGTTTAATCCTGTGACTAGACTCCTCCTCGGTTCTTTTTTGGGTCTTGCTTTGAGTGTCCAAAGCTGAATGATGACCTTGAAGCAACCATGTCTTTACAAACTTTGTTGGATCGAAGACTTTTAGAGGAGGTCCAACAATTCTTATAAACTCCTTATTTGTTATAGCACTGACTTTCAAGGAGGACCTTGAAGCAGCAACATCTCTGCACACTTTTCACCTTTTTGCAGCTCTTTTAAAGAAGGTCGCACAATCTATTAAAGGAGAGCCAACAATCATTACAAAAAGGGAAAGGGAGCATATTTTGCTCTAGAACAGAGCGCACACAGAGAACAACTAACCTCAGCAGCACAGGGTTTCCCAAAGTTTCATCCTCTCATCAGACTCCTCTGTTCTTTTTCGGGTCTTGCTTTGGGTGTCCAAAGCTGAACGATGACCTTGAAGCAACCAGGTCTTCACAAACTTTGTTGGCTTGAAGACTGTAAGAGGAGGTCCAACAGTTCTTATGAACAATAAGGATGTTACAGTTTTGATTTTCAAGCAGGACCTTTCTGAAGTAAGAATCAAATTCATCTGGGAAAATCCCCTTTCACATTCACTGGATGAAATAGCAACTGTATGGAGTATGTGGCGGATACGAGACAGTTCCTTGGGCATGTCTTCTCTGTATTTTAGATGCTCTCTGAAGGCCCGAATGGCTTCCCTCTCACTGAGCTGAAACCTTCTTGCTAATGTGCTTATTTCTGCTTCCCCATAGAGAATACAGTCACTGGGGTTTGCTGGCCAATTCTTAGACTCCAGAACTCTTCCACATTTTGACAATTCTGCATCTTCTGTGGAAAGCAGCCTTTTCTGAAGAGATTTTTTAAGTTGTTCATAGAATGCAACTGGGGAGATTGGTGGGTCATCAACTCTATTTCTTCTATGTAACTGGACACCCTTAAATTGCAACTTTTCTGTTGCCTCCAGTGCTTGTGTATAGAAAGGACCTGGAGTAGAGCCTCTCTTCCCACATATTTCAACAAGATTCTCAATCTTGCCATGGGCTCTGTACAGATCAATATTTCTTTCCTGCAGATCTACACTTAATTCTGAGAGCTCTTGCAAAGAATCAGAAAGCAATCCGAGATCCAAAATGAATTCTGCAGATGTAATCTTTTTATGAAGACCTTCATATGTGCTCTTCCCCTTTCTATCTCGATCACTATCAGTTTTAGCTTTTTCAAAATGAAGCACTAGGGCTTCGTAATCCTTCCAGACAGCCATAACGGTTCTGTAACTGGAGGCAACCCATCTTGCAGACAGGATCCTTCCAATTTTCCAAATCTCCATCTCTAACGTGGCCGCACACGCCCTGAGCTCCCTCATATTTTTTGGAGATGAATGGTACACGGTATATAACTTGTCCATAAAACTCCTAAATCTATTGATGCCACACACTGCTTTCACGACATCGTGGACTGATAATTCCAGCCTATGGCTAGCACAATGCCATGTAATAATGGAAGGGAATCTGTCTTTGAAAAGTTTTGCAACTCCTCCATGGGATCCCATCATCACTGCAGCCCCATCACAAGTCAATGAAACCAAACTTTCCTTTAAGACTTCCTCAGTGATCCTTAGTGACTCAAGGGTAGACATCAAGCTTTTGAATATTCCATTCGCTGTCACATCGTCCAGCTCTATCAAACCAATAAAGTAATTCATAGGGTCCTCCATGTCCATCTCTTCAATGTAGGTGCGAATATACACTATTAGTACAGATTTCTGACTCACAGTAGTAGATTCATCAAGTATTAAAGAGATTTTACTCTTGGAGTCAATAATCTTCTTAATCAGTGTGATTCTCATTTCGCTACCAATGTGGTCTATAATATTTGCACAAGAATTAGCTGAGTGCAAAATTCTCCCCACATCAACGCCACTTAATTGTAGCAAATCAATGTCAGCCTCAAAATCATTAAAAGACTGGTTTCTTCTAGCCACCTTATATGCTGTACGGAATATGGTCTTGGTGATTTCCATCTCTCTTTCTTGGGACCTCAAACATACTGTTTTCAGCATTTCTTTCCTTGATTCAGCCATGATTTTAACTGCAGCTTTATGACCTGTACTGTCTCTATGTTCACAAATTTTTTTCCTAAGAGATGACAGCTGCTGTTTCCTCGATTTTCCATAAAATGACACCGTGCCACGTATCCACTCTTTAGAAAGACGCATGCCCACAGTTGTCTTCTCTGGCCCTAAGGCTCCAACATTTTTACACACTGAGCAACCTAACTTGCCAGCATTGAAAAATAACCAGTCATTTTTCTGGAGATGATCATTCTTCTGCTCTACAGTCCAACAAGTGGGCCAGAAGCTCTCACTAACTGCAGAGGCAGAAATGCTGGTCGATGGGTTTGACTCACTGGTTGATGGAGCTGACTCGCTGGTTGACGGAGCTGACTCGATGGTTGACGGAGCTGACTCGCTGGTTGACAGAGCTGACTCGCTGGTTGACGGAGCTGACTTGCTGGTTGACAGAGCTGACTCGCTGGCTGACGGAGCTGACTCGCTGGTTGACGGATTATTGTCAGGAGTTGACAATCCACCTGGATTGCTTGATGATTCCCCTGATGCTGAGGGACAATCTTCAATCACTCCATGTTTCGCTGGGGTCCCAGCAAAGTAGTCCGAAATAGTCCTTTTCATAGTGGATTATAGACTTTTAAAATGTTGCTATCCTGCAAAAGGATTATGATATTTAAGCACAACCATGGTCTTACAGAACTGGAACTAGCAACCCAGACACTGTACTAATATCAGTTATGTAGGATATTGAAGAAACAGATACACATGAGTCTGAGCAAAATTAGGATGCAGTGTGTTCCAAGAGGATTCCGATAGGAATTGTTTCCCTTGCTCAGTTGATGGAAAATGTAGATTTTCTGGTCTAACTAACCATTTCCACATCACAGCTGCTCTTAGGAAAGCAGGCTGTGTGGGAATGTAACATTGCAACATTAAGGGGAGCAGCATTATTTTAAAAACTGTGTGGAACCCAAGTTAGTGTTCCGCTTCTGGCATTTTGCCAACGAGTAATCTGTCTGCAGTGTCAAGGGACCCCTTGCATGGAAGCAGCCAAGGTTAAAGGAACAACACCCATTCATATCTGACATGCAAACGTTACAGCTAGATCGATCAACACATCCAAAGAGGTTTTCCAAGAACAAATAGTTTCAATGTGTCAAGACACATAAGGACTTGCAGTTGCATCCAAAAAGGTGTGTTTGTGTATGTGTAAAGTGCCGTCAAGTTGCAGCTCCTTGCAGGGCCTTCCCCTGATTTAAATGGAGGTTTTGAAGGATCTATGTGCCACTGGTGAGGGATCCTTCCCCAGGATCTTTACTTTGTGACAGCAAAAACCACAGACTCCCCTTTGAGTACAGATTCCTATGGGGTAGCAAATACTCTCTTTCTTCTGGGATGAGACCCAGGCCCTCCCCAAACAACCATGCTCACAAGTGCCCTCCCCAGACAACCATGCTCGCCTTCTCCCCCCCTCCAACACAGTTCAGCAAGTGAGGGAGGGAAGGGTTGGGTTAGGGAGGGGCGCATGCGAGTGAGGCTTGCTCAGCCAGCCAGGTGGACCAGCTGCTTGCTGCTTCTGAAGTCCAGCTGGCTTCAGTCAGGCAATTGCCCATTCCTCTTCAGTTGGGGAAAGTGATATGGCAAGGGAAGGGAGGCTAAGAAGGTATGGCTGGCTGGTGCAGGATGCAAGGCAAGGCAATCATCCAGCCAGCTGCTGTCTGGAGAGGTGTGATAGATGTTTGACAGGGCACTGTCCCATTTGCCTCCTCCCCCGTACCAAGCCATGGCCTTCTGCCCCCATCAAAAAATTGCATAATTAGAAGACGACCCCCTCCCATACTTACAAAGCCACGATAAGTGTAGGCTGTGATGCAAGATGCACATTCAAACAAGTAGACAATCAGGATCAGGACCAGATACTGAGGACATAAACAACAAAGTGAGACTCCAGCAAGGGTAGGATAACAGGTCAAACTTCTCTGTTGGTCCTTTTACCTGGAGATGCCAGGGATTGAACCTGGGACCTTCTGCGTGCCAAGCAGATGCTCTACCACTGAGCCACGGCCCCTCTCCTATACACACACAGGGCCCAAGCATCATTTCTGTGAGCTTGGTACAAACATAATAGTTAACACCCCTTGCATCAAGGAAAGGCCTACTGTGCTGGAGGAGGGTGATACCAAGCAAAGGATCCAGCCCTATCCATCTGCCCAGTACCACCTGCTCATACTGACAGTGGCCCTTTAAAATGTATACAAACCAGCTAACATGTACACAATACAAACCAATCTTTAGAAGTAACAGCCAAAAGCAGAGAACAAAACCCACTGACACAAGAAATTAAACAGAGAACATTTGCTAATTCCTAATCTCAGGCAGAGAGAGGTCTTTCCCAACACCAGCTGTCTAAGATCCTTTTAACTGGAGATTCCACAAACTGAACCTGGAGCCCAGTACATACGAAGCAGGTGCCACTCTTAACCACGACACAAAACTGGCTCTGATTCGTATCTTGAGGATAAAATGGAGGAGGGTAGAATTATGTTGTAAGCCTCCTGGAGGGATCCCCATTTGGAAGAAAAGCAGGGTTATCAATGTGCACATTGGATAGACAGAGAGAGAGGGAGACAGAGGAAGAGACAAGGGGCTGTTCTTTGCAGTAAAAGCCAGAAGCCTCCTTTAAATAAAATCTAGCTCTGAGCCTCTGTCCTAAGACAACTGCAGATCTGCTTTCCCGATATCAACGTCAGTAGGAACAAATCAATCATTTGGTACCCAGATATGTAGAAGCTATGAAATGGCTGTCTGATATTGCCTCTTTATTTCTAGCACCACGGTCAAAGGATCTGTGTAACAGTTTAAGTAGGATCAACTTTTGTTCAGCATTTCTAGGCTAGATGTTACAACAGAAAGATTAGAAGAGCACAGCAGATCTGATAGTTCTGAATAGATTAAGGGCACTGGTTGCCCTTTTGTAAGCCGCCCTGAGCACGCTCGCGGGGAGGGCGGGGTAGAAATGGAATGTATAAATAAATAAATAAATAAATTACTGGGCAGGCCGCAGGAGAATTTAAATTCTGGAATACCCAGGTTCAAATCCCCACTCAGGCCATAGAAGTTTGCTGGGTGACATTGGGCCTGTTACACTCTCTCAACTGGTCCACATATGCATGCATCTCATTTGTTACTGTGCCACGTGATGATTGGTAGTTGAATACTACCACTTCACACATGCAGATCACTGCAGAATATTGCCCTCATGTAGTTCTGCGCACACATGCATGAACCAGCCTTACAATAATTGAATGTACCATGTTCTCATCCGTTAGCTTGTTAACTAAAACATTATATCTCATCTTCCATCATGATCACCCATGAAGTGGCTTTCATAAACAAGAAAATGCATTGAACCCAATGTGAAATCATGAGTTCCTATTATTGATCAGCATTGCTTCATTATAGCAGCAAATACTGCATCTATCTGGTTGGATTTCAAAGCAGCTATGAGCAGTCAATGAATGAGTAACTGTAGAGGGAATATATGTGGCTGAAGAGATTAATCATTTAAAGCTTTTTTCATAGTAACCCTAACAAAACCTGAAGGAAGCAAGTACCATCTTGGAAAAGGCATTCCTCCTCCTGTCACACATAAGGAGTGCCCCTTCTCAAAGCATCAACAATTTTTTCCCCAGGATAATAGAGCTATTAAAATGCATCTTAATGCAGATTTAATGACTCAGTCAATTAAGACTAAGAATTAGCAGCCAAGATTTTTCTGTTGTGATCTCTGCTTTACTAAGCTTACTGAGAGAAAACTTGGGACATCAAAGTGAAAGCAATAAATGGCTCTTCCCTTAAAGATACTTTATTAGATATCTGGCGTTTCTCCACAGTGGGGACCAAACGCTGCTTACAATATCATTGTCCTCCCTCCATTTTATTCTCACAACTATCCTGTGAGGTAGATAAGGCTGAGAGAGAGACTAGTCCAAGGTGACTTCCATGCCAGAGTTCAAGTTTGAACCTGAGTCTCCCAGACTCTAGTCTGAAACTCTAACCATTTCACTATGCTAGCTATTGACTAAGCTCCTTTTATATTTCTCACTGTGTTATTATTTCATCAAGTTATCCATCTATGGGGGTACATAAAGCCATCTCAGGCAATGTTCCCTCTAAGCCATGGAGTTTTGTGAGCAAAAATTCTACTTTGTGAGCTCCTGGCATTAAAGCTGTGAGCAAGTGATTTGGCTATGGCATAAATTAGTTTGCTCTGGAGCCATCCTTCCTGAGCTAAGACAAAAATGTGTGAGCTGGAGGCTAAAAAACTGTGAGGTAGCTCATCCTAACTCAGCTTAGAGGGAACACTGATCTCAGGTATCTAATTTCTTTCTCTTTAAGGCTTTTGACAAAATCATACCAAAAACTCCAAACTCAGTTAAAAAGAGATTTCTGCATGGGGGAGGGGGAATCTCTCCCGGGTAGATGGAGGGCGGTGTGTGTGTGTGGGGGGGTTGCTTAGGCTGCATATAATGGCCGAATGTTAGGCTTAAGGCTCCCGAGCCCTGCTGGTGGGTGAAATTTAGAACAGTCTTTTCTTTTTCTTTGTTAGACAAAAGGAGAGAAGCAGGGGACATTCTTTTAAACAAAAGAAACCATCAAACATGGTTCCTCTTCTAAAAATAAGCTTTAGGTTCAAATTGGAAGCTGCAACACCCACAACATTTAAAAACCTGATGGGGGGCAGGCAAATCAGGGCTCCAGCTGGTAGAATGCACCCCATAGCTAAAGCAAAGAGAAGCAGATCTATTTACTTATAAAATTTGTACATGTCACCTGTTAAGAAGGCTCACAAAAAACCTCCAAACACAATAAAACCATAAAAACAACCACCATATCATCATCAGTATTAAAAACAAGCCATAAAAGAGAAGCATCTTGGGGGGGAGGCCTCCCGGAGCACGTGGATCCGCGCTCTCCAGGTGGTTGGAGGGCGAGGGGGGAGCTTGGTAAGGCCTCCATGAGGCCTAGAACAAGGACGGGGCGCGGGGAGGCCTCCCAGAACGCACAGATCCACGCTCTCCGGGTGGTTGGAGGGCGGGGGGGAGCTTGGCAAGGCCTCCATGAGGCCTAGAACAAGGATGGGGGAGGAGGCCTCCTGGAGAGCGCGGATCCGCGCTCTCCGGGTGGTTGGAGGGCGGGGGGGGGAGGGAGCTTGCCGAGGCCTTCATGAGGCCTGGAGCAAGGACGGGGGAGGAGGCCTCCCGGAGCGCGCGGATCCGCGCTCTCCGGGTGGTTGGAGGGCGGGGGGGGAGGGAGCTTGCCGAGGCCTCCATGAGGCCTGGAGCAAGGACGGGGGAGGAGGCCTCCCGGAGCGCGCGGATCCGCGCTCTCCGGGTGGTTGGAGGGCGGGGGGGAGGGAGCTTGCCGAGGCTTCCATGAGGCCTGGAGCAAGGATGGGGGAGGAGGCCTCCCGGAGCGCGCGGATCCGCGCACTCCGGGTGGTTGGAGGGCGGGGGGGGAGGGAGCTTGCCGAGGCCTCCATGAGGCCTGGAGCAAGGACGGGGGAGGAGGCCTCCCGGAGCGCGCGGATCCGCGCTCTCCGGGTGGTTGGAGGGCGGGGGGAGGGAGCTTGCCGAGGCTTCCATGAGGCCTGGAGCAAGGATGGGGGAGGAGGCCTCCCGGAGCGCGCGGATCCGCGCACTCCGGGTGGTTGGAGGGCGGGAGGGGAGGGAGCTTGCCGAGGCCTCCATGAGGCCTGGAGCAAGGACGGGGGAGGAGGCCTCCCGGAGCGCGCGGATCCGCGCTCTCCGGGTGGTTAGAGGGCGGGGGGAGGGAGCTTGCCGAGGCCTCCATGAGGCCTGGAGCAAGGACGGGGGAGGAGGCCTCCTGGAGCACGCGGATCCGCGCTCTCCGGGTGGTTGGAGGGCGGGGGGGGAGGGAGCTTGCCGAGGCCTCCATGAGGCCTGGAGCAAGGATGGGGGAGGAGGCCTCCCGGAGCGCGCGGATCCGCGCTCTCCGGGTGGTTGGAGGGCGGGAGGGGGAGGGAGCTTGCCGAGGCCTCCATGAGGCCTGGAGCAAGGACGGGGGAGGAGGCCTCCCGGAGCGCGCGGATCCGCGCTCTCCGGGTGGTTGGAGGGCGGGGGGGGAGGGAGCTTGCCGAGGCCTCCATGAGGCCTGGAGCAAGGACGGGGGAGGAGGCCTCCTGGAGAGTGCGGATCCGCGCTCTCCGGGTGGTTGGAGGGCGGGGGCGGGGAGGAAGCCTACTACCTCTGTCTTCTGCCTTGTCTTGGGCCCGAATGAGGGCTGGCGGCGGAAAACGGCAGGAAGTAGGGGGGCGGGGGTTCGCCATGTGCCCGCCCCCCTGGCGCCTCACTCCCGGAGCGCCGCTCCGGTGAGCTCCGCCCCCATCCAAAGCCTGGCGATACAGGATTTTATAATGGAAACAAATAAAAGGTAACCAGTACAAATCCTTTACACTTTCCAAATCTCTCATGTTTCTAATTTTTCCATGGGGAAGCTTGGAGGTGACCCTCATTGCTGGTAATGTGAACCTGACCAGTTCACTGGTAAGCTTCTATAAGCCCTGGAACCCAAACCCCATGATGCCCTAATATAGCTAGGAATGATTTCCCTCAGTCTTCAGACATGTATGTGTCAATTCATTTCCCATACTTTTGTCCGTAAAATTCTGCACCACCTGGTCTGGGTGCAGTGCAGCTAAAAATCATATGGTGGTTAATAACATACAGGACACATCGAATGCTGGGAGGATGCCATGAAGGCATGTATTATGGAAAACCTGAAAACCATACATTCCACTTTGAAACCCTTGTTTGCCCACAGTTACATTGAGATACCAAATTCCATTTGCTACTGATTTGTGTTTACATTGACTATGACCCAGATCCAATCCTGTACCAGTGCAAAGTCAGTACCATTCACCTGGTCTTGTGAAAGTAAAAATGAACCAGAGTGGAGACGTATTAGAATGAAGAAGTCATGTAGGGTAGGTGGGATGTGCTGTGACTGCAAAAATAAGTGACCTTGAAAGTAGAACTAACTGATCTGGAGCAAGCCATGACCAGCTGCAGAGAAAAGATACTAAAAAGTCAGGGTTTGGTTTTTTGGGGGCCCTCGAAGGGGATTTTTTATTGCTTTTTTATAATAGATTACAAACTATAACTCAGAAAGGGAAAGGAACTAACACTAGGGAGAAAGAAAAGAAAACCCACACTACATCATTAGCCCAGTTAGAATCTATGTTAGTACAATATTAGTAGTAAACAGTGAACACTATGAGTACTGTCTATCTTTCCCTAATTAAGGATTAGCTGGTTACTTGTTATGAGAGAATTTCAGAGCATCTCCCAGACTCGCTTCATAAAGGCGATTTCCAGAGTCCTTCTGCCTTTACTTAGGCTTTCTATCCCTAAATGAATAAGTTGGTTTTTGGGTGTCAGCGCCCTCTTCTGCAGCCAAGTCTTCGTCCGTCTCCGAGGGTGCAGAGCCACTCGAACCAGTTTCACCATCTTCTTTGGTTCCCAGATGGCATTTGAGGAATTCTTTAGCCTTGTACACGGAATCAATTTTCTCTCTCTTGTCATGCATTTTAAAGATGACTCCTTCTGGAACCGCCCATTTGTATCCAATTTGGTTAGTTTGGAGAAAGAGTATCAAGTCCTTGTAACTTTTCCGTTTTTGACGACTTTTGAATGGAATGTACTTTAAGACCTTGATAATATCGTTCCCCATTTTCAGTGGAGTTGCTGAGGTTGCTTTTAGAATTGCATCCCTAGCACGGCTTCTAAAAAATCTGACTGATATTTCTCCAGGTAGGCTATTCTTTTTTGGTGTAATTAGAATACACCCTGTACGCTGCTTCAATATCGTGCATTATTTCATCCACTTTTAAGCCTACTACTGGTGCGATAAGATCACTAAGAAGCTTCTTCAAATCTTCTTTTGGAGATTCAGGAACTCCCTGAAATCTGATGATCGTGTTAGCTTTCTCCATTTACAAGGACAGCAGCCTGTTTTCCTGGTGATTTTGCTTATTTGTCACTTGATCCACTTTCTTCTTCAACGTCTTGTGTTCGGAGTGCATCATTTTCACTACTGCCATCATCTGCTCTGTCTGTTTAACACTCTCGGCCACCTGGAGCTGTTGCGCTGCCAAAGTCTGGTTGAGAACAGTTAACTGCTGGTTAATACCAGCGAGTTGGTCCATAATGGGCTTGAGCGTATCTGCTAGTAGTCTCATGACATCCGCTCTCTCCTCTTCCGGCCTAGGACTTTGGCCACCCAAAGGTTTTGGTTTTGCTCCTTTCCTCCCTGCGCCTGACATCTTGGACGACTGTTTACAAAAGCCAAATGCTTTTTCACCACCTCTGAAAATCGCTTATATGTTAATCCGCTCTGGTAAGTCTCACAAAACAAGACAAACTTTCAGTTTTTCCCTGCCCCCCTCTTTTTCTGCTACTTTGCCGCTCGCGGGGGGGGGAGATCCCTCCGTACCGATCTGGGAGGGGGGCCAGAAAATTTGCCAGTTCTTTGATAATTCGGTTACATCCGACTCACGTTCATCGCCGGCCACTTTCAGCCTCACCGAGATCCACACCTCTCACTCTATCTCCTCTGCTTGCCCCGGTTAACCTAGCTTATGCCATTTGGCCACTCAGCGGTAGGACTGTCAGGGTGAAGGAGCGCCTCAATTCACCGGCATTCCGCCATTGAAGAGGTTACTCCTTCAAAGCCCTATGGCTTGGAACCCCCCCCCAGGGTTTCCGTGGGGGGGCCACGTCAGTAGCCCCCCTCCGAACTGCTGGTGTGCAGATCGCTCTCCAGAGTGACTGCCATCGCCACGCCATAAACCAGAAGTCCCTAAAAAGTCAGTTTTAATGGAAAATTCTAAGTTCTAGTTGTGCATACTTCTCTGGGGGACTATAAATGTAATTGGGAGAGGTACCCTCCACCACACATCACTCAGAAATTCTACTTTTGCTATCTTCTGTGATCATACAATAAAGAATTCAACAGCTTTGGAAATTATTTTAGTGTCTTTCCTCGACAAATTGGCGATGGTGAATTCTTCTCTGGTTCTGGCTTTGGGTTTTGGTTCTAGAAGTAGCTACCAATGACTGACTCTGTGTATATACCACCTTTCAATAATAATGTATATTATGTATACATGCATAATAATTATGGGCCTTGGTTGACCAAGTATTTGGGACAGTGATATATACCCTTGCAGCATGTACCCTGGGAAGCCATTGTCAGACATTTGTGAGCTTGCTCACAGTTTTTTAGCCTCTGGCTCACACATTTTTGTCTTAGCTCAGGAAGGATGGCTCCGGAGCAAACAGCCAAATTGCTTGTTCACAACTTTAATGCCAGTAGCTCACAAAGTAGAATTTTTGCTCACAACACTCCACAGTTTAGAGGGAGCATTGCTTGCAAGGAAGCCTTTTTGGGAGAAATCAGGGAATGCCAACAGCAGGGCAGGCAGCAATTAAGCCACGCCAGGCTAAAAGACAAAGATGCTTCATTCTTTATTGTCTTTTATGTGATACGAGTCACTGACTATTAATGCTATTCAGATGTTAAGTGCCTGTGACAGTCTGATGAGACTTCCAGTTCATGTCTTCCCATTGTCCCAAAGTTCCTGCTGAATATATGACTCAGCTTCATGTCTACAGTTTTGTAATCCTGAATTATAATTCAATCAAAAACTTCCCTTCCTGTTGCCCTTCCCCAGTGCCATTTAGTCAGTTCTGTAGTTTTCTCCTGATAAGTTGCCCAACTCCCAAGTATTCCTTTATCCTCAGTTGTACCCTTTTGTTTCCTGATCTGATTATTTTTTTTAATGCCAGGGGCCCAAACCAGGATAACTAGCCTGGCCTTAGAACCAGAGTCTGATCCTGACTACCAACAGAACTGCAACACAGACTTGAGCCACCCTTCTTCCCTCTGATTTGTTTTGCAGAATAGGGCAGGTATCTTTGCTCCCCATCTTGATCCCCTTTATCCCCCTTTGCTCCCCTTTATCTTCCAGACAACAGTTGGACAACACAACACTTTGTTCCTCTTTGCTCTTTGGCCCTTCACATATGGAAGACTGGACACCTCTGTCCCGTGAAGAAGAGTAGGTTTTTCTACCCTGCTTTTTCTAACCTAAGGAATCTTAATGCCGCTTACAATTACCTTCCCCTTCCTTTCCCCACAACGGCCACCTTATGGAGGTGGGGCTGAGAAGGTTCTGAGAGAACTGTGACTGGCCCCGAAGCAGGCTTCCTGCGGAGGAGTGAGAGAACCTGGTTCTCTAGATTAGATTCTGCTGCTCTTAACTTCTACACAATGCTGATCTCACTTCTCCTCTGCCCTATTTTCCATTTCCCCACATGTACTCCTTTAGCTCAAAGAGTAACCTAGGGTTGCCAGCCCCCAGGTGGAAGTGCGGGATCCCCTGATTTCATGGGCTCCAGCCTGCCACAGAGGAAGCCCCATCGCCAACAGCCATGGCTGGGTGCAATGTCCCCAGCATGATGATATCATTTTCATGTGATGTCATCAAGCTGGGGGTGTTGTGTGTAGCAATGTTGTCCCGCCCCACTCCCAGGAAGTTACCTCCTACCCCCCCACTCACACACACAAGAAAAGGACCTGGCAACCCTAGAGTAACTCCTGATCTGATTTAGAGTAGCTCTGGTGAATGTTTGGTTGTTGTTGTTGTTGTTGGTATATTGATTAGGATAAGGATTGTGACTGTGCTTCGATTTAGTATTGCTGGTGTTTGCTTAGAATAAGGCCTCCCACTATTGTACCAAATCCTTCAAGAACTGTATTCCTTTTAAATCAGGTCTCTGCTGCCCTTTTCCTCCTGAAAACTTGCTACTCACAGTCACCTCTGTAGGTTAAAGATCCCAGTTTTCTGCACCCTGCACAAACATGCAAGCTAATTCTCAATGTTAATCTGAATGTATGTTCACATGTTTGTGGGGATGTGTTAACACGTTCATAGATGGTTATTGAAAATTGCTCCCCAGAGTTACAGTGTCCTTACATTGTCTTTGGTGACACCTGTTCTCAAGTATCTTTTATCATAGTGGGAAAAACTAGAGATTGAACCTGGGGACTTCTAGGCGCCACACCTGCATTCTGACAGTGAGCTAATGCCATGTCCTGCAAGCCTGGACAAGATTTGCTGCCCTGGCCAAAGAATGTAGCATAGCTGGTAAGTACCATGTTAATAAATGTAACTATAGATCTGTAATCTGCCATAAGTTAATTTTACTGAGGCTACCTCCTCTGCTGTTTGAAGGGCATGTTCCTTTAAAAAGTGTAACAACTCTAGCAACAGCTAAAAAATAAAATAAATAAAATCTTCCCCTGACATCACCAGACCTGTGGTTAGCTTACTGGTGACTTCTTAGTACGGTCTGACTGCTGAGATGGCAATCATGGGACATAACAAAAGCATGCATTTGACAGGGGAAAAAATGTAAGCAAGGCATAAAAATCGCACAGTCATTTCTGTTAGATATTAAAATGTGTTTACTTTTTTTCCTGTAAAGCCTCTTAACCTTGTACAACAATCTGGGGGAAGGTGGTGGCAACGGTATCAGTCGTTTTTGAATTCTGACCTTCCTTCAAGGAGTTCTGGGGGATGTACATAGTTTGCTCTCCCCCATTTTTTCTTACAGCCATCTGCTGAGGTAGGGTAGACCAGAGGATAGCTGAGGTTATCAACTCTAGGTCAGGAAATTCCTGGTGATGTGGGAGTGGAGCCTGGGGAAGTTGGGGTTTGGGGAGAGACCACAGAGTGGCATAATGCCGCAGAATCTACCCACCAAAGCAGCCATCTTCTCTAGTGGAACTGATACATGTAGTCTGGAGATCAGTTGTAATGCCAGAAGACCTCCAGTCTCCACCGGGAGGTTGGCAACAGTGTCCCCTCTAAGCTGAGTTAATGCGAGCTAGTTCACAGTTTTTTAGCCTCCGGCTCACACATTTTTGTCTTAGCTCAGGAAGGATGGCTCCAGAGCAAACTAATTTATGCAGTAGCCAAATCGCTCCCTCACAACTTTAATGCCCGTAGCTCACAAAGTAGGATTTTTGTTCACAAGACTCCACAGCTTAGAGGGAACATTGACTGGCAACCCTTCATGAAGGGAGCTTTGACTCTCAAAAGCTCATACCCTGAAAATCCTGTTGGTCTCTAAGGTGCTGCTGGACTTGAATCTACCTCTTCTACTGCAGATCAACACGGCTACCCTCTGGACTTTGGATTCACTTTATTTATTGGTCTAGTGGTTAAGAGCAGAGAACTGTAATCTGGAGAACCAGTTTTGATCCCCCCCCTCCTCCAAATGAAGCCTCCTGGGTGACCTTGGGCCAGTCACAGTTCTCCCAGAAGTCTCTCGGTCCCACCTACCTCACAGGGTGTCTGTTGTGGGGAGAGGAAGGGAAGGTGCTTTGAGACTCCTTAGAGTAGAGAAAAGGGAAATATAAATCACAACTCTTCCTCGTCTTTCTCTTCTCTTCTTCTTCCTGGCCTTTGTTTTTAATGTCTCCCTGGCTCCCACCATTCTGTTGCTTATACCTTTAAATCTAAATGTATCTCCTATAGATGTACATTCCTATGCATCTGATGAAGTAAATTTTGATTCATGAAAGGCTGGAGTAAACAGTCTTTAAAATGCCACTGGACTTCTGTTTAATTTAACCACCAGCAGTATTACTGGCATTGGGACTGTTTTTTTCAGTTTGTATACCAGGCTTTTAAAAAATTATTAAAGACCAGGAGACTAAAGGCCAAGCCAGACAGTATGTGAGAGGTATATGATTAGGTTGGGTTATGCCACATTTTAAAAAGGTTAAAGTAGCTGGGGGGTGGGGAAATTGAAAGGGGACTGCACTGTGCATGTGCTGGGAATAACCCTTTCCACCACGAGATTTCCTCTGATTTAAACTGCTTCCTGATGATGATGTTTGTCCTACAGGTGCAAACATGAAGGTACTTCTGTGTTTTTCCCCAGGGGGCAGATAAATGAGTGCAAAGGAATGGGGAAAGGAGTTAAAGTGGAGTCAGCAACCTTTTATAATTAGCCAATGTATGTCAAAGTTCTGAGCAAAAGATCAACAGAACCACTGTAAGAAAGCCCATTTGCATGACTGAAAACATGCAACATAACTGATATATGGATTACTAATCCATTAAATTGCTGTGGCCCAAATACTGGCCATTATGTGAGTCCTTTGCTAGGAAGTAGCACATAAGAGGTCTTATTATACCTGATAAACATATGAAGGAGAGGGATGCCAACTGGAGAGGGAGGAGTTGGAGACAGAGGGATGACATTGTGCCACTTCTGGTGAACACCTGGAGGTGATGTCATATCACTGATGTAATACTCCAGATTTTGAACAAAACTCTATGGTTTTGCCATAGAGTTCTGTGCCAAATCCTAGAGTGTCATGTCAGTGTCATGATGTCACTTATGGGTATTCATTGGAAGTGACATTGCAGTGTTTGTACAATGCCATCAACAACAATACTATCAACAACAATAATATCACTAACATTGATATTATATTGACTGAACAGCCTGCATGTCGCTGATAAAACCCAGACCATGCGCTTAACTGACTGTCAGATTCCCACCATTTCCTAACGCCACTGCTACCATTTTATGTATTGTTTTAGATTTCACTTATTGTGCTGCGGTGGGGAGGGTGGCAGCAAGGGGCCAGTGGCAGGCAGGGCGGCAGGCAGGGCGGTGGCACGGGGCCAGCGGCATGCGGCCAGGGGACCGGGTGAGCAGGCGGTGGTGGCGGTGGAGGAGGCCTTGTCATCGTCGGGGCTGGCGGCATGGTGGGCCAGGCAGGCAGCGCGAGGGTGGCAGCCAGCAGGGTGCCTGGGCGGTGCTGGCGGCCATGGCGAAGTGCAGGCCGAGGAGGGGGGCCAGCCAGGCAGCAGCAGCAGGAGGCAGGCCAGCGCCAACGTCAGGCAGGGCAGTGGCAGCTCGTGCAGGAGCCACGCGGCCATGGGCGGTCAGGGGACCGCTTGCCCACTGGCCTCGCCAACCAGCAGCGGCAGGGCCCTCGCCGTGTTGGCCCCACCCAGCAGGAGCTGCATGGGCGCCGGGAGGCAGACGCCGGGAGGGCAGCAGCAGGGCAAGGTGGCCAGGCCCAGCAGGGCGAGGAGGGCCAGCAGGGTGAAGAGGGTGCCAGCCCCATAGATGTGCACCTCCCAGGCCGGGCCAAAGACTGCCTGGGTGCAGCACCACTCTGACTGCAGTGGCACCGGGAGGGGCAAGCTGGGCACCTGGCAGGGGTGGTGGTGCTGCTGTGCTCCTCGGTGGAGCAGGTGGAGTGGTGGGGCTGGCCTGGGAGGGCAGACGCGGCTCTTGGGCCAAGGCCCGCCCAGAGGAACAGCAGCTGGGACTGACGTGCCGCTCGCCGCACATGCTTGCAGCCTCCTTGAGAGCAAGCGGCCAGCCTGGCGTCTCCGGGGGTGCCGCTGTCCCAGTCACCTGCTGGGTGGGGGGAGATGAGGCTTGAGCGAGGAAGGAAGGGCGATAAGCAAATATTTTCCGAAGGGAAAATCTGGGCTCCTGGAGGATATTAATCAGCCGCCTTCGAGTGCGGGCCCTGGCACAGCGGCACAGCTGAACTCTGCCCGGCCAGGCTCCTTTGTCCACAAAGGGCCCACTTCCGGAAGCCGCAGTTTGGTGCTCTGCTCACCACCCCCTACCCCCCCCCGGTCCCTTCCCCTCGCCTTCAGCACCAAGTTTCCACACCGCTGCCACAGGGATCACACCACCAGCCTCCCCCCAGTCCTCAGGAGGGGGCCCAGCAAGCTGAGAGACATGCAGAAGTGGGGGGGGGGTGCATCTCCACCCCCGATGGGCACGCCAGGAGAAAACCGGACTGGCCCGGCGCCTCCCCCGGGCTCCTTTGTGGGGGTGGGCAGCTGGAATTCCTTCTCTCCAGGCCCCACCTGGAGGTTGGCAACCCCATAATTGGTGGGCACGTGGGGGGGCACCAGAAGGTAGCCCTGCCTAGGGCGCAAAACCCCCTAGGGCCGGCCCTATTTGGGTAGGCATTGACTGCTGAACCACCTTTAGTATTTTCAACACGTTGTGGTTCATCGTTGTCAATAAACTAAGCCTGCTTCGGAAATTCTGATACAAAAGACATTGATTTAAGTTCCATTTGTTTTTCAGAACTCTGAAACACTGCTGTTTGGCTGGAAAACTACTCACTGTAGGACTAAAGCTTTAGACTTGGGGTTTCGATAAGGATCCCAAGCAATTCTTAATTTCAGCGGTTTGCAGAAGGTCCATGTGGCTCAGCCGCCATTGTTTTCTTACACTGTTTTAATGTTAGGCTTCCAGAGACTGCCAAAATGGTTCCCCCCCACAACTTTGTTCATTAAAACATTAAAGGGAAAAATGTTTTCAAAGCTTTAGGCTTCCCATCCCAGGGTTTCTCTCTCTTTACATCTCATGTCAATTTCATTCTGCGCTGATGACCCCCCCACTTTATTTTACTTGCATATAGCACTGAAATCCGTTTTCTTTTTGCACTGGAGATGCTGCCATTTGCCTTCTCTCTGATCCCCCTTTCAAGTCAATATCAGCAGGGAACTAAACCTCACACAGCTCCTTGTACGCCGATGGTGCTTGTACGCCGATGAAGGGGGGAGGATGGTGGAAGGTGCCGAGTGGGCGGAACAACCTTGATGTGGGCAGGGGAGTGGCCTTTGAGGGGTGGCAAAAGGGCAGCGGGAAATCCAAGGGAATCTGTATGTTTTTTAATTACCTTCAGCTTGGAAGTGAAACACGGGGGGAGGGGGGAATGGCACAAAAGCACTCTCAGAAGACCCACGGAAACAGCTACCTGGCAGCGAACTGATCACTGAAGGGAGGAAAATCAAATGCAGAATGGCAAAGAAAACCTGAGGCACATGCACAGTGAAAGTGAGGGAAAACACCTATGGGTAAAAGGATTATGAAGTCCCTTCTGGTGGAAAGTGCTGTCGAGGCACAACCAACTTAGGGTTGTCAAGGCAAGGAGAAAAACAGAGGTGGTTTGCTATTGCCTGCCTCTGCATAGCAACTCTGGACTTGGTGGTCTCCCATCTAAGTACTAACTAGGGCTGACCTTGCTTAGCTTCTGAGATCTGACAAGATCGGGCTGGTCTGGGCCATCCAGCTCAAGGTGAGAAGCCTCTTAGTGCCAGAAAAATCTTTGCCTGCCATTCCATCCGCAGACTATCGTCCCCACTGCCCCTCCAATATACCTTAAGTTAAAATTTTCATTTTCTTTTTTTTGAAAGGCACATTGGTCTCTAGAGTAATAATTTGCAGACGGCTGTGGATAAAGCTTCCTCCCCAGGCTGATGATTCCAGCCTCCCTGCATCTAACCCTTTCTTCTCCTACTGCACTTTGCATGCTTTGTCCTTTAAGTAAGTTCTTATAGTCCTGTGAAAAAAAATTGTTTTGTTTTGCCTGATGAAAAACTAGAGATGCCAGCCTCCAGGTGGGGCTTGGGGGACCCCTCGGAATTACAGCTTATCTTCAGACTACAGAGATCAGTTCCCCTGGAGAAAATGGATGCTTTGGAGGGTGGGCTCTATGGCATGATACCCCACTGAGGTCCCTGTCCTTCCCAGGCTCCATCCCCAAATCCCCAGGAGTTTCCCAACCTGGATCTGGCAACACTACCTCCACATCCACCACTGGCGGCCAGGAAAGACCTGGCAACCCTAGGAAAAACCGAGACTACCCTGAAAGCTTGCACATATTTGCAGGGGTCATTTTGTAGAAAAAGAGGTGCAGGAGCTCATTAGCATAACTCATTAGCATAACGTTTGCATATGCCACACCCTGACATCATTGGAAGTGTGTCAGAAGGTAACACCCACCACTCAGGCTCCACCCCTAGGGACTGTCTTTCCACTCTGGGGGCTGTCATTCCAGTCCCAGAATAGCCTGTCTGGGCCCAGGAGGAACGCTACATGTGCTGCTTTGCACTCCTGCTGGGAGCTGGGGGTGGGCCTTGCTGCCGCCTGTGCTTCTAACTGCTGGAGCTCCACTCCTGCGTGCTCCTGCTCCAAATGACCCCTGCGTATTTGTAACATGGTCCTACAAAATATACCTGGGCATCCATTTTGAACCAAAGCAATGGAACACCTCTAGTTCTCTAGTTCCAGCACCTGCCAACCTAGCAGTTCGAAAGCAAGAAATTGCAAGTAGATAAATAGGTACCACTTCGGTGGGAAGGTAACAGCGTTCCGTGCGCCTTGGTGTTTAGTCTTGCCGGCCACATGACCACGGAAATGTCTTCGGACAGCGCTGACTCTTCGGCTTTGAAACAGAGATGAGCACCTAGAGTCGGATTCGACTGGCTTTCAAGCAAGGGAACCTTTACCTTTACCTAATGAAACACAGGTTTGTTTGTTTTTCTTGTTTGCACTGCCATCTAGTGGCCAGGTTAGGATTTGGATAACTGAGATTCAGTTTTGTTTGGCTCTCTTTTACTTCTACTTATTCCAACCCATCACAGAGGCAATAAGAAGTGGATGAGGGATTGCAGTTGCAGCTGCTGGTTCTGCCCCCTTTGCATGATTAGTATCTGGGTGTTGATCATAATGTCTGCACAGAGACTAGAAAGATGAGGTATGCAGAACTATGTACTTGAAGCCTGTGTACATTGGGGTCTAGGTCTATGCAGATATGTCCTGTGCAGAAATAATCACTGGGTGGATGCTAGTTTAATTGAATACCTGCACAGGGCTCTTTTGGCTTAAATCTAAGTTTCACCAATTAGTAAGGGCACCACTGCACTGAGTTACACAGAAGTGATGCCTGAAGTGATATAGTTTCTTAGGATCAACACTGGTATATGATACAGTGCTTAGCATGTCAGACTGAGATCTGGACAATGCCGGTTCCAGTCCTCACCCTGCCATGAAGCTCACTGGATGAATTTGCACCAGTCATTTGCCCACAGCTTAACCTACCTCACAAAGTTGTGAATATAAAAATGGAGAAGGAAGAGCCATGTATATTGCCTTGAGCTCCTTGATAAAATGGTGGGAAGAAAAGGTACTAGATGAGTGCCAGTTGAAGGTACTGGATAGATAAGCAAACTTAAAATAGAGTGCATTTGAAACATTCTTTCCAGAACACCTCAAAAAATGGCTTCATATAATGGATACAATGGAGCAGGGCTTTTATTTGAAAAAAGAGGTGCCGGAACACTCAAGAGGGAAATTAAGTTTTCAATCTGTATACTGAAAACCCATGAACTTTTAAACATTTTAAAAATAATTTTGTTGAAGAGGTTCCGGAACTCCATTCTGGCACATTCCCCCAGAAAAAAAGGCCTGGAATGGAGTAACTGGCTGCAGAATATATATAAAATCTTCTCAAAATGGTTCCTTCTGCTATCTAGCAGTCCAACTGTATGCACATGAAACTAAGTCCCACTATCTTTATGCAACTTTATACCCAAGTAAATACGCACACAAGTAAGTGCCTACTCCTTTTACTCTAAAAAGTGGACACCCCCATGTTTATATATGTTTGGGACAGAGGCTTAACCAAATGACCCTGTCATTTTCACATCTAATGTGGCTCATTAGCTTCAAATAGTTTCAAAATCTGGGGGAATCCATACACTGCATTGCAAAGTCTCTATCTCATAGCTTCTTTCCAGCACTGAACATCTGCAGACAAAAGAATTCAGCCCAGCATGGTCAAACCCCCCCCCACATGACACACTGCAAACGAAAAGAACCCAATGGAAGCCAAAAGAAGAAGAGTTGGTCTTTATACCTCATTCTTCACTACCTGAAGGAGTCTCAGAGCGGCTTACAATCACCTTCTCTTCCTCTCCCCACAACAGACACCTTGTGAGGTAGGTGGGGCTGAGAGAGCTCTGAGAGAACCGTGACTGACCCAAGATCACCCATGTGGCTTCATGTGGAGGAGTGGGGAATCAAACCCAGTTCTCCAGATTAGAATCCACCGCTCCTAATTACTACACTAAAGATGGACAAAGAGCTGAAATTTAACCCCCCTCTCCCAGAACCTTCCCCAAACTTTATTGTGGTGTTTTGCCATGTAAATATTGTGTGTGTGTGTGTGTTTTATTTCTCTGTTTTAAAGCGGAGTTTTAAATGTATGTTGCTGGGACCTAAAATATAGGCCTGTAGAGTAAGAAGGGGGCTGGGACTGGCTGGATGAGTGAAGTGTGTTATGATTGTATGGTAGCTGTACCGTAAGGGCCAGAGTTGACCGGGTGGTTCAGAGAGAGGCTTTGTTTGAATGCTGAGCAATGTGTGTGTGGAAGGAGCTTGAGTGAGGTGCTGTAGAGCTTGAGAGAAATCTGTGTTATGTTTGGAAGTTATTTGCCTGGGTGGCAAGTTAAGAAGTTAAGCTGTATGGAAGTTATTCGCCTGGATAGCAAGTGAGAAAATAAGCCTTTCCGTCTAGGTCTGTTTAAGGAACTTCGGAGAAACAAGAATAACTACACCTATTTGAAAATGTTAAACCTATCTGAAGCCGTTAAACTTATTAGCCACACAGAAACCATTATGCTGTTTTACTTATAAATAAACTCTATTCATGTTTAAGAGAAACAACTGTTTGTTTTAGAATAAAGGACTGGTGTTTTTTTTACTTCAGGGCCAGCCCCAGGTGCTGGCTGTTCTGTTATTCTGCCACATGCAACTAAGCCATCCTGTTCTTTGGGTCCAACTAAGAATTCTAAGGCGAGAACCTTTGGTGGCAGCAAAGATAAGGAATGCAAGGAGGCAGCGTTATACACGTCACCTCAGAACAGTACAGAGAGGTGCCTCTACAGGGGTTAGAGTACACATATAAGTGGTCACCACAGAGAAAGAGAAAAAATGTTACGTTTATGCTTTGTCCCTGGTACTTATCTCCTTATATAATTATATTATACACAGGCTTTGCTCGCTCTGCTGGGATATTCCAGTCTCCTGAAGCCTTTGACCTCATCTGTTTGGCTTTGTTATTGACTTAGCTCTCGGCTGTAACCCTTTTCCTTCAGGGCTGCGTCAGTGGCCAATAGGATGTGGGTGGAGGAATCCCTGGAAATTTGTCCTCAGACTGCCTGTCTGTGGCTGTATCAGGGAGCGCAGTCATCCCATAAGGAAATGTGTTGGGGCAACCAATGGGATCCCTGTGCAAGGCTTGCAGGGTGCCAGGTTAGAGTGGAAAACAGGAAGGAGATAAGGAAAAGGCCTGGGAAGGGACAGTATACAACTGAAGAGGGACACCCCAAATCCTGTCTTCTTGCAGAACAGACAGGGTGCTGTCAGAGGAAATGGTCCATGCAAAGATGGCTTACCAAGGAGATTTTTTTTGTTGGGGTCAAATAAACAATGTATCTCCCCCACCCTTGATGCTTCATAGGCAGTTGGACCCATGCCTTAGTTTCTAAACCAAGGGCATTTTCAGCAGAAAACAAAGCCCTGCAGAGTAACCCAATATCATTATAATGAGTGAATTTAGGGGGAGGGGCTGAAAGGTAATCGCTTGCTTATGTCCACATAATGAGTTTGGTTGAGGATGAGGCAGGATTTGAACTAGGGACCTAGTAGCTTGCACCAGTAGGTATTAGTCTTTATTTATTTGGTGCATTTTTTATCCTGCTTTAACTCCAAGGTACCCCCTTCTCCATTTATCATAACATAGGCTGAGAGACAGTGGCTGGACCAAAGTCACTCAGCATACTTCATGGCAGAGTGGAGATGTGAACTTATGTCCCCTCTAACCACTAGACTATGCTGACTGTATGCCAGAGATCTGTACCAGAGGACCTCTTCTTCTCAGAGATGGTTGCAACCACAGATGATGACAGGTTACGATATAACCACCCCCCACCATGTTGCAGACGGAGGGGCCTGAGAGTCAGTCTGATGAGGTCCTGAAAAGTAGCAAGATTTGACCTGAGGCCTTCCTGGATCGCAGATCACCTTGCCTGCTGCAATGCTACATCTCTTCTCATGTTCCCCAGATTTCTAATGATATTACCACAGTGCTAGATGAGGTGTGTTATGGCTGTTCAAATTCCTTTTCCTGTTTCAAAGACTGCCTACCCAGAGCTATTGTGGGAAGGGCCACAATCCCTCCTACTCACCTGCACAGCTCTTCTGTAACGTCCTGCAGTCCCGCAATGCACAGCAGGTTTCTTTTTAAAAAATTAGGTTGCCAGCAATGCACGCTCTAAGCTGTGGAGTCTTGTGAGCAAAAATTCTACTTTGTGAGCTACTGGCATTAAAGTTGTGAGTGAGTGATTTGGCTACTGCATAAATTAGTATGCTCTAGAGCCATCCTTCCTGAGCTAAGACAAAAATGTGTGAGCCAGAGGCTAAAAAACTGTGAACTAGCACACACAGCTTAGAGGGAACATTGGTTGCCAGTGACTAGCTACTTCTGCAAAAGAAAAGTTGACGCTGGCTGTTCAGGCAGATGAAGCGGCTGATAGAGTGGCACAATAGAGGGGATGCCCATCATGGCCGAATGTGGATGTTGTGCCCCTGGGCTTGCAATCTGCTTTTAGCACATCCAGCCCTCCAACTGCAGCGAGAGTGTTCAGAATCCTCCAATCCATTGTTCTTGCTGTATGTAGTGGCAGAGCATGGGCTTACTCCAGTCCCCTCTGTGCAGGATAATTAAAAATACTGGTTAGACAAAATTAGAAACTACACCTCTCAAAAGTCTGGACTTGTAATAGAACCGTAACAATGAGGGCCTCTGTTGTTTCAGAAGTCACCATGGTAGGGTAGTGGTTCACATGATTGTAGCCTGATTTCTCTACACTTGATCTGTACAACTGAATGTGTGAGCTGTCTCCAACGTGCTTGAGCCAACATCATGTGATATGAAAATGTTGTCAGCGGCGGTTAATATGTAGTGGTTCATGCTACACATAAGTGTAAATTGCTTTGCTTGCAATGAAAAAGTGATGAACCTACCTCTGTGTACGGATCCAGATTTGATAATGACAAATATTTCACATTTATATAATGTTCTCAGTGCCCCAAGTGCTTCTCATACATTATTCTGATACCTTTACAAACAACCCTGTGAGGTAGGTCAGTCTTCTAATCAATCACCTGGTGAGGTCATGGCAGTGGTGAAATTCAAAACAGGGTCTTCCAGATCCATAGTTTACAGTGCAGCCCTAAACAGAGCTATACCTTCTAAGCCTACTGACTACAATAGACTTATAAGGATGTGTCTCTTGACACCATCAATCTCTTAGCTGCCACACTTCAGCAGCAGCAAATATCACTTCTTGTAAATAACATGTTAACTTTTTTTTGGTCCATATTTAAGAGGAACTCTTTGTTCAAGTGGTTTGCTGAGTCATATCCACATTTAAAAACATGAAGATTGTCCTTAGGCATTTCGTTGTTGTTTTTTTTACTGAACTGATTTTAAAATATATGAGCAGTTTGAGAAGGAAGAATTTTTTACATACTTAATAAGCAATACATTTAATTGGCACCAAGTTAGAGAGTTAATTGGCAAAAAAAATCTTGAAGCAGCTGGTTCCTGCCCCTAATATGCAATGATGTAAGAATTAGCCATCGTAAATCAGCTGTATGCTGAAGATGGCAACATAAGTGTGCTGAATTGATGGCCATGCCCCACAACCTGGTTCCCCAGGCCCCCTTTGTATAATCTCCTGAATGCCCCAGGGACAATGTAAGAGACCGTGGGAGTTTGGCTACCATGTTTTCTATTCTTATCTCCACTTAAGTATGACGTTTCACCAATCCTGCTTAGCTCGGAGACTGAGGTGTGACTTAGAGGTCAAAATTGTCTCCAGAGAATTGCCCATATCTCTGTGACCCTCCAGAACACTGGCATCCGTCCCAGTTTTCTGACGACAGAGACCTCCCCTACAACTGCCCTCTCAGTCCTCCACCACGCACCCAGTGTCTGGCATGGGTTCAGGGAAGGCTCCGCTCTTACTTACTGAAATAGTAACTAGCAGATAACGGAGTGCCCTAGACAGAAACACACTGATAAATTTCCATTCAGAATACACCATCCTTCCTTCCCCCTCAAGTCCTCTCCTCCCCACTCCCTCCCAGGCAGCCCCCAGCATCAGATTTGTAGAAGGAACTTCAACTTGTGTGATCCCCTTTGGCCTTAAAGCTAAACAGGCTGCAGTAGCCAGAAATTTTGCAATGGTTGAAGGTTAAGGTCGTTATAAGTCAAATAAAAATAGAAAATATAACAGCTTGGCATGTTTCAAGATATTTCATTTATTAACAGGCTTTCATAAAATAAAACATGATCTTAGCAGCATTTCAGAAATCTTTAAACTAACCCACCCCATTAAGTGCCCACTGGGTGGAATTTTGTTGCCACGTATTTCCTGAAAACTTGCTCATTTTCCTGGAAACCTGCTAATTTCTCTCATGATCAGAACAATGTGTGCATAAACAGAATGGTTAAATTTAATACTCAGGAAGCTCAGTGCTACAAATTGCAAATCTAGGATTAAGGACATCCATTTTAGGGTTGCCAATTGCCTGGAGGGGAAAAAAAATGTCCTGCCCCTTTAATAGAGGCTTAATGGGATATTATTTGCTAGATGATATTATTTACATCCAGTCCATGAAAGTCTTCAGTTGCCTGTTAACACACATTAAACCTCTGTTAATGGGACAGAACATTTTTTTACAGGCCAGAAGGTTTGGCTTTAACCTCAAGTACCTCTAAATTCAGAAATTCAAGCAACTTTCAGTTCCTATTTGTTCCCCTCAGATCTCTGTCCCAGAGATGACTATGAATTCAGATTCTGCCCTCAGAGCAATTCTGTCTTCTCCTTGAGGGTTAGTTACTATTGCAGGAATCGATAAACGAATTGCTTCCTTTGGAACAAGATATCAAAGAAATTACTTACAGATATTAGTAATTTTATTTCCTTGTGTGTGGATGTGTGCTCCCTAATGAAGAGTCACTCTCAGGGGTCTTATGGAGTTGGTATGCACAGTAGCGTTGCCAATTATGGGTTGGTAAATTCCTGGAGATTTGGGGAGGGAGGTGAAGCCTGGGGGTTTGGGGGCAGAAGGGACCTTGGTGGGGTATAAGGCCATAGAGTTCACCCTCCAAAGCAGCTATCTTTTCCAGAGGAACTGATCTCTGTAGTCTGGAAATCAGCTGGAGTTCTAGGCTTCACCTGGAGGTTGGCAACGCTAATGCACAACAGTGGTGGCTCTGGGTCTTCTTTTCTTACAAACATGAAGCAATGAAGTCATCATCAGGAGCTCCTAGTGGAGAGTGAATGGACATTTTGGGTGTGGCAAGAGATTTTGGTAGATTTTGGCTCAGGGGATTTTGGAGAATGTGGGACTCTGGGGGCAGGAGAAACATTAACATCCCTGCTCAAAATACACAGTTTACTCAACACACTGCCTAATAGGGTTGCCGGGACCCTCTTGCCACCAGTGGGGTGGGTGGGTGGCCCAGTAGGGTTGCCAGATCCAAGTTGGGAAACTCCTGGAGATTTGGGGATGGAGCATAGGGATGACAGGGACCTTAGTGTGTGAGGTACAATGCCACAAAGTGTACTCTCTGAAACATCTGTTTTCTCCAGGGGAACTGATCCCTGTAGTATGGAGATGAGCTGTAATTCTGGGGGGTCCCCAGGTCCCACCTGGAGGCTGTCAACCCTAGCTGCCTAAATTTAATCCCGAGGCAAAAATACTGAATGGGCTGGGGAAATAACTGATGGTTGGCAGCCTTAGAAGACGGGTCATTTTCTAGAATCCACCAGGCTTCAGAGATAGGGCCTGGAAGTAATGAACGCTCCCTAAAGGATGGCCAATCAGTCTTCTGTGACAATATTAATGAACTGCGCTGGAGGCCCATCACCCACAGCCAGATTAGGCCTCTTGAAAAGAAGAGTCTATATAGCCCTGCCCAGGTTTCGACCAAGATATTGGCCACATTAATCGACCCTGTCATTAATCAGGTAACCCAGGGTGTCATCCTTTTGTCTTCTGGCTCTCATTTAGCAGCCCCATGTCAGCCACTAGAAATAGCCTCTTTTGCTCAGCAAATACAGGCTGCCTTCTAATATGATATGTTTAAACTCCCACGTGTTCAAAGAGAAATGATATCAGCAGTTGCTTTGGTGGTGGGAAGATTTGAAAGATTTCCTTGTCAAACATTGAAAGATGTACACATTGTGGTTACCCACCTTCCTCCCAAGTGGGCCCACTGAGAAGAGAAGCCCAATTTGTAATTGTCCTCCTCAGGTCAAATAAATCTATTAACAGCTTGCCAGGCTGCAGCAACTCTACTCTTAACCCTCCAGCTTTGAGAGAACTTATTTATTGCTATCCATTTCCTCCCAAATTTATCCGGAATGGCAAAGAGAGGAACCAAAGCCAGGCTTTTATTTTTTAAAAAAGTTATTTACTTTAAAATACATTACTCAATGTTAGCTGCTGGCAAACTGAATTAAAAACAACCATAATGCCAAAAATGTTACATGGCACAGAATGGAATTATTCCTGATTATTTAGTTTCATCTGAAGCGTTCATTCTGTAAACTCCAGACTTAGAGTATGTTTTAATTTTGATCGATAAATACTAGCTGGTTGAACTCAAATTCTTATTTATATATATATATATATATATATATATATATATATATATATATATATATATATACTTTCAGCTTATATACTGCCCTAACCTCAGAGGGTCTCTGGGCGGTTTACATAGCGGTTCTAAGCAACTGAATTTTAACCTAACTAGGGCCACATAGTCTACAGGGTGGTGACTGCCCCCCACACCCCATCCCCTGGGCCTTCTATGGGGCACTAGGCCCAGAGAACCCCTTTTCTATCCCCCACACCCCATCCCCTGGGCCACTCTATGAGGGGACTAGGCCCAGAGAAGGACTTTTCCGTCCCCCACACCCCATCCCCTGGGCCTTCTATGGGGCACTAGGCCCAGAGAAGCCCTTTTGCGTCCCCCACACCCCATCTCCTGGGCCTTCTATGGGGCACTAGGCCCAGAGAAGGCCTTTTCCGCCCCCACACCCCATCCCCTGGGCCTTCTATGGGGCACTAGGCCCAGAGAAGGCCTTTTCCATCCCCCACACCCCATCCCCTGGGCCTTCTATGGGACACTAGGCCCAGAGAAGGCCTTTTCCGCCCCCACACCCCATCCCCTGGGCCTTCTATGGGGCACTAGGCCCAGAGAAGGCCTTTTCCGCCCCCACACCATCCCCTGGGCCTTCTATGAGGGGACTAGGCCCAGAGAAGGCCTTTTCCATCCCCCACACGCTATCCCCTGGGCCTTCTATGGGACTCTAGGCCCAGAGAAGGCCTTTTCCGCCCCCCCACGCCATCCCCTGGCAGGGCCAGCCCCAGGTGTCTGGGCGCCCTAGGCAAGACAGCCTGGGATGCCCACCCCACAGGGGATGCCAACCTCCGGGTGGGGCCTGGAGACTGGGGTGGGTGGGTGGAGTGCCGGCTCTCCTGGGCATGCCGCACCTGCGGCACGCCCAGGAAAGCCAGGGAAGGGCTTGGAGCGCCAGCTTCATGGGGGGCGGGGCGGGGGGCCGTTTGGTGCCCCTGTGGGTCCCGGCGCCCTAGGCGAGCACCTAGCTCACCTAGTGGGCGAGCCGGCAGTGTCCCCTAGGCCTTCTATGGGGGCAGTAGGCCCAGAGAAGCCATTTTCCGTCCCCCACACACCATCCCCTGGGCCTTCTATGGGGCAGTAGGCCCAGAGAAGCCCTTGCCCCCCACACACTGCCTACTGCCCCCATAGAAGGCCCAGGGAATGGTGTGTGGGGGACAGAAAAGGCCTTCTCTGGGCCCAGAGAATCCCTTTTCTGCCCCTCTTCCCTTCCTTCCCCCCTTTTCCTTTCTTCCTTTCTCCTTTCTTTCACTCTTCCCCCTATTCCTTCCTTCCTTCCTTCCTTCCTTCCTTCCTTCCTTCCTTCCTTCCTTCCTTCCTTCCTTCCTTCCTTCCTTCCTTCCTTCCTTTCTCCAACCCTCTCTCCCTTCCACCTCCCTCCCTTCCTTTCTAGGGCCCGTTGTCTTCCACCACAATGGGCTTTGCTCCCTAGTTATTAATATTCCACACTCCTTCCAATATGCTGACATTGACATCTACAGTTCTCCTTCCTGTTTGTCTCCTCACAACTCTGTGGAGTCGGTTTGGCTTGAGAGAGTAACTAGCCCAAGACACCCTCTGAGCTTCACAGCTGAGGGCCAAACTAGACTTTACAGTGGTCACAGGTTTGGCCTGTGGCCACCTTCATCATTTTAGGAAAGAATTTGATCATTTCAAAAATGCTGTGAGGCAGAACCAAGAAAGTTCCCCATGTATCTTTTCATCTACCAAAACAGCCATGGGAGGGCTGTTTTGGTACTTGAAGGGGGGGGCAGTACAGAAATTAGAACCCAGGTTTTTCTGCACCAGAATAATTTACAGCACTCTGCTTGTCTAATGAAGCTTAATATGTGGTGATGAAACTGGGATATCTCTTTTTACAAATGGGTGTCACCTCAGGTTGCCAACTGGACAGGAGAAACATGTCCTGTCTGTTTAACAGAAGTTTAATGAGTGAAAACTAGTTAAAGCCTTTCATGTTATGATGTTACATACATTGTTTGCTAATCCAACTGATACTAAAGGAGCAGATAGAGAGATCAGTTTAAAAGTTCGCAACCCTAAGGTCACTGCTTCACTGTGGAATTAACGAATGGTTAAAACAGCTAGGTACAACCCTGCCCCAGACATTTAACTAATCAGAATTTCCTTCCTTGAATATGTGAACAGTGACATCTAGTGGTAGATGCAGGGGTTTGGACCACTCAGCCATGCGTAGGAGTTGAACTGAATGGAAAGTCACATCCTATGGTTGGATTTTAATTGAACCATTCACTGCCCGTTTGCCTCTGCCACCTCACTCGGCATGTGGCAGAAATCCATCTCGTAGTAGTGTTCTTTTTGCAATCACTCCAGGCACCACTTTCCTGCCTCCAATAGACTGTTGTGAGTGGTGGTAGCTAGATACACTACTGGGATGAGATATGGGAACCCCAAATTTAAAACCTTGTCTGCTCTGATTTATGGGTGACTCTGCAGTTATTGAGGCAGAGGCCAATCCTAGCTGAGAATGAATTCTGCAACATCAGGGCAGGGCTGTAGACAGAATTTATGAACTGCCTCCTCCTCCTCCCCTCTCCTGGAGCAGGGCTGGCGGTGCTGAGTGCAGGTCACATGGCTGCAGCCAGGCAAGGGAGGGGTGAGCCCGCATTTGCAGCAGCAGCAGCACCGGATTGCAGCAAGGAGGGGCCTCTGCCAGGAAGCCCAACCACCAGGTTGGTAGGGCTGGTGCTGCCTTCGCCTCTCCTGTGCTCACCGAGCCAATGGCCCTCCGCCCAGTGGAGCATCTGGGCCATCCTTCACCTCCGAGGCCACTGAGGCCCGGCCCCCTGCTTCTCCCCCTCCCCAGATCCCAGAGTTAAGGGGTGATGGAACACCCTGGCACTGGCTTGCTGTCCGGCTGGGTGGCAGTGACCTGCAGGCCTGCTCTACCACCCTTCGCCCCCATCCAGTTACCTGCAGCCGGCGTCAGCCGGTGACGACCACTACGGTGCTGGCAGGATTGGCCTCGGCCTCCTCTGGCCGCCACAGTGTGTATCCTGTCCAGCGGCTCTGGGCAGACTGAGGGCGAGAGGCTGGTGGCCGACTCTGTGGGCAGGACTGAGTCAACACAGGAAGACAATGCAGCCAGTGGATACAAACCCTGGTGAGTGACACATCAGGCAGCAAACTGATTTTGGCACGCATAGGACATTGCCACCTGAAAATACAATTATTAATAAGGACAGATTATTATTATTTAAAGGCTGTAGGGAAATTTAAAAGCCAGGGGCAATTGATTCGAAAGGAGAAGGGGGGAATACAACACCCAAAGTGATTGCAAACACACACACACACATACACACACACACACACAGGTGGCCCTGCATGCTGTCTGCCCAAGATCACACTGAACAAATGAATGAATGGGAATGTTCAGAATCTCCTCTGCTGGATCAGACGGTGGGATCCAGCAGGTTGTCCCTAGCCCCAGAGGCCCCCAGGGAAGCTCATGGGCAGGGTGGGAGTAGGGAACAGATGTGCCCTGTGGTGTGCCTCGCCCGCAGCTAGCCAGAGGTACACTGCTGGCAGGCAGGGCAGGGTGACAGCTTGGTTTGGTATGGCCATGATGTGCAAGAAAAATAAAATAAACTGGCTGGATGGGAAGCTGGGAAGCCTGGACAGTATGTTGGGGGGGGGAGCCCTGAAATGCCCCACTATAGCTACGGGTCTGCTTCAGGGGCTATGTCTCACTGAGTACCAACTTTGCTTGCGGAAGATCCCAGTTCACAACTTCTCCAGTTAAGGCTTTCAGGAACTAAGTGTTAAGGAAGACTGTTCTCTGTCTGAGAATCTGTGGAGTCACTGCAGGACAGAGTTGTCTGCAGTGAACTAGGGGCAGGGATAATGGCAGCTTCATCAGACACACACCCATAGACATGGCAGTTTGTGTTACCTGCCACTAAGTCACAGCCTTGCTGCATAAAAGCACCTTCTGGTCAGAGGGTCACTGGAACTCTTGTCTGGAGGGGGCTGTCAGCCTGATATCCACATTTCTTTCCAGAATGCAGTTTGCATGTGTTCATCCTGTTTTCTACTCCAGTGCCACCATAACATTGGTGCAGGGGCTCAGATCTTGGCTCTACATGAGTGCAAATGTCCAAAGCTTGAGCTGAACTGGTTTTCAGTGCCAGGGCTTGATTTGTCAAAGACTGAAGCAGAATACCATTCTCTTGCTAGTAAGTAACCACAACCCACCATCACACATATGACATTGTAGGAAAGAGACTGTCAAATCAGTGGCCATGACTCCAGCCAATTCTTGTCCCTCTATATGTCAGCTCTATGTCACATTGTAGTCCATCCCCCCATATAAAACCACTCAGCTTGTACAAATCCCTCTCCCCTGCACATATCTAAAGATCTCACAAACTGTAGTGGCAAATCTGGGAGTGCTCCTGTAATGCTTCTAGCCCCTCCCCTCTCACCAAATGCCAGCAGAGCCCAAGCAAGAGGAAAGGGGTGATTCTCTCTTGCAAAGGCCGAGAGACCCTCTTATGGGAGGGGAGTGGGACAGTTTGCAGGGTGTGCATCCAGGCCACCAGTTTTCACTCTCTTCTCCACAGTAGCGATCAGTCAACTGGTGGGAAAATGTTGTCACAGTGATCTCATTTCCAGCATTATCCAAGAGGCACCGATAAGGGAATGCAGATCTGGATAGTAACAAACCTTCTGGCAGCTTTTGCATCGCCCCTGGAGATGAAGGCTTGAGGTCGATTGTGGAAGAGAGCAAAAAAGGGTTCCAAGTCCTTGTAATTGACTACTAAACATTGAGCAATAGGGACAGAAGATAGGAGGCACTAGTGGGAGCAGAAGATTAGCCAGTCAGTTTTCCAACTTGCCTGGATTTAGGTGCGGCTGAGAGTCCTCTTCTCGAGGAATACTGCCTTTTGTTGAGCTTAATTGCCCTTTGTGTTAAATTTTGATTCCTAGGAACCATTTGGGAGACAGTTTTTGGCTGAAAAGCAGAACGATGATGATGATGATGATGAATAATGGCAGTATAACAAATATTGTGTCCTCAGATGTTGTCTGAGGACACAACAGCTGATTGACAGCTGATCTAAGGGCATAGCCCACCAGGTTTGTCTCTGCATCCCATCCAATTACTTGCCAGGGTCGGCCCTGCTTAGCTTCTAAGATCTGACGAGATTGGGTTAGCCTGGGCTATCCAGGTCAGGCCCCGTTGCATTTATGAGGAGATCTCCTGCTTTTACAACTGATCTCCAGCTGACAGAGATTGGCTCCCCTGGAGAATATGGCTGCTTTGAAGGGTGGGCTCTGTGGCATTGTACCACGCTGAGGCCCCTCCCCTCCCCAAACCCTGCCCTCTCCCTGATCCACCCCCAAAGTCTCCAGGTATTTTCCAACCCTGAGCGGGCAACCTGGGTAGGGCCCCCACTCAGCACTGATAAACAGGGCTGTGTTTCAAGGTTGTAACAATCAGATCCCTTTCATTGCAAGGCACAGACGGCAAGCGGTGCAAATGTAACCCTGAGACCAGGAGTAATTTTAGTACTTTGTCCTGTACTCCATGTCCTGGGCCATTGCCTTCACATTGGCCTGTTCCTCCTCCCTCCCAAGCAGTCCCATAATCAGGTGAACAGCATGGCTAAAGTACAGGGTGATTGCTCCATCACCACAGCTGAGGGTAACAAGGATTTATTACTGACTCATGTCAGATTCCTTAATAGTCAATGCTACTTTTAAAAAAAAAATCAATCATTTTTTATTTTATGACAAACAGACACAAACCAACAAACAATGTTACTAATATTTCCCCAGAACTACTTAACTTTTGGTCCAAAACTCAATAATCAATGGTAAGATTCTCTTTGCAAAAGACATACTTGGCTAGTGGATCTAAGAGTTTTCCCCTCTGGTTTTACAGTCTTCTGGACATCAGCTTGGATCCGTAGCCACCAGTGTGTCCATAACACAGGAAGGCTTGACTGTGGTCCCTTTCACCTGGCAGCATTGCTCAAGTGGTACAGATACGGCAAGCATAAGTGCTGGCATCCCAGAAACATTAAGGAATCATCTTGCCATGGCTCCTGTCCCAGTTTGCTGCTGTTTTCACATCTGGGGAAAGCTTACAGGTGGCAAGCTGGCCTAGGGCTTTGCATAAACACAAACACGGGCTGCCCTTTGGGCAAAGGTTCTTGCGCAAGCAGAAACACACCTTAGAATCCAGGTCATAAAATCTTAACACATGGGTGCACTGAAATCTGACAGCCAATAGAAAACATTTTTAGTGCAGACCGAAAGGTCTGTAGCTCGGCAGTTCGAGACCCGAGTGCTGCGTGATGGAGTGAACTCCCGTCTCTAGTTCCAGCTCCTGCCAACCTAGCAGTTCGAAAGCAAGAAAATTGCAAGTAGATAAAAAAGGTACCACTTTGGTGGGAAGGTAACAGCATTCCGTGCACCTCGGCGTTTAGTCATGCCAGCCACATGACCATGGAAACATCTTCGGACAGTGCTGGCTCTTCGGCTTGGAAACGGAGATAAGCACCACCCCCTAGAGTTGGATTTGACTGGCTTTTGAGCAAGGGAAACCTTTACTTTTTTCCTTTACGCATATGTGTGTGTGGGGGGGTTGCTGCCAGCTGTAGAAACCAGGGCACTAGCTCTGGATGCAGGGCTCTTGAATGAGCCTCTTCTTAAGTAGGGCCCATTTACTCAGCAGCTTCCTTTTTGCATCTTTTTGAATAGGGCATGTTGATTATATTTGATCCTTGTGACTGGAGATAGTATATCGAGCAATGCCGGGCTTGGCTATGGAAGGAGGAACTCGTTGCAGAGGAATACAGGTCCCAGATTTGTGGGGTCTGAGAGCTGCATTTGGTGGTGGAACTTCTCCCTTTTCCTTTGCAGACACTGCTTCATGTTCCTGGAAGATAGATCCAGGTGGGTAGCCATGTTGGCCAGAAGCAGCAGAAAAAAAGTTTGAGTCAAGTGGCACCTTTGAGACCAACAAAGTTTAATTCTGGGTATAGGCTTTCATGTTCAAAACACACTTCTTCACACAAAAGAAGTGTGTTTTGCACACGAAAGCTTACACTTTCAATAAAACTTTGTTGGTCTCAAAGGTGCCACTTGACTCAAATGTTGTTCTTCCTGGAAAATGTTTCCTATTCCCGCTTAATGCCAGAAACAGGCCTCATTTATAGCCAAGTCTCCCCTCCCCCCCTTACCTCTTTCTACTCAGGCTTACGTTTAGACATTCCCAGCTTTGTTTGAGCTATTTTGTCACTCTCTCTTTTTTCTCTGGCTCCCCTTCAACTGGCCAGCCAATCTGAAGATGTCAGGCCTTCAGTGATAAGGCCGAGAAGGGACCGTGTGAGAGTAAATTTTGTATTTGTTCCCGGCGCCAGGCTCTGCGTCTAGCCCCCACCTCGCCATGTCTTGCAGCAACCTCTCGTCTGTGGCACTGCAGCTGCATGATGTCATCTGTGGTTCCTGCCCTCCCCCATGAACGTTGGTATCAGATCATACTCAGAGGCGTGAACTCAGAGGGGGGAAATGGGAACCGTAAAATGGGGAGATGTGAGAAGGAGACTTGGTTACTTTGGCAAGAATGTCCAGTTCTGCAGAACATCACCGGTCCAGGCTTCAAGTAGGTGGGAAAAGTCTCTTGTTCAGCAGTTTCTTGTTTTCCACTTATCTTCGCCTGAGGGACTTGGTAAGGAAGCAGTGTGTCGTAATGGTGGCTGGCCGCTTGGCCAGTGTTTCTCCGTTGCCCTGCCAAACCCCCTGAGGGAAGGAGCTGGCAAAGGAGAAGAGAAGAGCGAGGGTCATGTGTCTGAGGAAACCTTGGGGCTTCTTGGATGATGTTTCAGCTAGATATTAGCTGTGAGTTGACTTCAAGGCCAGTTGACTGGCTGAGCAAATTAAAGAGCTGGCTCTGAATGTCTTCAAATGTCATCCCAGTGTTATGAATCTCCTGAATCAACCAAAAGGCCTGAAGAAGTCAGTGTGGTGTGGTGATCAGACTAAGAATCAGGAGATTTCAGTTCATGACCGCCTTTTGCCATGGAAATGAATGGTTGGCATCTCTGCCAAACCTAGCTTGCAGGGTTGTTGCAAGGATAAAACAGAAGAGGCAAGAGTCATGCAGGGTCCTCAGCTCCTTGGAGAAAGGGTGTGGGGAATTAAGTTAAAACAGGAAAGCTCAATTATCCTTAACGTATTCTTGTATCTTCTCTGTCCCTTTAAAAGGACTCCACAGAGCTCAAAGTAATTCACATATAATGTTGCAGTATTTACAAACAACCCTGTAAGTTAGGTAAATATAATTATTCTCCCACTGCAGAAGGGGTGTGATGCAAAGTGGACATGGCTTGCCTGAGGCTACTTAGTGAGTGGACCATAGAGGCAGGATTTGAACCAGGACTACCTGCATCTGTCACTCAGTATCTTTCCCTTTCCAATGACACCAGTGAAGCAGGAGTGGAAAAGCAATTAGGCGGGCTGCTTGGGACAAACTGCCATCCCTTGAAATGCACTGGGAGGGGGGCAGTTGATTGTCAGCTACGTGTTGGACATAATCCAGCTTCCAAAGGATTCCCTGTTGAACAATGTGTTGGAAGTTGTGTTAACTGCAGTCTCCCCCAAGATGTCTGAAAGAGAGACTGCCTGGTGTGTAGCTTTGGTGGCCTTCCTGGTGGCCTTCCTGGAGAGCCAGTTTGGTGTAGTGGTTAATCTGACTCTAATCTGGGAGAACTGGGTTTGATTCCCCACTCCTCCACTTGCACCTGGCTGGATGACCTTGGGCAAGCCATAGTTCTGATAAGAGCTGTTCTTGAAAAAAGAGCAGTTTCTGTCAGAGTTCTCTCAGCCCCACCTACCTCACAGGGTGTCTGTTGTGGGGAGGGGAAGGGAAAGGAAAGGAGTTTGTAAGCTGCTCTGAGACTCCTTTGGGCAGTGAAGGGCGGGGTATAAATCCAATCTCCTCTTCTTCTTCTTCCTGGGTAAAAATTACTGGGCTAGAGTGCCCTTTATAGAGGCCGAATTTGCAGCCAGGTTTCCCGGATTGGCCCCAAACCAAAGCTGTGCAATACCTTATGTCAGGACCAACCCCAAACGAGAGGCACGCATGCGCTAAACCAAGTCGGACGCTGAAACTCCGAGCTCCCCCGTAAACTAAGGAATTTACAGCTCAAAGGATTGTAAACAGCCAAATACTGGCATATAACCAGGTGGGAAGATAAGAAGGATCCAAACAGCAGCAGAGTCTGGAAACAGCAAGTAAAAAAACCCTTTATTTACAACCACTCAGTGAGATAACGCTCACACAGCAAGAGCCTAGCTCATTAAGCCTTAATTAAACAGCTAAGGATGGCAAAAAATATCAAGGAACTGTCAGAACAGATAGCAAACCTCCAGAAGATATTCCTAGCATCTCAGGAAAAAATTAGCGAAGAAATTAAGGCTGTACGAGTAGATATGGCTAAGATAGGGAAAGAAATTGCCGACATAAAGCAAACAGCAAATTTTGCCAGAGAAAAGGCTCTGGCTAATGAACAGAGGATTGGCTCCCTAACAAAGCAGATAAATGACCTCTCAGACAGGAATAGGAGAGCAAACTTGATTTTGACAGGAATCTCTGAAGAGGTTTCTAACAGGAACCTGGAAGGCGTAGTTTCAGAATGGCTGACAACTAATGGAATCAGGATTCAGTCAGAAGACGTCGAAAGAGCTCACCGCCTGCAAAGAAAAGGCAAGGGAGGAGCCCCTCGTGACGTTATTATCAAGTTCTCCAGAGAAAAAATACAACAACAAATATATAAGGAGCTAAAAAAGAGGAAGGACTTGAGCTTCAGGGGCAGGAAAGTTTGGGTGAGACAGGATTTTTGCCAGGAGACACTTAGGCAAAAGAACTTAATGCGCCCCTATGCCCAAAAACTATATGCAAACAATGTAAAATTTACCTGGGGCTATCCTGCTTCAATCATAATATTCCAAGAAGGGAAGAGGCTCATGGCACGGAACGCCCTTGAGGCCAAAGAACTCCTTAAACAACTCAGAATAAACGCTGAAGACATAAGGGAAGAGGAAATGGAAGAAGAGCCAGAGGGGGAAGCAGACCCAGAAGAAGGAACTGCAGAGAGAGGAGAAAAGCGCCTCAGGACAGACTCACTAGAAGAAGACACCTAAAGGGAAGTATCCAAGTATAAGTTGAGCTAATGTTAATATTACAAGTATAAGGGGGAGGAGGGGATGTGTGCACCTCATGAAGTGGAGAGGGGGAAGGTTTCTTATCCCCACAAGTCTACTCTACCACAGGGATGGGAGGGAAGGGGGAGGGGTAGTTTAAGAATATGCTTAAAAATCCCAGGGCCACGGGAACTCAAAGTTCAGAATCATAAAGAATATGGATAGAACAATAAGATTACTTACACTGAATGTCAATGGATTAACGTCAAACCTTAAAAGGTACAGGATAGCTAAGCTGGCAAAAGATCAAAAGATTGATGTTTTATGCCTCCAGGAAACACATAAGAAAAAAAGATAGCAAGCCGTTGCTAAACGATCCGACTTGGGAGATACTAGCAGAGGCCAGAGGTGATGCCAAGGGTAAAGGAGTAGCAGTACTGATTCATAAGAAATTTAAACTAGAGGTTATGGAAAAAAAAGAGGATAGGAATGGTAGATATCTGTTAGTAAAGTTTAAAATGGATGATAAGAAGTATACCATAGTAAATATATATGCCCCAAATAAAGGACAAAAGAAATTCCTGGGTAAAATATTTAAAAAAACAAAACAATTTTCCGAAGGAGAAGTGATTATAACAGGTGACCTAAATATAGACATAACAAAAGATAAATCATTCAAGTTAGGAAATTGGGGCCTGATAGAGGCACATGAGTCTGTGGGGAACCGGCCTAAACCCACACATATATCTAGTAGGCATAAAACAGTATCATGTATAGACTACATAATTTTAGAAAAGAATAGTAATATGATTATCAAAGGAATTACAACCCACCCAATATGGATATCTGACCATGCTCCAATAAGCGTTGAAATAGAATTCACTCAGCAACCAACAACCAGAACATGGAGATATAATAACTTAATAATGGTCACAGAAAGGGATAGACAATACATGTCTGAGCAGATAAAGCTATATTTTGAGGAAAATAGAGGAACAGTACCCACCAATATTCTATGGGATGCTGCAAAGGCAGTCATAAGGGGGCACTGTATAAAGAAAGAGAAGAATATAAAAAAGGAGTGGCATCTAGGAAGACAGGCCAAAATCCAAGAAATGGAGAGGCTACAAAGTAAACTAATGCAAAAATACAATCCTATGATACAGAACCAAATATTAACAATTAAAAAACAATTGGAGGCCTTAGACTCAGCAACAATATGGAAAAGGGAAGCCATGGTGAGAAATGAATTCCAAAGAAATAGCATAAATTCAGCAAAAAGACTAGCAAATTACCTGAAAAATAGGAAGGAAAGACAAAGGGTGAAAAGTATAAAGGTAAATGGTCAAAAATCTCAACATCCCATTGAAATAAGGGAGGCGTTCGAGTCTTTCTATAAAAAATTATATAAGAAAAGGGACACAACAGACTTTGTAGAGGAAGTTAACATAACACTGAAGGAGGATGAGCAAGCCAAATTACAAGAGGAAATTACAATACAAGAGATAAAGGATGTAATTAAAGAATTGAGAAAGGGAAAATCCCCTGGGCTAGATGGGTTCACAAGTGAATTTTATAAGGAAATGATAGACATTCTTGCCCCAGAACTCCAAATGATCTTCAACGAAATCTTGAGGGGGGGAAGGGCCCCAGATTCATGGAGACAAACAGAAATAATATTTTGAAACCAAATAAAGACCCTGAAGAGGTAGGTTCATACAGACCTATAAGCCTCCTTAACCAAGACTACAAGATCTTCGCAAAAATGCTGGCAAATAGATTAAAGAAGTTTAGTCCCAAAATAATAAAAGAAGACCAACATGGATTTATAAAGGATAGGAACATAGCCCACCCTATTAGGAATATAATAAACGTATTACAACACGGTAAAAAAAAAAAAGTTAGGTCTTTTAAAATTGGATGTCTATAAAGCCTTTGACACCCTATCTCAGGAATACTTGTGGCAGATTATGAAAAAGCATGAGATAGGAGATAATTATATAAGAGCAATTAAGGAGTTATATAGAGAGGGAACAGCAGTGGTAAAGGTCAATAATGCCAAATCACAAACTTTTCAGATCCAGAGAGGGGTCCGACAGGGGTGCCCGCTCTCACCGGTCTTATTCATTATAGCAATAGAACAACTAGCTGAAAGGATAAGAAACTGTGTAAGGATAGAAGGTTATAAGGTAAAGAAGGAAGAAATAAAAATTAATTTATTTGCAGATGATATTATAGTAGTTATGACAAATCCCAAAGAAGCGATAAAAGAAGTAAAAATTATCTTAGAGGACTTCGAATGCTGTTCAGGGTTAAAGGTTAATATGGCTAAATCAGAAATCATGTACCTCAATGTGAACAAAGAGGAAAGAAAAGAAATAAACAAAATTACAAATATTGGAATGGGCACCAAAAAGTTCAAATACTTAGGTATAGTGTTACAAAAGAAGATCGATAGAATATCGGAGGTGAATTATAGCACGATATGGAAGAAAATAAAGAATGAAATGAGAAAGTGGAAAAATAAAACTCTTGGTATATCTACTAGAATTAGGAGTGTTAAAATGTTCTGGTTACCTAAACTAACATACTTATTCCAGACGATACCATTAGAGGCCCATAACAAAAGGTTAGAACAATGGAATAGGGCAATTAGAGAGTGGATATTTGGCAGTAAAAAGTGTAGAATTCCAAAAAGGTTGATACACGGTCTCAAGGAGGAGTTGGGTTGGGGAGTCCCAGAGCTGAATAGATATTATGAAGCCTTTCAAATAAAGTCGCTATTAGAGATAGGTGAAGGAGAGGAGCAAAAATGGGTTAGATTTGAAAATGAGATAAACAACAATATAGGAAGATTCGGGATTTTCTCTAAAGCCACAAAAAAAGATCTCAAATTGATTAAAGGCCCCAGACATTCAGCATTAGAATCTTGGAGCAAGTGGCAAGCGAAATGGCTAAGAAGAAACTCAAGATGGACACCACTAGAATTAATATACAGCGAAATAAAAGAGAATAAATGGTGGGAATATCTTAAAACTAAAGGGTATTATAGGTTGGAAGACATGTTTAGAGGACGTAACTTAAAACCGGTGCACGAGATAGTGGAAGAGGTAGGTAACCAACACTGGTTAAAAATAACAGGCCTATATAGTATGGTTAATAAGATCAAGGAAAAAGAGAAAATATGGATAGAGGAACCGATAGAAGAACTATACAAAGGGATGCAAAAATCAAAACAAGGATTAGCAGGGAAAATCTATAGGAAAATGATATCAAATACAGACACGACAATATCTTACCTACAGAACACTTGGACCAAAGAAGGTCAGGTATCAGAAAACTTGGCAAGCAAAATAATGGAAGGAATAGAGGGAATTAAAGTGGTCAAATTTAATGAAATGGAGCATAAATTCTTTACAAAATGGTACAAAACACCAGCGCAAATAGCAAACATGATCCCAGGAATGAGCCCCATGTGCTGGCATTGCAAACTGGCTAAAGGATGGTTTTCCCATATGTGGTGGGAATGCCCAGAGGTCAGTGTCTTTTGGACAAAAATATTGCAAATTATAAGGAGAACATGCAAAGTTTCACTGTCCATTAACTTTAATTTAATGTTAATGGGCATAATAGGGAACCCAGGAGTAAGTAAAGAGAACCAAGCTATATTCAAAGCAATGATACTAGCAGGGAAAGCAGTGATTGCTCTGGGTTGGAAGGACAAGAGTAAATGGACAGTAGAAATCTGGCATAATTATTTGTTTGATTTCATACAGTCAGACATAATAGAGAAACTGAACTGGAAGACCAAATGGGCAGACAGGACTACAGCAATCAGCACGAAATGGAAGACCTACCTGGAGTGGCTACCAACAGAAGGAAGAAAGGACATTCAGTGCAAGATTCGGACCTTGTGCCCGTGGCTGGGATCAAAGGACTAAAGCATTGGAAAAGCAGAGGGGGAGGAGGGAGGGAGAAGGGATAAAAAACCGTTATGAAATGTACGGGATAAAAGATAATATGTAATACTTACCAAAAACTATATAAAAACTATATTAAAAAAAAAAAAAAAAAAAAAAGGACCAACCCCAAACAGCACAGCATTCTAGCCCTGTAATTTCCGTCCAGGAAGTCCACCAAAGCTTTTGCCCCAAATGCTGCCCAACAAAACACTTCCACCCACCCCTGGATTGGAGGTCACCCTCCATGCAAGTTCTAGTTCTTTCAGGATTTGAAAGTAAAATGTATCACATAGGTTTATATGCTAGAGGTTTAAAAATTGATACTAGAGAAGGACTAAAAAAATTGCCATAATGGCTCCAAGCAAAGTCCAACTTCCCACTTCCAACTAGATACCACCAGGAGTCGGGGGGAGGGACATGGGGGCGAGAGGGACATGGGGAGCACCACTGGTGATAGCAGGACATCATTTTGGTGGGTGGAAAATCCAGAAGTGATGTCAGCTTTCTCTAGGAATCACCAGAAACTCTATGGTAACTAGGGATTCCTAGAGAGGACCGATGTCACTTCCAGGTCTTCAGGTCTTGTTTTTCTTCTGCCATGGGTCTTTCACCATAGAGAGAAGCCTGGTAACCCTGTGCCCCAGGAAGCCCACAGGTAGAGGATGATGGTAGTAGCCCTGCCCTGGCTTTTTGGCTCCTAGCAACTAGTATTCAGAGGGATACTATCTCCGAACATGGAGGTTTCGTTTAATCATCTCTCTTTATGAATATGGGACCACAGAGGCTTAGAGGTTAAGACGCTGAGCTGCAGACCGGAAGGTCTGTAGTTTGGCAGTTCAAGACCCTAGTGCTGTGTGACAGAGTGAGCTCCCATCTCTGGCCCCGGCTCCTGCCAACCTAGCAGTTTGAAAGCAAGAAGTTGCAAGTAGATAAATATGTACCACTTCAGTGGGAAGGTAACAGCATTCCATACTCCTCAGCGTTTAGTCATGCCAGCCACATGACCATGGAAACTTCTTTGGACAGCGCTGGCTCTTTGGCTTGGAAACGGAGATGAGCACCACCCCCTAGAATCAGATTCGACTGGCTTTCGAGCAAGGGAAACCTTTACCTTTACCTTTTATGAATTTAACTATAGTAATCATTAAATGTCATCAAGTCGCAACTAACTTACGGTGACCGAAGGGGTTTTTAAGAGGAGCAGGGATGCCATTGAAGTCTGCTCCCCAAACCCTGCCCTCCGCAGGCTCCACCCCCAAATCTCCAGGTATTTCCCAATCCGGAGCTGGCAACCCTCCCTCCCCTCCCTCCCTTGATTCTGTTATAGGGTTGCCTGCTCTGGGTTGGGAAATTTCTGGAGATTTGAGGATGGGTTTAGGGAGGGGAAGGAACTCAACAGGGTATGATGCCATAGAGTCCACCCTCCAAAGCAGCCATTTCCTCCAGGGTAATGGATCTCTGTCCTGTGGAGATCGGTTGTAATTCTGGAAGATCTCCAGGCCCCACTGGCAGGCTGGTAGCCCTGGTTAGCCAGCATTGGAGGTATTCCTAGCTGCTCTTTTGGCACTGTATCAACATGAGGCTTTTGAAATAAAAGAGAATTGAGAAGGATTGTGAAACCACCAACCACCTTCAACCCATGAACCTTGAATGAACATGATAAAGGAAAGTCATTGAACACTGCCACCTACTGGTACAATGCCATATTACTCTGATCTGATAGAAATTTGGGGTAAAGGTTGTGTTCTTTACCCTGTGTCTTGGCAAACATGAAGGATAGTTGGCAAGCGAGGGGGCTGTGGTGGACAGCAAGGCCACAGAGAAAAGGAATGAAGCTTGAAAATCCAAGAGGCATTTTTTATTTTTATTTAGAAATGCACAATTTATGTAATGGTAGTTAAACTGCTTGATTTCGCTGGGCCGCAGACCTTCTGCTGCTTTTGGGGAGGACCCATTTCCTTTCCTTGGGCCTCCCGAATTCCTCAGCTGCTCTCTTTCACTTGCAGCAGTGTTGCCGTCCGTTGGTGCAGGTGCCGATGGCCCTTTCATTGTAGAAGCAATGCCTGCGGCAGCGTCCATGCTTATTGGAGCATTCCAGGGAGTCATAAATGTTCCTGCTTGCTGAGAAAACAGCTTCAGATTAGAGTGGAAACAAGACCCAGTTTACACATGCAGTGAAAGGAAGGGGTACCCAAGATAGTAGAGTGGCTGGCGGTACCTCTTCTGAGAGGGAGCACAGGAAGTTGTCTTATGCTGAGTCAGACCATTGGCTTACCTGGCTCAGTTTGGTCTAACCTGGCTGGCTGTGGCTCTCCAGAGCAGAGAACACCCTTTCCTAGCACCTCCTTCCTGAGATCCATTAAGTGGAGATGCTGGGAGTAAATCTGGCTTTTTCTGGAAGCAGAGCATGGGCTTTACCACTGAGCTGCTGATGTAAAAGAAAGCTCACTGCACACTAATTACTGGGTTGGATCCTGTGGTAGATTTCTGTTGTGGGAAGGGGGAGATTTTTTGCTGATTCCTGCCTTCTAGTGCAAATCCCCTGATTTTGCACCTCATGCTTTTTCTGGTTTGTGTGTGGGGGTTCCCCTGTTACATTTTAGGCTGCATCAGGATAGGGAAGGCGAGGAAGTCTCTTTCTGCTGATGGGAAGAACTGCAGGATCCAAGGGTTAGTCAACAACAGTCATGGACAGGGTCATTTCGTAGAAAAAGAGGTGCAGGAGCTCATTAGCACAACTCATTAGCACAACTTATTTGCATATGCCACACCCCCTGACATCACCTGAAGTGTGTCAGAAGGCAACACCCACCACTCAGGCTCCACTGGACTGTTTTGGATTGCTAGCTATGGGGGGGGGGAGCACGCAGATCTGCCCTCACAGGGGAGAGAGAGCTCATATCTGAATAAACCTTGGTCTTAAAGGTGCCACTGGACTCTTTTGGATGGCCAGCAAGCTCAGGAAAGTGTGTGGCTGCTCGTGGGTCGAGGAGAGTGGCACGGAGGATGCACATGGCCTCAAGCAGGTAGGGGGCCAGGGCAGTGGCAGGGCAGAGGTGCAGGAGGAGGCCGAGTAGGTGCAGGAGGCTGGGGCGGAGCTCCTCGCAGGCCTTGCAGAAGTTGCTGGGGCCTGCCTTGCAGAGGCGCCGTGCCAGGACTGGCATGAAGACGGGCAGAGTCTGGGCGGGCTGGGTGCCATGGCCCATGCAGTGGTGGAGCAGCTTGAGGGCCAGCTCATGGCAGCGCTCCACTGGGTTGGCTGGTGGGCATGGAAAGATGAGGATGGCTGCTGGGAGCAGGGGGCGAGGCTTGCTGCATGTGCCAAATTTTGAAACACTCTGCTTGCTCTCACTTCGGGGGTGTTCAAGCAGCTGCCGGCTTGCGACACCAGAGGGGGGAGCGGTGAACAGAGCCCCACCTTCGCTTTCCTGAAGCCCTCCTGCTGAGGCAGGGGGGGGAAGCATCACAGCCCCCCCCTCGCTCCAGAGAGGTGTGCCTAGTTCCTCCAGGACTCAGGCCGGACCTCAGCACCACTGCCTGGATCCTCCACGGAGAGAATCCTCCTGCGAGAGGGCGGTGACCCCCCTGCTCCCACACTGGAGCTTTCTAACGGCTTCTGCAGCCAGAGACAACCCCCTCCACACACGCCCTGGCCCTGCAGGATAGTTTCCCAGCCTTACAGCAACACATTGAGGGCTTCCTTCTCCTGGTCCCATCAAGCAGAGCACGTTTTGATCAAAGCCAGCCTTGCCTGCTTAGACCCCTCAGAAAGGATGGCGGTGATGGAACGTAAGATTTTGCCCCACATTTACCAGGAGGGCGGGGGTTCAGTGGTTCCCATACTAATGTCCGAGCAGAAATTCTACAGCATTTTACCCCATTGAAGTCCTTTCCGTCCTCAGGCATTGTACAAATCTCCAGGTATTTCCCAACCTGGAGTTGGCAACCCTAGTGAATGTTCCCCTTGGGATACAATCCTTTCTACTCCCTCAGAGCTCTACCAGGTCATTCAGATTTTGTGTTTTTCATTCTTCCTAAAATGCATTTTTGAAAATTGGTGGGTGCGTGGGGGGGGCACCAGAAGGTATCTTCACCTAATGTGCAAAAAAACCTGGGGCCAGCCTTGGCTCTCACGGCCCTTTCTTACATGGCCAGGGTAATCCTGATCACCACTTTGGGGCCAGGAAGTAATTTTCTTCCAGGTTTTTTGCCTTCCTTTGGGCATAGAACAGGGGTCACTGCTCGCTGGGGGAGTAGGGGGGCAGGTAGTTGTGAATTTCTTGTGTTGCGCACAGGGGGTTGGACTAGATGGCCCTTGAGGTCCCTTCCAGCTCTATGTTTCTGTACTTCCTGTGCTTTTAATAGAGGCTTACCACAAGGACATTATCTACCAGGTGATGTAATTCACCTCTGTGCCAAAAAGCTTCAGCTGCTCATTTCCGCACAATAAAAGGATATGCCTGTTTGGCAGTCCTGACTCTACAACCTCATTCTGCTGCTTGTGTAGATGCTGGCCTGAAAGTGTTTAACATTAATTGGACAAATTCTCCCAAGTTAAATGTTGTCCTAGTACAAAGTTTGGTCAGTTATGGAGTGGAGCGGAGCGGGGTGGGACGGGGGCAGTCCAATTGGCTGTGGTTCGGTGGATGCAGAAAAAGAATGTCAAAACATTGCAATTGACTTTAAAAATTGTAAGCTTTGTAGTTTTGTGATTGGGCATGCAGTTTGACTGTATGAAGCAGGGGTGTCTGTGTGTATTTTTGTGCATGTGCATATGCCCATCTGGAGCTGAGGAAGAGAGGGAGGAGAACTCTTTGTCCCTGTGCTGTTTCCTAGGCTGCTGTAACCCACATTAACTTGGGTTAACACACATTAGGTTTAAAACCAACAATACAGGAGCTTCTCTTTTTCCCCGGACTAGGCCTTGAAGCAGGCCATCCAGGCCATTTTCAGTCAGAGAAATGGCACCACAGGGGAACTTAGATCCTCTCCCCTATCACCACAGCCCTAACTCATTTGGGTACAGCTTTGTAAGATGAAATTACACATCTGGAATTCCAGTCACGAAACTGTAAGGGCTGACTGCTTTTTTCTCTATTTTTGAGATTCCTTTCCCATCTTGCTAACTCGCCTGCCAAACTACATGAGACATTGGGGATCACCCCACTGTTGTTAATCTCTGCCCTCCCCCCGCTGTTGGTAAATTTGGAAAATATGGAGGATACTGCCTTTGGAAAACAACACTTTGTGCAACTATTTCTACCTTGGAGATCAGAAGTATTTTCCACTATGTCTGTAAGTGGCAGCCCTCTGTTCTTACCTGGAACAGACTGACAGATGAAGAGGAGAAAGATACCAAAAAGGAAAAAGATCCTCATGATGAGTTCAGGTGAGCCAGCCGAGATCTCAGCCCACGAGCGAAGGGACCCTGCGAAGTGAAGGCTATCAAGCTCCTGGAGGGACTGAGCCAAGGACTCTCTATGCTTATATGCAGGACATTGGGAAACATTCCTGGTAATGGACCAGGTTGGAGCCCAGCGTTGGAATCTTTCCGACATCAATCTCTGTAAATATAACCTTTTGCAATGTGATATGAACTGCTAGATAAATGCCAGCCTGCAAGGCATATATGAGCAATACTCCTGGCAGTGCAAAGCCAGCCACAGACAGGAAGAGGAGTATTATGGGGAGGATTAAAACACTTCTGGAAACATGGGTGCGACTCTATTACCTCAAAATGGTATCTAGCCAGTGCTGGACTGGATTAATCTATCTATTTATTTATTTTTCAAATTTATATTCTGCCCTCCCGCGAATGGGCTCAGGGTGGATCACAACAATAATTAGGCCACTCAGCATCACAAAAACACAATAATAGTTAATTACAACATTAAAACAAAGAATTTTCTCCACATGTGTGCCACTACTGCTATTTCATTGCTCTGCTTTACAGAACTGGAGAGGGAGCTCAGTCATGACTAGGGCCAGTAATCCCAGGCTCAAGGTAGACGTCACTTTTAACATGTGGCCATCATAGGGACTGGCAGCCAGGTGGCAGCTATAAGTTCCCTATAGGAGCTCAGTTCTGAAGCCCCGCAGGGGACCAATTCTGATTGGGACCACAGGATTTCAGCCTCCCCACCCTCCATGCCATTTCCCTGAAATAGTCCTGGGGAGTGCTATTTGCCCCATGGGGCGGGGAGGGGCTGCATGTGCAGCACTGAATGGCTCAAGTAATAATCCCCCCAAGTTGGTTGTGGTTTTGGGTGAGCGTCCCAAACTCAAGTTAGTCTAGGATATATGTGAAGGGGAGCACATGTGGTAACAGATTGGTGGAGGAATGAGTTCATATACACATTCACACATGTGAATGTTCATGTAACTGATTGTGGGACAGTCAGAGCAGCAATCTCAGAGTAGCACTTGAAACAGACCTTTCCTTCTTTCCTTCCTGCTTAGCTATCTCTTGTGTTTGTATTTGGTCTTGTGGGAATAGTTTTGCATGTGCCAGGAATTGGGGAAATGTTCTTGCTGGGACAAATTGTTTGTATTATTGAGCCATAGAAGCATTTGTGCCTAGGAACTGCACTTGGAGGAACTGTACTTTGACCATTTTGTGTTAGAGGCTTGAGCAGAAACAGATTTAGTTCCGTGTGCATCTTAGAGTTGCCAGAGCAAGCACATGTGTTATTGGTTTGGTGCAGAGGCACCTGAGCAAACTGCAGTAGTTGCAACCACAGTGAGGTGCACAGTAATGACGGCAGAGGGCAAGAAAACTAGAGTCAAGAGCCTCCTTGAAAACAGGATTGCTCTGTTGGGTTCTTAACTGGAGAAATTGTCTTTGCCAAGCAGTGTGTTTTACAAGAGAGAGCCCCCTTGCCACAGCTGAAGAAGCTTTTGAAGATTGTGATGTTAAGATGAAGCCCCAAAGGATACCTGTACGGCATGGACTTTGTGGAGTTTGTGTTTAGGTCTACAAGAAACATTAGAGGAAAGTAAAACTACAGAGGAAGAAATGTCCCAGTTCCATTCTCAGGACCAAAGAACTTAAACAGGACCACATTTATTTGCTTGTACCCTGCCTTTCTCCCCAGTGGAGTCCCAAAGTGGCTTACATCGTTCTCCTGTCCTCCATTTTATCCTCACAACAACCCTGTGAGGCAGCTAGTGGCAGAAAAGGTAAGATTAGTTACCTTACCTGGAATACCAGTTTTGTGGATTTAAGAATCAATTGTTGGTTGCTTTATTATGATAATAATATTTACTGGTGAGTTTCAGAAAGTGAAGTAGAAATAGGTGAAATAAGCAAACTACTACCGCTTCATACTAATGTACTTGGTGCTTTATCGACTAAGGTTCTGATCAGATGATATGTTAAATGCAAGTTGTGTTGGCAGAAACCCAGAGGTGTAGCCAGAAAATTTTGGGTGGTGGGGCACTGGGAAATCCTGTGGGGCAGGAGAGCAAGGATGTTGGGGGGGGGAGAGGGGGGTTTGCTGACAGAATGGCTATTTTGCCCACAGCCAGCAGAAGAGGAAAGGACTTGGCTTCAAGGGGGCGGAAGGCTGCTTTCCCAACCCAATTCACATTTAGAATATTACCTTACCAGACCCTAACATGTGCAAAGTTACATTATTTGTAAACATGGAAGTATCAGGGCTGGAAGAAGAATTAGGTCAGCTTCATTATAGGGGAAACAAAACTTGTGAAGAGGAGTCAGTGGTGATAAGCTCAAAGAATCATGCATGGTATAATTAAAGGGATTTTCAGGTCATTGCCACAAATGCCTACACGTTGGATCAGACAAGTGCAAAGGCTGGTGCTTATTCTGCCAATCTGGAGGAATTGCTCAGCTCAGAAGACTCCTACAAACAAATTCTTGGAACAGAACTTAACTCTTTTTGCTTTAAATAAGTGGGTTATTTACTTCTTTCCCACTATTCTGCTTCCATCTGATCCTTCTTGGTAGGCAAACAGAGACTTTGATAGTAAAATATCTGGAACTCAGCTATCAATGCCTGCTATGGAATAAAACAAGTTTAGGGCCAGTTACTCAGTACCTGCCTGGCTGGATTCTGTCATGTGACCCGTTGGTTGGAAATCTACATAACAGAAAATCAGTGGGGAGGAATCCCCAAGATCCAGCCAGCCCAACACTGCCCCTTCCACATACATCTGGCATTGATTCTGAGAATATTTTCCAGTGGATCTTTGCCCAGTTTTTCCTTGCAAATCTTCAGGAGTGAATGATATTGGACAACCTTTCAAGACAGCTTATTCCCACATGCTCTGCCATCTTTCAGTCCAGTGCAGATTTTTCATGAAAGAAGATTCTGATTCTGCAATCACAACCAATATTTATGTTTTTGCTGTTTCACACTGATATACCTAGCCGGGGCTGTGTAGTTGGATTATGACCAGGAGGACCTTCTTCAGATCCCCAGTCCACCAAGATGGCCACTGGGTGATTTTGAGCAAGTCACTCTGTCTCAGGCTCACCTACCTCACAAGGCTGTTGTGACAAATAGAGTGGAAGATGGGAGAACCCAATGAAGAATCATCCTGAATTTCTTGGGGAAAGGGTGAGATAAAGATATGTTAGCTAGTGTGCTCTTAGCCCCCCCCCCCAAAAAAAAAATCAGGAAATGGGATCATTCACAAGTCACATGTGAAGAGGGGAAACTGTCTTGTGTAGAAAATGAACATGTCTGTCTTTTTTAGTACTTCCCAATATCCTGTAAAGCTGCCCTTGATGATAAAGGAGAGGCATCCTGCACATGCTCAAAGATACTCTCATTATGAATTCCACATCTCAAGTTGAACCCTGGCATTGACAATAGGTTCTGGATCCTAATCCTGATGTCATATCCTGATCCTTCGCAATCAGCCACAGAGTTTCTTACAGACTGATTTTTCAGTTACATGGACCTGGTGCCTAATTCATGTGGACGTTTCCTTGGCTCCAGAATAGTCCTTTATTGGGGCTTCTTACAACATAGTTTTTTGGTCTTGGAACAGTTCCCAATTTGTATTTCACCGTCCTTACAGGTGTCTGTTTTACAAGTACCACCTCGGAATAAGCAGCCCAGCGTGACAAAATCGCCTTTGCCTGTGTGGGAAGGGAACAGAAACACCACACTGTTATTGTTTGCCATTTTAATGGTAATTTAGCCCCTAGAGCTACCTGGTACAACAAAGAACGTACATATGACCCAATCCCTGCCGGGGGATAGTGTCTGGAGATGACTAGATCTGTGGGTGTTCATATCTGTATGGCAGCTTCATTCTTCCTAGAAAGTTCTTCTGTTTAAGGAATGTTTGGCAACAAACAATCTATGCTCTAGCCTTTTCAGTCATTGCCCCGTGACTCTGGAAGAGCCTCCTGGAAAAGATCAGGGGGGGCTCTTACCCTCCTGGCTTTCCAGTGAGGCTGTAAGGCAGTTATTCCAGAGGGCTTTGGGGGAAACTGGCGCCTGGACAAAGAGGGAAGACATTGCTGATAGCGGCATAAGGTGCTTTAAATTTTTTTTTTTTAAATTATATCTGTTGTTTAAATGTTTGTTGTATCTATAAATGTGAATAAATAAATAAATAAATAAATAAATAAATAAATATTATTGCCCACCTTGAGTCCTGAGATGCTTGGAAGAAAGGTGAGCTTACAAATATTTTGTCATAAATGTTAGTGAACAGTTTAGAGATAAATAACTGTTTAGAGGTTTCCTGTGTGGATGATTCTCCATACTGCATTTATTTTGAGTGATTGTATCTGATACAGGATAGCACCGAGAATGAACTGAGCTTGAGTTACCTGAACAATGGGCCACCAGGATCCTGGGATGGACCGTTTGATTTAGGGTTGCACTGTAAATAGCCAATCACGGGAGTGTGTGTGTGGGGGGGGTGTTGTTTGGAATGAATATAAGCAGGGTTTCGGCCCCACAAGTTTGTCTTTGAGTTAACTGAAATCACTGAATAAATATGAGCTGATCACTAAAACTCATCTAGAACCCAGTATATTTCAGTATCTGAAGTCTTCAACCTTGTTGTGCCTGTTAGCACTTTTGAAATTTTGAGTACACTGAGTGGGCACCACCACAAAATGGGTGCTGGGGGGTGGGGGTTGCAAGCCAACCACAAAATGGCTGCCATAGGATTTGGGCTAGTCATAAAATATCAGGAGGTTTCAAGCCAAGTTCCCTCCTATGATGGAAATTACAGTTTCTGATAGAATTGTCTTTCCCCCTCTCGTAGGAGACAACTCCCCACCCTCAATCCCTCATCCTCCATAATTTGAGGAATGGGAAGAAATGGGGGGAGGGAGTGGAGGCAATAATGATGCTATAGGATTTCTCCCCCTAGTCTCTATGGTCTTTACCTTACTGACATAATCTCCTACTGAAACTCCCCACCATCACGGGAAGGAGCGGGAAGGAGGCGGCAGGGCTGGCCTCGCAGGGAAGGTGTGGCTGGGGGGGGGGAGCCGACGGGGCTGGCCGGCCCACGGTGTGAGACGGCATGCCTTCCTCAGTGCTCCGACACTGCAGGGCCGCGCAGGGAGGGGGAGCCAGGCCTGGCCTTGCCCTGCGTGTGCCAAGGGACCGGGGGGGGAGCCTCCAGGGGGGGTCCGGCTAGCACCCGTTGCATCAAGCCACGCAACGGGCCTTGCCGCTAGTCAGTCATAATAGTGTGAGATCTCTAGCTACCATCTGGAGGCTGGCAACTCTGCTCTGATGAAACAACTCCTGCTACGATGAAAGTCAGCGTTAAGAAGAAGAGCTCTGCTGGATCAGACCAGTGGTCCATCTAGTCCAGCATCCTGTGTGGCTGTGACTACCCTGTTACTCTGGACAGCCAACAACAGAACAAGGCCTTCCCCTGATGTTGTTTTCTAGTATACTCTAGTATACTCAGAGGTTTTTGGGGTGAGATGCTTTAGGGACAGGGATGCCAACCTCCTAGTGGGACCTGGGGATCCCCTGGAATTATACCTCATCTCTGCTTTACAGAGATCACTTCCCCTGAAGAAAATAGATGCTTTGGAGGGTGGACTCTGTGGCACTGTATCCCTCTGAGGTCCAAGCTCCATCCCCAAATCTCCAGGAGTTTCCTATCCTGAAGTTGGCAATGCTACATCTGGAAACACACACTGGTGGGTACCATATTGGGGATCACTGGTTTATATATTTGTAAATGCAATGATTTGTGTATAATGAGCTATGAGCAATGCTCTGTAGAGTCTTGTGAGCAAAAATTCTACTTTGTGGGCTACTGGTGTTAAAGTTGTGAGTGAGTGATTTGGCTATTGCATAAATTAGTTTGCTCTGGAGCCATCCTTCCTGAGCTAAGACAAAAATGTGTGTGCCAAAGGCTAAAAAACTGTGAGCTAGCTCACACTAACTCAGCTTAGAGGGAACATCCATCAATAGACCTAGACACCTCCCCAATTTGTAATACATGATCTGATATAAAATTAATTTCTGTTCAGTGGCAGATTCCTCCAAAGTAATCTGATTGAAACAGACCCATTCTAAGCCAGGTAAGAGGGATTCCAATCACCTCTGCCTGAGAACCATGTGGATCAGATATCATAAAGAAAGCAAAGCATGAAAATATGTATTCAGTGGATGTTTTACCTGAACTGCGCAGGAAGACCAAGAACAGACCAGCAAAGAGAAGGCAAAAAATCTTCATGGTGGGCAGTGTGGTTGTGGGATATAATCTAGAAAAGTGAGATGAGAAATTAAAAGTAGTTCTCTGCATTTTTATGGCTTATATTGTGATAGAACTGTTTATATAACTTTAATAGTAAGTGGCCCTTTGGAGAAAGGAATGATGTCTACTGGAGCCTCTTTATACTGCTTTCCTCTACCACCTCAAAAGGTGAACCACGTATTTTATTATGTAGATTTAATGCAAATCTTGATTATTTTTTGCAAGGAAAAAACAAATAGAGAAATGGAGATGTCAACGAACTATCTCAAGTTGCCAGAAAAGAGAAATTTTTAGCATTAAATGCTGCAACACTTTGGAGGAAGCCACATTTGTTAAGAGTGACAGGCTCTAATAACAGATGTCTCTTAAAGACAATAGCCCAATGGGCAAATGCCACAGATAACTGCCATATTAATGTGGTCAAGGGCATTAATGTGGGCAAAGCTACCTTGCATAGTGAGAAAGGGAGGGTATTTTAAGAAATAAAATAAACACAAGAACTCTACAATAAATTCCTTGCTCAGTCAAACTTAAGGACCACCACTGTATGTACCGTAATTCATCTTGATTTGGTACCTGGATGGTATTGTTAGGCAAACTGTCTCTAAGGAGCAGGAGAATTGATCATGTCGGTTTCCTCCAGACCTTTTATCAGTTCTGAGTTCTACTAGGTCATAATAAGAAGGTCAAGGGATCCAAAGTTCTGTACAGATAAAGCAGAAGGGCAAACTTTTTTTCTGTAATCAGAGACTAAATTGGGTAACATATTCTTAAGGTTGTGTCAGCTAGGCTGCTGTCATAGCTAGTGGAGGGGGGAGAAGCTGATGGATAGTCTGTTGCTATAATACAGTCTTAATTTTCATTTTCTTCCTGCCTCATCTTATCTGCTGGTTTAGGCTGATGAGGTACCTTGCTGATGCTTTTGCTGGGAATACAAACCCGTTAGCTTAGGCGGGCTTTAGCTTATTCTCTGATTGACCCCTTTGCATTTTGTATAACTCCCCATTTCACGTGCTTGCAATCAGTTCTGACACCGAGTGTATGCACAGATGACCTGCCTTTACTGTCTCAATAAACTTGAACCTTTCTGAAGGAACATTGTTGAGAACTGATTGCTGCAGGACTCTGACAGGTTGCCACGTTGCAACCGGAACACAATTCCTGCAGTCTCCCACTGTAGCAGGGCTGTGAAGATAGGGTCACCAACTGTGGGTTGGGAAATTCCTGGAGATTTTGGTGGTGATGCCTGTGCAGAGCAGAGGTTGGGGAGGGAAATTAACAGGGATGTGATGCCAGAGAGACCTTCATCCTTTTCTGCCATTTCCTTCAGGAGAACTGATCTCTCTAGTCTGGAGAGTGGTTGTAATTCCAGGAGACTTTCAGTGGTAACCCAAGTGGTAACCCTACTTGGAAGCTGTGTCTCTTTTACCTTGTTCCCACTTTATTTTTGTTTTTTGTCTCCTCCCTCTTGTGGTGTGTGGAATATTTGGTGTTTTGCTTGCCACAGTAGGTGAGGGATGAGGTACATGTATGATGAGGAGCTCTGGACCACCAAAGGAACAGGCAGACGTAGCTTTGCGGGCTGCTTCAGAGGGAGATTTCAAAGCATCTGAGGTGCAGCGAGGCCAATCCTATGTGTTATATGAAGTCCCATTTGATTATGCAACAACTCTAAGCGCAGCAATCACATAATGCTTTTCAGCTATAGCATACTTTTCCGTTTCGTACTGCACCATACTTTTCTGTATTTTGAGTATTTTTTTCCACTGATAGAAATATAGAATATTGTTGAGAAACTGTTTTGTGGTGTCATTATAGGGGTGCCTCAAATGGCACCTGATTGCTGTGCCTTAGAACAAATAATATTAATATGTGTGTCACATGTTAACTGTATTCTGTGAAGAAAGAGGTTTGCCCATCTTTTCTGTGGTAAGAATGGATCCATACAGACAAATCTTAAACAGAGTGCCTGCAGCCATTTTCAGTTTCTTTTCATCTAGCCAGTTTTCAATAACATTGGCACTGAGCCTACAGAGAACAAGAAACTATATTTCCCTGCTATCTGACATGATATACAAGATCCAGTAATTTGAGACATATGGTTTGGAGAGTTTTGTTTCAAAATCCTATTTAATGAAATCCTGTGCATATGTTCAATATGTGTAAAAATGAAGATATAGAGGGATTCATGCCTGTGGTGTAGGAGCCTATTCTTGCATGACTCTATGCACATATACATGAAGATGTGAAAAACCTAGACAACACTTGGGGGGGAGGAGGTTTTTTTTTTTTTTTTTTAAGGACTCCTTCCCCCAGTGTTTCTAAAGGAAAAACTGGAACTGGGGAGCACTGGGGAGAAAAACACTTGTGAAATATTTCATCTTTTGAACAGTGAAATGCTTTTAAAGACATGTTTTTAATCATTCAAAATATATAGTATGAACATTTTCACGTATGACAATCTCCAACACTAGTAATGAGGGGGACACACACTTTCAAGGAACACACGGACAGGGGAGGTCTCATCACCCGCACTGGGCTCTGCTTGTTCCTCCTCCTCCCATTGTTGCTTCCCACCTGTTGCCTTTGCCTCCTTTCCCATGTCCTCCTCCTCTGATGCCATCATTGACTTCTTGCTCGCTCCCCATGACTTTGCTGCTGCTGCTTTCTCCCTTTCCCCTCAGCCACTCCTTACTTTTTTTTTTTTTTTTAAATCCAGTTAACAGCTGCCAGCTGGCTGGAAGAAAAATGTCCTGTCTGTTTAAGTATGGAAAGGAACAACTGAAGCTTTTCATAGCACCGAGGTAAATAACTGTCACCTGGTGTTTGCTGCAGATCAAAGTGCTATTAAAGGGACAGGTAGAGAGACCCGTTTAAAAACTGGCAACCCTAGAACTGAATATGTACCTAGAATTTTGGTCAAAGCATTGCATTTTTTTTCTGAGGGGGAAGATTTGTTTGGGCAATCTTTAAGTCTACTTTTTGGCTCAAACACCTTCTGTGGTAAATGTGCAGGGTTTTCATCAGGACATTTTATCCCACCTTTCCTCCAAGGAGTTCAGGATGATATATGGATTCTCCCTTCCTCTGTTTTATCCTTACCAAAAAATCTGTGAAGTGGGTCTAGGTAAGAGGGAATGACTGGTCGAAGGCCACCTGCTGAGTTCCGTGACCAAGTGGGGATTTGAACCCAGGTCTCCCCAGTTGTAGCCCAATGCTGTAGCCACTGCCTTGGCTCCCAATGCAGAACTGTTATATATTTAACTAGGAATAAGGCCCGTTGTGGAAATAAATACAACGGGCTCTAGGAGGAGACTCTGGGAGAGTGCCCCGGCTTTGGGCACTCAGTGACAATTTGCTGTGGCAATCTCAGCAGAGTATAATGACAGAGTCCACCATTTTCTCCAGAGGAACTGATCTTTGCTACCTGAAGAGCAGTAGTAATTTTGAGTGATCTTCAGCCCACCCCCAAGATTGGTAACAGTGGTTCCCCAGGAGGAAGTGGCTGGTTTGGAGGGTGGAGTCTATGGCATTGTACCTGTCTGAGGTCCCACCCCTCCTCAACACTCACCCTCTCCAGGTTCGACCCCTCAAATCTCCAGGAATTTCCCAACCTGGAGTTGACAACCCTATCTCCCTCCCAGCCAACCATCAACCTACCTTTAGTTTTCCATCTCCTCCCCCATCCCTCCTAGAGAGCAGTTGTAATTTTGAGTGATCTCCAGCCCCCACCTGGAGATTGGCAACAATGGTTCCCCATCAGGGAATGGCTGGATTGGAGGGTGGAGTCTATGGCATTGTACCTGTCTGAGGTGCCACCCCTCTTCAAACCTCACCCTCTCCAGGCTCCATCCCTCAAATCTCCAGGAACTGCCCACCTGGAGTTGGCAACCTGAACAGGACTGGGCCCAATGAGTTTTCTCCCAAAGGCCAACATAGGTGTGGAAAGGGCCTTTTACTGACAGAGGAGAAAGTACAGGTGCCAACTCTGATTAGGGAAATACCTGGAGATTTGGGAGGGTGGATCCTGTGGAGGGCAGCATTTGAGGTGTGCGTGGAAGGACTCAGCAGGGTATAATGCCATAGAGTCTACCCTCCAAAGCAACCATTTTCTCCCAGGGAACTGATCTCTGTCATCTGGAGGTCAATTGTAACAGTGGGAGATCTCCAGGTCCCACCTGGAGATTGGCAACCCTAGGGGAAAGTCAGCCACACAGCGTGGAGTTGAAGAAAATGGTTTGATGGTTGCTGGCCCACCTCGTTAGCCAGCCAGCCATGCTGAAGCTAAGCAGGAGAAAGAGCCTTTTCCCATTTATTCTGACAGGAAAGTGGCCATTGGGGAGGGGGTTATGGGTGGGGGAGGGGGTTATGCTGAAAGTCCTTTGTTTTTTTAATCACAGAACCAAGCTTGGCTGCCTACCAACAGCCACTGAGGGGACAGTCCCTCACAGAAGTCAAGAGAACTGTCTTCCTCAAGAGAGAGAACTGGTCTGCCAGTAAATCTGACATGCAAATCTGTCTGAAGGGGGAGTGGGTGGGGAAGAGGAGCAGACCCGGCACCCGGCCAATGGCACGCGAGTACTCTTGAGTGGCAGCTGAAGGGCCAATGACTGAGGGAGGGCATTTTACAACCAATGGGAGCGCATGGAATCTTACGAAACCAAAAGATAATTATTATCAGGAGAGATTGTACACTTAGAAAGTTTCAAAAACCACTGGATTAGGCCTGGTTTAGACTAATGTTGGGAGGGAAGGCAGCATGGTATAGTCCAATCTTGTTGGAGCTTGGATACTAAGCAAGGTTAGTACTTGGACAGGAGAGACCACCAAGAAAAACTCTGCAGAGGAAGGCATTGGCAAAAAAAAAACCCACCCCCACTTTTCTCTTGCCTTGAAAGCCCCTTTCAGGAGAGGTGGGTTTTTGTTTTTTTTTGCCTGGGGGAGCATTAAAAATGTGAACCTCTCCACTGACAGTTTAAAGTGGTACAGATTTGCTCTCCTTCATTCTGTTGCATGTCATTGTTAAGCATCTGTCAGGTATATCCAGTGGGGGGGGGATACAAAGAAAAGGGTAAACTACCAACGTTTTGTGAAAGAATAAAAAATGTGAGAAAGGAATAACACTTTAATTGTAACAGGAATTTGAAACCCTTGCTGGCTGCCAGCCTCAAAATGTGGCTGAGAGGCCCAAATAAATAACTGTCAAAGAAAATAGCCTGGTGTTCACTCTCAACATGTTACAACATCTTAGGGATGTAATTGTGGAAATGTTTGTAATCTGATTAGAAGAGTGGCGCTTTTCCAAATGGGACAGTTCCCTGTGTATCTTCAAGGCTCTTGGATTTTTGAACTTTTGCAGCAATAAATTACAGGATAGAAACAATATTGGCCAGTTAAAGTTTCCCCTTCAGAGCATTCTCCAAGGCTGCAGCTGTGGTGTGGAGGGTCACATTTTGGCTTTTGGTCTTGAAGATTTCCTGTGGAAAGGAAGACAGTGCTTGCTAGTCAAGTCATACAGGATGATTCCGCATTATGGAGTCCTTGCCACTGACAATTAGGCCTCCTATTTACCTGCCCCCCACCCCAATTTCCTACCCCTGAGGCACTGAGGAGCAGGAGGAAAAAATGGCCTCCACATAGTTACCTTCTAGGAATTTCTCCTAATAACTATTACAAAGACCACAGAAATCAGAGGAGGCAACTTAGAGCATCACCTGAAGCTGACATCACATCCCTCTCAAACTTCGTCCTCCTCAGGCATTATCCCCCAAATCTCCCAGCGGTTGCAGAGGCAGTTGTGGAAACTCTACTGATAATGGGGATTTTCAAGTAAAAACAGAGAAGTTGCAAAATTCATTAGCATAACTGATACAGAAGGCCCTGGATTCAACCCTTAGCATCTCCAGTAACAAGGTTCTCAGGTAGTAGGGTTGGGAAAAACAACCCTATCCCATGCCTTGATCATACTTTGCATTTCTATAACCCACTCAGCATTCAAAATAATAGTCAACATGTCATGCTGTGCTTTGAGAGACCCAGGTTCAAATCTCTCCTCTGCCATGGAAGCTTACTGAGTATTTTGGGCTCAGTCTAACCTCCCCCATAGGGTCTTTTGAGAATAAAATAGAGGAGTGGAGAATTATGGCACCTCTCCAGAAACCTGCCTATGGGTCTTCCTATTGGGAGGAAAGGAAAGGCATCAATGAACTAAATCATAATAATAATCTTGTTACAGCAATGATAATCTTGTTACAACAAATTTATTTGTTTAGCCGTTCTTTCCCAACTGGGGACTCTAAGTTGCTTCCCATCCGTTTTATCTTCACAACAACCTGGCAGGTAAGTTAGGCTCAGAGTGAGTGATTGGCCAAAGTCACCTACTGAGCTTCCATTACAGAGTTGGGATTCGAACCTGGGTCTCCCAGATCCTAGTCCAACACTCCAACCACCACACTACACTGGCTCGAGCATAAACTGGTATTTCCATACTTCATACAGTGGGTGGGCGGGAGATATCAGGGAGTGAGGTCCTGCATAAAACCGCAATTCTTCAACATTTCAAGTGGAGCTCTGTTGAACATGATGCCTCTTAAAATAAACATATTGTTTAAAGATCTTTTCTTGCCTACACACACAGCTTCGGTCATTGTGCTGTGGTGGCAGCTGCTGCCAAAGCACCTTTTAAAAAAATCCCCACAGCCAATCAGAAGTCCTTCTTGGGAAAAAGCCCCACCTGGCTCTGCCCACTTTCTAGAAACACTTGGCGGGTGTCAGGAAAGGTACTGGAGTGTGCCATGGTGCCTCCTGGCACCATATTGGGGATCCTTGCTGTTTGGCATCACATCCTTGCTAAGTTCCCTCTCAGGGCACTCAAATCTCCAGGAGTTTTCCAAGCTGGAGTCAACGACCCTACAAATTGAGCTTCACCGACTGTGTTTTCATAGTATATCACATCAACAGGTTAACAGCACTCAGTTCACATGACTGCAAGCCATTAAGTGATAAATCATCATGAGAAGAGAATGGCTCCTATGATCCTAATAGCTGGCTGCTAGGACTCCTGTATGGCTAGGACATTTTGGAAGATCTTACCTGGGACAGGCAATTGGATGCAGACAAGAAGAAGAATCAGCAAAAAAGTATTCATTGGTTCAGATCTGGTCAACCAGCTGAAAGAATATGACAGGAAAACACAGGCTTTCCCTGAGGTTATAAGCTTCCGTCTTTATTTGGAGTTGCGTGCTGGAAGCTGGAATGTGTGACGTGGGAGAATGAGTATCGATTAAGAATGCTTTCCCCCTATCATGAGGGTTTCTCATTCCTGTGTCACCATGACCCAGAGGGGATTTTTCAGAACAATGCAAGAGGCCTGGCAAAATTCGTAGCATCAAATAGTGATTGGCTGGTGGTACTTGCAACGGTCAGAGATCACTTTGTTCCAGCAGCCAAGAGTGGGGGAGGAATTGTTGAACCTTCAGCTCATGTTTCATCTGTACTGGGGGATATGGCAAATTGCCCATTGAAAACTGCAGAATGAGGGTTGGCAAAACGTTGCATGCATGTCTTGAATCTTTTTTTACAGGAGAATCCTTTTGTGGCAATGCAGTTCCATAAACCAAAGTGGTCTGAAGAAGACTGGAAAACTTGGAGAAGCTTCCCTGGAAAGTCCATGCCCCACCCAGTGGGATCAGAGGATGTTTTTGCACTTGCCCCCATGAGAAATGGAGATCAAGGCTCCAAGGGGTGACGTGGTGGCGGCTATGGGATTCATGTGGCCCAGAGAATCAGAGGGTGGCCAGGAGTGGCTAATTAAGCCTTCTTTGCTTCCAGGCCACAGGTTGCTCACCATGACTGCTTCAATAGACATCTGAACTTCCTTTAGAGTGTTGGTGCAGGCTTTACTCTGGAAGCCTCCAGTTAACTGTTGTGGGAGACTAAGAATATGAGAACATAAGAAGTGCCCTACTGGATCAGACCAATAGGCCATCTAGTCCAGCACCCTGTCTCCCACAGTGGCCAACCTCTGGATAGCCAACAACAGGGCATAGAGGCCAAGGCCTTCCCCTGATGTTGACTGCTGGCTCTGGGATTCAGAGATTTAGTGCCTCTGAAAGTGGAGGTTCCTTTCAGTCACCACGGGTAGTAGCCATTGATGGACATCCTCCATGAATCTATCTAATCCCCTTAAAAAGCTGTTTATTCCTGTGGCCATCACTACATCCTCTGACAGTCAATTCTGCATTTTAACCACTCTCTGTGTAAAGTAATATTTCTTTTTGTCCGTTCTGAACCTACTGCCCATCAGCTTCCCTGGATTCCCTTGAGTTCTAATATTTTGGGAGAGGGAGAGAAATTTTGCCATTGTCAATGTAACCCCTAGCTAGGAATGGAATGAGCCTGGAAGGGGGGTGGAGCCTCTAGATGCAGAAGGATGCTGTGTGGAAAAGAAAGGAAGGAAGCAAGACTGTCCCCCTGGGGAGCTTGAACCATAATCATAGGCTCTCAACACTTTGTTTAAGGTAACTAAGATTTATAGATAGAAACTGGTAAGGGAGGGAGAGTTTTGTTCTGAATTGTTTCTGGGCTGTGTTATCTGATGGGGAGTTCATTTGGGACCTTTGTCTTGGAAGAGTGTTCAGCTGGAGGCTTCTTGGGCCACCAACAATAGGAAAGAGATGGACTTTGGGGCGACAAGCTGTCATGGAGGGAAAAGGTAATTGTTTGGACTTTAAAAGATCACTGTTCTATTGTGTTACCAAGATCTATGGCAGGCGTACAGGGATTCCACAGGCATACAGGGATTCCACAGTGGATGAGTCAATGTGGAAAGGGTTGCTTGCAAAGGTGGTGGTGAATAATCAGCAACAAGAATGGTCGTAAAGTATGTGCAGCAGAAATAAGTGGCAGCCTACCACATTTGCCCTCCATTACCCAAATTTTCCTGCAGTAGGCTACTATGTGCCAGCTTCCCATCTGGGTAAAAACCTGGATGTGATGTCAGACATCAGCTGATGCTCTAGAAACAATATGGTTTTTATAGGTATGATGTTCGTACATAGCATGACATCAGATATGCCCCCTTGCCCTGCCCCCAAAGTTCCTGGGGGTGCCTAGCTGCAACCTGGCATCCTAACAGGGCAGCAGCAGTGAGAGTAATGAGGCTTATCTAGTCCCCCTCCTTAACTGGGTAAGCCCTGTACTATTTCTCAGAGTCCTCTACAACATGTCTGCATGGGTCCCATGGCAGGTGTGCAGGGATTCCACAGCAGATGAGTCAATGCGGACAGGGTTGCTTGAATGTTGGAAATGTGAAAACTACTTCCTTAATTCTGAACAGGTGAAAACAGAAATACATATCTGTGGCTGCTATCAGATGGCAGGCTTTGGCACGGTCTGGCTACACCTTTAATTTTTCCGGAGCTATTTGTTCTGGAGAGGTGCGACCAGACATGCCACCCTATTCCTGCCTGACCCCGCAGTCAGCCATTCAGACTGCCGCTGTGCGGTCACCACGGAGAGGGTGGGCAGGCAGCTTCTTTTTTTAAAAAACTTCTAATGTGCACATGTGCATAACTGCTTATTTGCTAGGAGTGGTTATGTACACATCGCTAACTGCAAAAAAAGAAAGAAAGAAAGGCAGCTGGGGACCAGACACATCAGACATTACCAAGTGGCTTGAGCACGCAAGGAAGGGATCAGGCACTCAGAAATTTGCGGTGAGACAAATTCACTTGTAAACACCAGGTTTTATCTAGGGTTGGGAAAGTCGGGGGTGAGGATGGGGGGCTGACAACTGAGGAAACAGGAGGCAGGTGTTGCCGTCTGCTTGTGCACTTCACATCTGATAGGGAGTCGCCACAACATCAGAGCAACTTGCTCGTCTGATTGCAGCTTATGAGCCCATTATGGATCTGCACTCTAGGTCTGCCCATAGGCAGCCTGAGGCTATTTCAGTTTGGGGAAATAGCATGGGAGGGAAGGCTGAAGCCCCGGCTCCTCCTGTGTTATGGCTCCAAGCTGGAGTGGCATCCATGTGCTTGGAAGATCTAGTTCTCTAGTGTCATATTTGGTTGTGCAAAGATCAGAGTCAAGTCAGAGGAACCCCAGCCTGACTCATGCCAAATGAAATGCCTAGTGAAGCAAGGGAGAGGACTAAAAATGTATGTGGAATGGTATGACTGATATTATCTAAATTTTGCATTGTTCTGTATTGTGTATGAATCGTTATTAATATTTACAATACAAATTTTAAAAATGTATGCGGAAGTCTGAGCCTGATAACTGAGTCAGTGGAGGAACAATGATGGAGCAAAATGAAGATTGTCCTGAGGCAGAAAAGCTCACACTAGCTCCTGGAGGGTGGGATGCCTGTTTTCATCTGAGGAATGCTTAAACATGTGGACATCTCCATATTGTTTCACACACCCCAGAGCACTATGCATGTGGAAAGCAATAACTCTACAAGTTGGAAGAGAGTGACTTGCCCAAAGTCATCCAGTGATGAAGGTCACTCCATATGTCATGTCGTATACTATTTTTTTATTTGGATTGTTATCTAATTTTGCAATACTGTCTTATTGCATTATATACTGTATGTCTGGTACTATTCTAATTGTATTGTTTTGACATTTTGAAATGTACTGTTTCAGTGACAGGATGATTCTCCTTCATCTTTTTGGTGTTAGACAATCTGCCCTGTTCGGGTTTCAGAACTGGTGGAACCTTAAACCATCTCCAGGACATGTAGAATCACGATGAGGATCACGTCTTCAATTTGTGCCATGAGAGGCCAAACACAGGCCTCCAGCCAAACGTGGACTGAAGCGGAAGAGGGTTTGAAGAAAAAGAAATGCAAAGTCAGTTCAAGAGTTAAAATACAGTAAGATTTATTCTTTGGAAGGAAATGCAACTTCAGCAAGGGCTGTTTGATACTGGGTGAGGCAACAGAGGACCCATCCTTTCATTGTAGGAGCTTTTTGGTTTTCTCCTTTGTCTCTCCTCACTTGGTCACCTCATCCCGGCAACAGATCATGGTGTGGTGGTAGCAGGTCCCAATCTGTTCCTCACCTTCGCTGCAGTCATCGTAACGGCAGATCCCTCCTCTCCTGAGGCAGTGACTCACAAAGCGGGGCACACGTTGACCACTTGCTACACAAAAATGGGAATAAGGGGAATTGGAGATGTGAAGAGGTGCCTTGTTGGATTGGACCAAGGCTTATTCAAGTCCAGCATTCCGTTTATAGTAATAGCCGGGGTGGGGGAGGGAGTATGAAAGTGTTGGCCTTCCTTATTATGTGTCTCCAGCATTTGATTCTTAGAGGTACATGCCACTGTATATGAACACTCCACTTACAGATAATAGTTAACAAGCTGGGGGTTTTCAAGGAATTCTGGAGGGGAAGGGGGTGACTGACTGGGGAATTTCCCCCAACCCAAATCTCCCTATGCTAGGCAATAAATGTTCTTAGGGATTCAAGCAGGCAAATTTCACAGACACATCTCATTTATGTGCCTCCCTCTTTAATTGATGCTCAACTGCCACCAGCATTCTGTGTCTTCTAGAACATTCTAATGCTCTGGGTAATAGATGCTCCAAATAAATAAAATGTTCTCACTCCTCAGCAGGCTAGTATTTCCTCCCCCCCTAACTTTCAGCAATGCATTTTTCTGCATGTCCAGGTAGTCTCCATGTGTGCAGAAACCTCTCCCTTCTCTGGCCCAGTTTTACAGACTTTGTGACTGACTGGAGCTACCTACCAGTGACTGACTGGAGCTACTATAACTATCATAATAATTATCATAATTGCTCCAAGACCTCTTCTCTGTGAATTCGCTGAATCCTTTTTTACCAAAACAGTCAGTTAGTGGCTGTCACCAATGCTCCCTCTAAGCTGTGGAGTCTTGTGAGCAAACTTTCTACTTTGTGAGCTACTGGCATTAAAGTTGTGAGCAAGTGATTTGCATAAACTGCATAATTTAGTTTGCTCTGGAGCCATCCTTCCTGAGCTGAGACAAAAATGTGTGAGCCGGAGGCTAAAAAACTGTGAGCTAGCTCACACTAACTCAGCTTAGAGGGAACACTGGCTGTTACCATATCTTGTGGCAGTGCATTCCATGTGTTGTGAGAAATCTGTCTTTGTGTCAGTCCTGAATCCCCATCCTAACTGGATACCTTTTTCTTAATCACTGTTTGCAGTCAGGAGAAAGAACTGCAGGGAATTCAGGATGGATTACCAAAATTGTCCTAGTGGAGAATCAGCTAACTGTGTACAGTGGCCAAAGGCTGTTCTTGCCAAGGTGAAACATAAAAATGTATTAAAGGACTGCCTCTCTGCTAGATCCTTCCCAATGAATACTGCTAGCTATTCTCATCTGCAATTTAAACATTAAAACCTGGATTTCTGACAACAGTGTGCTTGTTGCTGACTGTACTGATATATATTGTTGGTGTGTTTATTTCTACAGGGAGCTAGAAGAAACATTAAAAACAAGAGACTCAAATTTGGGATGTTTCTTCTGTGTCAAGTCAAGAGGCAATTTTGTTTTGGTTCTAGTGATTAGTCAGATGGAGGTCAGGTTCTTGTTGTGATGATGTTTGGCCACTGGTGGCTGAGACAAGATTTCACGTGGCTGGGGGCGATCTTACCTGGGCTAACTAGGAGCATTGCAAAGAAAAACACGACCAAGAGGCAGTGAATCCTCATGGCCTGAGCAGACTGGATCTTCAGGGTAACTGGGAAGATCAGCTAAAGAAGAGAAAGACGGTCTTTGCATAAGTGAATAGTAGCAAGACAAAAATGGAACTGATTACATGGGAACAGCCAAGACAAAATAAGTAATAACCGAAACATGATTGGCTCTTTTTTCTGGTCCAGACACTATAAAATTTTTACTCTCAAATATTTTAATGGGAGAGATTTAAGCATAAGTGAAAGATTTAAAATGTACTTAGCTTCAGTTGGATCTTCCTTTTTTTTCACCTATCCAATCAACTCCATCCTCTATCCAATTTTTGTTTTCAAAAATCTTAAGGACTTATAGTAAATGTAGGAATACTATAAGCATGAAATTACTTTTACTTAAAAGCTCCCCATGGTCTCAGTTTGGGGGACAATAGGTAGTTGAAGAACAATAGACAGCAGTACATATATTTTAATACTATATTAATTAGTTTTGTACATGGAATATCCTTTGTGAAGCATATATCACCTTCTTGAAAACTCTCTCCATTCCTCAGTGTTCTCTTAAAGTCTGTTTTAAAAATCTAGGAACTTAATGCTACTGAAGAAGGCCAAATTGAATCCATTTAGCTAGAGCTGTAGCTTATGTCATGATTTTCCATTTGACAATGACTGTGAAGAACACCGTCTTCCTGAAAGATATGGCCACCTCTAATGCAGTGTTGTCTGGACGTTTTCCACCCCCCAAAATCAGAACAGTTCTAGTACATAGGGTGGAAACCCATATAGCATCCATCAAAGCTTACCCTTTCTCTCCTTGTACAACTTCACTCAGCTGTGGTACTGACCACCTTCTGCTTAGAACACCAAGTATGACATGAGAATGAAATCCTGTTTTGTCATAGGTTGAAAAAAAGTGTCATGGAGGCCATTGTTTGGCTATCAGCCTCCTGACTCAGGAATTCTCAGTTCCAGGGCGTTAGCCAATCAGGTTAGCCAATCATGTAACCAGCCCTCTCTCAAATGGCTGCAGTGAATCTTAGACCATTGCTCTTGTCTGCTTGTCAGGAGCATGTCCAAAAGCATCAATGTGGAACTAGTTTACCATGCAATAACTGAAAGTCAGGCTGCAGGTCAGGGGTTGGATCCAACCAAGGGAAGGGTGCTTCCCTTTTGACCATGAAAAAGGGTTATGCTGGTGATCATGGGACTTGCATGGACAAAAGCCATGTGGGAAGGAGGCAGTGATAAGACAGAGAAATGGGTAAGAGTGAATGAAAAGTCTGGCTGGATCCAACCTAAGTTTAAGACAGTCTAGGAGTTTAATTCCCATATGAATGTACCTGACCATTATAATAATCTTCTGAGGCCCTGCTTCAGCTGCCCCCATCATCTGAGGCTAAGCAGGTGGCAACCCCAGGAACGGCCTCCTCAGTTATGTCATCAAAGTAATGGAATTCCCTCCCTAGGGAGACTCATCTGTCCACCCCTTGATCATTGTCTTCTGCCAACAGGTGACAAATTTTCTGTTTTGTCTGGTGCACCCTTACTGACCCTCCTTCTTGTTTGTTTTTAATTGTCAGTTTTATGTGTATTGTTTTTAAAAGTTGACTTTTATTCTCTTTTAAATGTTCACCACCTTGAGGACTCAAACTGGGTGGAAAGGCAGCATGCAATTTTTTCTAAATAAATAAATTTTAAGCCCTGCTTTTGAAAATATCAGCCGTTGGTCTCTACTATGTAGTCTTTCTTAGATTTAAATGATTTGGAGTTGGGAGTCCCAGATGACACTAAGTTGTTCAGAGCAGTGAGAACCAGGGAGGAATGTGAGGCACTCCAGCGGGATCTGTTGAGGCTGGGTGAGTGGGCATCAACGTGGCAAATGAGTTCAACATGGGCAAAATATGTATGGAATAGAAAAGGTAGAGAAAGAAGTAGCTTTGAAAAAGAGGCACATGAATTAAACCAAACTCTAGAATTGTTAGCGCCTTTGTATTGTGGACTTTCACTTTAAGCAAGCTGAGCGGTAATGCCTGTGATTGTGCAAATGTAGCTGTGGGAGGTATTATTTAATTCCGCTTTGTGTGGACTTGACAAGAACCTCATGACTCTCAGACAGAGATATTTCACCCTTAAAACAGTCGTTTGCAGCTTGGAAAAAGAATTCAGCAGGAACAGGTGAGTTAAAAGGGAAATTTTATCTTTATTTAAGTCGGGTCATTTCGTAGAAAAAGAGGTGCAGGAGCTCATTAGCATAACTCATCAGCATAACTTATTTGCATATGCCACACCCCTGACATCACAGAAAGTATGTCAGAAGACAACACCCACCACTCAGGCTCCACTCCCAAAATCTCCAGGTATTTCCCAACTCAGAGCTGGCGAGCCTACCCTCCTTTGTGTTTTGTTCTAACTTTGGAGAAAGAAAGAAAGAAAGAAAGAAAGAAAGAAAGAAAGAAAGAAAGAAAGAAAGAAAGAAAGAAAGAAAGAAAGAAAGAAAGAAAGAAAGAAAGAAAGAAAGAAAGAAAGAAAGAAAGAGAAAGAAAGACTGGACCTCAAGGTCATCCAAGGAAGCTGATGGGCAGTAGGTTCAGGATGCTTTACACAGAGAGTGATTAAAATGTAGAATTCGCTGCCAGAGGCTATAGGTTTTTTTAACAGTTTTTCATATCACCACAGATAGGTGTATCTGATATATTAACATATTTACAGAACTGAGAGTCTATAACATTATTTGTTTTCTAACCAAGTATAAAGTCTGTTCCATCTTTCTCTCAACAGTTCATCATCCTTTCCTTGTAGTATTATAGACAGTTTGTCCATTTCTGCTATGTCCAACAATCTATATACTAACTTTTCCTTTGAAGGTATGCTTTCTAATTTCCAGTATTTTGCAAACATAATGTGAGCAGATGTTATTATATACATTATTACATATTGATCTGTTTTTTTAATACTTATCTGGCTGTTTTTTAATACTTATCTGACAAAATATTTAAAAAATATATTTCTGGCAAATATGGTAGATCTATATCCAAAATTTCAAATATTATTTTGTGCACCTTATGCCAATATTTTTGTGTTATACTGCACCTCCACCACATGTGATAAAAGGTTCCAACAATGTGCTTGCATTTCCAACAATTTTTTGACCTCTTTGTGCAACATTTCGCTATTTTATCTGGTGGCCAGTGCCACCTAAAAAACATTTTGTATAAGTTTTCCTTATAAGGTATTGCTCTCATGAATTTTATAACTTTCCACATTTGAGACCAATCTTCTAAGACAGTATTATATCTGAAATCTTGCATCCAGGAAATCATTGAAGTTTTCACTACTTCATCTTGTAGATAGTCATCAAGGAGGAAGTTGTACAATTTCTGAATCATTTTATTGCTTGAGGACAACCAGATTTTATCTAAATCTGTTTTTGTTTTTTGAAAACCAATTATTTTATCTTTATTGTACCTAGTATTTAATTGAATGGTTTCCCACCAATTCAATTTTATGTTTTGCAAGTGTAGATCATCCTGTGTTTTCAAGATGTTATTTCTGTCTAATAATGTTTTCTAGTTTTCTATCTTGTCCTTTGTGAGTAGTGCAGGTTTTATGAAGGCTTCTAATGGAGATACCCATTTGGGAATTTTATCATGATACCATTCTTTTATTTCCCTCCATACTTTTATTAGGGCTCCACAGATGGTATGTTGTTGGAAATTGGTATGGATTTTATCCTTTCCATACCAAATACATGCATGCCATCCCATGGCTAGATTATGTCCTTCTAGATTTAGAAGTCTACTATTTTCTAGTGTCAACCAATCTTTTATCCAACCCATGGCTGCTGCTTTATAGTATAAGTTCCAATTTGGAATTCCAAGTCCCCCTCTTTCTTTCTTATCCTGCAGATTTTTCCATTGAATTCATGCCGTCTTGTTTTGCCACACATATTGCTAACATTTTTTATCTAAGTCATTGAATAATTTTTTATTTCTTAAGACTGGTAAATTTTGTGCTAAGAAAAGAAATCTGGGAAAAATGTTCATCTTTAATGTTCCAATTTTCCCCATAAACGATAAATTAAGATCTTTCCATTTCTGAAGGTCCCATTTGATATCATTCATCAGCTTTGCATAGTTGTCTTCAATCAGTGTATTGTTTCTATTGGATACTATTATCCCTAGATACTTCACTTTTTTGACTACTTCCATCATAGTATTTCTTTGTATTTGGTCCCTTTGCTTCTGCGTACAGTTTTTGGTTATAATATTTGTTTTTTTGTAGTTGATCTTTAAGCCTGCTACTTGTCCATATTCTTGAATTATTCCTATAAGGCAAGATATTGAGGTGGATGGATCTTCTAATATGAAGACCAGGTCATCCATGAATCTTTGTAATTTAAATTCTTCTTCTTTTACCTTTAATCCTTTAATCTGTTTATTCTCTTGAACTAAATCATTGTTTCTAGTGTAAATATGAATAGTAATGGCGATAACGGGCAACCTTGTCTAGTGCCTTTTTGTATTTTAATGCTTTGGGTCGTATCACCATTAACTATTACTTTAGCCCACTGTTCTGTGTATATTGCCTTAATGTTTGAGTAGAATTGCAAACCGCAGTCCCAAATTGCTAACTTTTGCAGTAAAAATTCCCAGTTTACATTGTCAAAAGCTTTTTCCACATCAAGAAAGATTAGCGCCATTTGTTTTTCCGTATGTAATTCATAGTATTCTAGTACATTAAGGATAATTCGTATGTTGTTTTTATTTGTCTTTTTGGCAGAAATCCTGCCTGATTTTGATGTATCATTTGTACCAAAACTCTTTTCAACCTAGTAGTTATAATTGTTGCATATATTTTATAATCTGTGTTCAATAGAGATATAGGTCTATAATTTTTTTATCTCTTTTTCATTTGAATTTGGTTTGTGAATTAATGTAATCAATGCTTGATTCCACGAGACTGGAAATTTTTGGTTATATTTTGTAATAAATCTTTAAAAGGTAATGATATTTGATCTTCAAAAATTTGATATATTTCAGCTGGTAATCCATCTGGGCCTGGAGTTTTATTTCTCTTTTGTTTCTTTATTGCTTCTGTTATCTCACAAATTGTAATTTTTCATTTAATATCAGGGAGTGGTTTTGGTCATCTGTAAGCTCTGGTTTGGGCGGGGTGTGTGAGAAGCTCCTTGCCTCTTCTCCTCCTCCCTCTGGGGCCTTCTTGGCCTCCTGGGTTGCCAGCCTCCTGGTGGTGGCTGGAGATCTCCCACTGTAATTGATCTCCAGGTGACAGGGATCACTCACCCTGGAGAAAATGGCCACTTTAGAAAGTGGACTTTTGGGCCTTATACCCTGTGGAGGTCCCTCCCCCGATGCTGTAACCCTCATTCAGGCTTCCCCCATCTCCAGGTATTTCTGCACCCTGAGCTGGCAACCCCAGGAATGCCAGTGGCAAGGAGAAAGGGCAGGGAGGGGCTGGGAGGGGAGGGTCCCAGCCAATGGAGGGGTTGCTGACCGGGACTGACCAGCCCAGGCTGAGCCCCTGGCATACTCTGCGTCCATCCCCAAAGGGGGTGCACCTCACTTTACCTGTGGCGATGGCAGCGCCCTTCTTCTCTTGGGAGGAGCGCACAGCTCTGTGTCTCCTGTCAGCTCTGTCTGGGCCAGCTCGGCTCAGCTCGGCCCTTTATAGCAGCGAGTGGGCCAAAGGTCTGGTGGCTCTGCCAGGAAAGACACCCCCCTTTGGGGAAAGGTGCCCTGAAAGTGAAAGTGCCTCGACGGCAGTGCACTATAAAGGCTGTGGGCCGAAAAAGGCTGCACTTAAAGGCTGCGGGCCTCACTTTACCTGTGGCGATGGCAGTGCCCTTCTTCGCTCGGGAGGAGTGCACGGCTCTGTGTCTCACATTGGCTCTTTCTGGGCCAGCTCAGCTCAGCCCTTTATAGCGGCAGGTGGGCCGAAGGTCCAGCAGCTCTGCCGGAAAGGACACCCCCCTTTGGGGTATTAGACATTATATGGATACCTCAGCCTCTGATGTCCCTAACATGCCTTTTTAAAGATTTTGCTACCACTTAGAGATTTTAAGTATATATTAATAGGCTAGTCTATTAGTTAAAGGGAAATTATTGGCTGTTCTTGTTAGGGTTGTCAATGTCCAGGTGGGACTTTGAGTCCTGATCTCCAGACTACACAGCTCAGTTCCCCTGGAGAAAATGGTAGCTTTGGAGGGTGGAATCTGTGGCACTATACCCCCCCCCAAACTCCACCCTCTCTAGGCACTGCCCTCAAATCCTCAGGAATTTTCCAAACCAGAGTTGGCAACCCTATGTTCTGGAGTGAGTTTAAGGAGCCAGCATATGAGGGAATAACTCAAAAATGCTCCCAGAAGGCAAAGAACAAATGGTTAAAAAGTTTGGTTTTATACATCTCCCCCCCACCCCAGATCTCCAGGTATTTCCCAACATAGAGCTTGCAACCCTTGTGTCCGACTCAGCTTACACTCCCCTTGTTTTGATAAGATATATGAAGTTCTCAGAAGCCTCAAGCTCACAGGCCACTTCAGTGCCCCACCAACCCAAGCAGATGCTTGAGATGCCACAGTCAGAAGAGGATGCCACCACACTGGTGAGTTTCCACTTGCTCTTGACCACAACTGGTGCAGGAAGAGGCAACAGGCATAGTATATGCCTGACATTTCCTCCTCTATGGGGAGGCAGGCACTGCTGGGGTGTGTCTTCCTTCTGTGATGTGTAGTGTGCTTGCTTGGGATAGTAGCATACCTTGAGTCAGCCTTGCAGGAGAAACCTATTTGTCCTCTTTGCAGTCAAAGGTGTGGTGCACAGAACTGGTTGGCTGACCCTTGTGACAGTCATGAAGCCACACTTCTCCTCCCCAGAGCAGTTTTTCAACAATTGTAAAGCTACTTCCACTAAAATGATACCCATAGCTATAATGATATCCTGTAGCCATAGCAATGGGTATGCCTTCTGGGAACAGACTGCATTTTACTGTCTGTAGAGTAACGCTACATTAAATGGTGATTACTTCCTAGTAAATATGCCTAGGATTGCGCCTCTGTAGTGTAATAGTGTGCATGTTTACTCTGAATGAACCCCACTGTATGTAAAAAGCCTTACTCCTAGATAAGTGTACATAGGATCACGGCCTTACAATGCAATCCTATGCACACTTAGCTGCTCAGAGTAAACCGTATTAAATACAGAGAGACTTACTTCTGGGTGGACACATAAAGGAAGATGCTGCATGCTTCTTAAGTCCCATGTTGGGCTGAGAAGCAGGTTAGCCAGACAAGGAGCCACAGGATTGGGGTGTAGTGGTAGGGTGCCTGCCTTTGTCCTCCTTTTGCCAGGGCCCCAGAATCAATAAGATGGCCCCACTGTATAAGGAAACACTTTTCACACTCTTTATTCCCTTACCTTTGTATCAGAGTATGTAATTTTCATGCAAATCTCATGTAGCAGGGCTAGGAAATGGCCACTGCTGAAGATTTTTTGGAGAGTTTTGAAGAGACAGTATTGGGTTACATGGAATAGGGGCAGACTGGCTGTTGTGGTCACAGTAACTTCTCCTGGTGGGCCAATAGCCTGCACTTCCACCCTGGGCTGGGCCAGTCCAGTGGCAAGAAGAGTGGTGCCCAGACAAGCCTCATGCAGCGTGTGTCTGGTTGGGCAGGAGGTCAGGCAGGCAAGCAGGCAGGGTTTTTCTCCCTCCCTCCCTCCTTCTAGTCCAGCCCTGGCACAGGGCAATGGTCTGATCCCGCATAAAGCAGATTATTTTATGTTCCTGTGGTTTGACTGGATTGCACTCTGAAAATGCATCCTGACTTGAAAACTGAAACATTTCTCAATCAATAACTCAACCAATGCTTTTTGGAAACTAACAGATTGGTACTTCAGTCAATATATTGTCAAAGGCTCGTCAGTTTGACACCAGAGACTGAAAAGACTTTGTGTGCTATTATTTCCTTAAAAAAACATAAAAGATTGGGAGAAGAAATCTAATGGACTGGAGTGATGAAAGAATAGTAGACAACCCATGTGATCCCCAACCCTCTTCCATGGTTGCAGATTTGAATGTTGGGGGGAGCACAGATTGAGTCATCAGGATGCTTTGTATTCTCTTGCTCAGGTCCTGAGGATATCCGTTTTGGTGTCTACTCCATCTCTCTGCAGCATTTCATCACTCTCTGGTAACATGTTCCAATCTCAAGTTCATTGTAGAAACACTGATGTTCCCGGCATCTTCCTTCTCTTTGCCAGCATTCTCTGGCATCTAAGTTCACACCATCTCCTGAAGAAAGAAATATTGGGATTTATTATCACTGGTGGTCCAGAGAAGAATAAGCAATGGCCTAACAAGGAGGCAGCAGTGATCTTGAAAGACATGCAGTGCCAATAATAACAATAGTAACAAATGTATGTAAGTGCCATCAAGGTGCAACCAATTTATGGTGACCTCAACAATGGGCTGAAGAGGAGGAGGAGGAGGAGATTAGTTTTATACGCCGCCCTCCACTCTGAGTCTCAGAGCGGCTTACAATCTCCTTCCCTTCCTTTCCCCACAACAGATAACCTGTGAGGTAGGTGGGGCTGTGAGAACTCTCCCAAGAACTACCCTTGAGAGAAAAGCTCTGAAGGAACTTATGACTGACCCAAGGTCACCTAGCTGGCTGCATGTGGAGGAGTGGGGAGTGAAACCTGCTTCTCCAGGTTAGAGTCCACCACTCTTAGCCAAAAGGTAAGTGAGAAGCAGATGTGGGGCTGTGAGGTAGGTGGGGCTCAGAGAGTTCTGAGAGAACTGTGATTGAACCAGGGTTACCCAGCTGGGATACTTTTAATTGCACAAGTTTAGGAATAAAAATAACTTCCCTATAGAGAAACTTGGTTGCATAAGTGTTGGTTTTTGATGTTAATGGGTAAGATAAAGATGTGGGAAACGATGCAGAAAAAGGAAGACCATTCTCAAGAAACCTTTTTTTAAAAAACTGACTACCATTTGTACAGCACTGGAATGGTATTAAGTTAGATGAGAATGTTAGGTGGGATGCTTTGAAATGGATCTGAAGTCCATGTTAAAATTGCATAGATCTTGGATTAAGGAGCACTGAAAATTCATTGTATTAATGATTTAAAGATTATGGTTTATAGTGAATAATGGAAACAACACAAAATAAGTTTGTCCTATACTTTATATAGGAGAACTCAGAGAGGATGCCATTTTAGACATCATTGTGTTATGTGCAACATGGAGTCACAAGTGTCTTGTGATATCTTGAGTTTGTTTTAAAGATACAAAGAACCACTTAAAAAGTTCTTCATCTTGTCACATCAGAATGGCAGGAATAAAGGGTGTGAGTGTGGTCAACAGGCAGATTCAGTAAGGGATGCCCTGTAATAGGTTGATCTGTTTTACTCCACTTACCTAAAGAGACCAGGAAGACACCAAAAATGGCAACAATCAACAAGGTATGGCACTTCATGGGTGGGGGGGTCATCTGTGATCTCTGAGGAGCTGGAACAAACATAAAAGCGAGTAAGATATTAATAACTGTTTCCAATGGCTAGCAAGGTAGGAGGAGAAAATGGATGAATAATGTTAATTGTCCTCTTGATATTCTCTTATCAGCTCACAGCCGCTGTCAGTTGTTCTCCCAACAGAAATAATCCACTTATCACATATCACAGTACAAGCTCCTACATCTGTATTGGCCAAAGGAAGTCATGTGACTGATCTGGAACACTCTATTCCCACCTCCGGGCTGGTTCATATCTTATATTTGGTGGACATGCAAGCAAATAGAAGTTGGCCATGCAAGACCAGAAATGATCTTGTGTGGAGAAACGAAATGTCTGATATATTCGTTGAAATAATATATACCCACTCATTTCACATGAAAAGTCTTTTGTGAGTCCATCAAGCCCTATTCAGACCCACGGGACCTCTTTAGGATCTTGGGTAGTTTCCTCCACCTTTCTCCTTCAGATGTCAGGGATTGAACGAAAGAGCTAGTGTCAAACAAGGATCTGGGAAACCCATCTTTGAACCTCCACTCTGCCATGGAAGCTTACTGGGTGGCTATGGCCCTCTTGGCCCAATCTTCCTCCCACAATTGTTGTTGTAAGATGGGATAGTGATGTTGTAAGCTACGTTTCTCACAAGTGGGGTATTTAAAAAATAAAGCCAGAGATCTTTTATATGCAACACATGTGCTCTAGTGCTCTGTTGCTTTTGCCACAACAGACTAACAGGGCTACCCCTCTGGAATTAGCCTTTTAAAAGGCATTGTGAGCTGCTTACCATAGAGTTGATATGCAACAAAAATTCCTCCGCTAAACTATTTCAAACCATGACTGTGACAACCAACCAAGCTAGAAACCAAACACCAGTGAAACCAATCAAAGCCTTGTTGGGAAAAGAAATCCAACATGCTCTCCACTGGGGTATATGATTGTGTCAATCAGCCCCACTTACCTCACAGGGTGTCTGTTGTGGGGAGGGGAAGGGAAAGGATATTGTAAGCCACTCTGAGACTCCTTTGGGTAGTGAAGGGTGGGGTATAAATCCAGTCTCTCCTTTTTCTTCTTCTACATAGCATAATATCACACTTTCTATAAGAATCCTGATCAGCAGGAATCACATGGTATAAGAAGAAACTTATTGGTACTGAAGAGAGAGGAGAACACAGTATCTGAGAAGAGCCACGGGCAACACTGAAATGGGTTTCCCAAAAGCACAACTTGGAAAACAGCTTCCTAAGCCAGTGTTTGGAATTTATAGTAAAGTGGATGCAGTTCGACAGGTTAAAACTGAATCCAAGCCAAGAGAAAGGTGATACTGATAAGTAATCCCAATGATCTGGTGGAGATGGTCCTTTGAGTGTTAGATGCAGAGGTAGTTGCCCTTTCTGATCTGGTTCAAAACCTAGAGTTGATTTGAAACTTCACTGTACTTCTGAATAGACAGTTGAGTTAGTGGTGAACAAAAAGAAGAAGAGAAGAGATTGGATTTATACCCCGCCCTTCACTACCCAAAGGTGTCTCAGAGCAGCTTACAAACTCCTTTCCCTTCCCCTCCCCACAACAGACACCCTGTGAGGTAGGTGGGGCTGAGAGAGCTCTAACAGAAACTGCTCTTTATCAAGAACAGCTGTGTCAGAACTATGGCTTGCCCAAGATCATCTAGCAGGTGCAAGTGGAGGAGTGATGAATCAAACCCGGTTCTCCCAGATTAGAGTCTGCGCACTTAACCACTACACCAAACTAAATCCTTCTATCTGCTTCTTCAGCTATGTAGATTACATTCATTGTGGAGCAGAAAGGTCTTTCCAAGCTGATCCATGCTTTTGTAACTATCAAGTCTAGGACTGATGACTGCAATATGCTCTGACACTGGGCTGCTCTTGAAGATGCCTTGGAGCAACTAAGATTTTTTCCTGTGTCCTGTTAAATGTTTGCAGATGGGAACATATTCTGTGATCATTGCATTTGCCTCCAAATAGATTCTAGGGCCATTACAAGATGTTGGTTCTTACCTTTAAAGCACTTGTTTAATTATTTTATTAATTAATGAACATATTTCTGTCTAACCTTTCCTCTTGGCTCAAGGCAGCTTGCAAATCAAAATTAAAAACAACACAGTTTAAAACTAGCAGAATAACCCCCAAACCCTCCCTCCCAAGAGACACCAGCACTTCATAGCCCATTAAAATCTCCAGGACTAATAATACTGCAAACTTTACAAATTAAGTGTCCACAAATGAAACCTTCCTGTCACACTGCCCATTGTCTCTTGAATGAAACACTGTCTTCTCAGATTGATAATTTGTTCACCATGTTAAAAGTAGCAATATAGAGTGCGTTTGTAGCTGCACATTTAGTAGTATTTGTATTTGTTGTAGGCATTGTTGGCACATGTTCAGAACTCAACTGTATTTATATGGGTGGGAATTGTAGTTTTCCTTGGCCACTAAACTTAATTGGCCATAAATACTACAATTCCCATCAACCCTGGTGGGCAGTGGTACATTACTGAACTTACTAAAAACATTTTCTGTGGAAGATTGATAGTGGAACTGGTATATCAGCAGATATAAACTTCTTCATCAGAGTGGCGGGGGAAGCCATACTTGCTAAAATCTCCTCTTCCACATAAAGACTGTTGTGGGCGGCACTGCTGCTTGGCCCAGCCCACAGGCTCTCAGGACCAGCCTCCAGCACAGGGGCATCTATGGGATTGCAGCAGATCCACTGCTGGCCACCCCATTTACAAGTATGAATTGTATAGGAGCCTGGCTGTCCCCTCATGCATCTAGTCAACCTAAATCCACCACTCCCATCTCAAAATTAAGCAAGTTGCATCAGAGAAAGAGATGCCTGTACATGAATCTGCTTGATCATCCTAGCAATTTACTAAGGAAATGCCTGTATAAGGACAAAACTAAACCTCGGACTAATGCGTTTCGTCAAGTGACCAACTATTTCCTGTTTGGCTTTCTGCAGGAGAGCCTCTGGTGACTGATGGTGTGGGTGTGTCACAACCACTCAACAGAATGTGTCGCAAGAGCCCCTTTCAGCAGCCTTAACTGAATTATCCAATGCCTTTACTTTGTTATGTACCCAGGGCAACAGCGCATGCAGTCAGGTACACACATGGCCAGGCGAAGGGCCAAAACTTTGTTCTTAAAGACAATAGCCCAAACGGATCCTAGCCTGCACCTATTGGAAGGCTAGGATCCAAGAAGAGACCTATGGGACAAAAGAACACTGTAAACAACCTATCACAGGTGTGGGTGTGTGTTTGGGGGTGGCAGGACCGGCTCGAGGTGCTTCTGCGCCCTAGGTGGGCGCAGATGCCAACCTCCCGGCGGGACCAAGAGTCCCCTTGCTGGCCGGTTGCTCCCCCTCCTCCATCCGAGGGGAGAGGGGGAGGGCAGGCGAGCTGCGCTGCCGCTGCTTCCTGCACCCCGGCTAGCCAGCCGGGCATTCTCAGGCGGCGGCAAGTCCCCACGCTGGCCAGCCACCTCCTCCTCCTCCACCTGAGGGGGAGGGGGAGGGCAGGCGAGGTACGCCACTGCCACCTCCTGTGCCCCGGCCAGCTGGGCGTCCTTTCACTGGCAGGAGTGGGTGGTGGCAGCGAGTCCCCACTGGCCGCTGCCATGCCGCTGAGGGGGATGGAGGAGGGCAGGCAATCTGTGGGGCACAGGAGCACCCTGGTCGGGGCAGTTTGGCGCCCCTGAGGGCTGGCGCGCCCTAGGTGAGTGCCTAGCTCGCCTAGTGGGCAAGCCAGCCCTGGGGGTGGTGCGACTTAGAATATAAGCCAGTCTGCGACCTGGCTAAAGCATCTCAAGATCTGACTGTAAGCAATAAAGTATGAGCTGAAATCACTCTTCAATGCATCAGTCTCACTACTTTATAACTTACTTTGATTCATCCCCTCTCCCCAGCTCTGGTCTTTTCCCAGATCAAGTACAATCCTATCCTCTCCACTTTGGGGTGTCTGGTGGACACAAGTTGGTTTTTGCAACTGCAAGGCTGAACCCTAGATTTAAAAGCCCCCAGTACAATCGATCCAGAGATCTTTGTGACCAAGACTGAAAGAACTTATAAATCAGGCAGCAGAGTAGCTAATTTGAATCCTTAACCTGTCCCTGACTTGGATGGGGCAGGCTAGCCCCGTCTCCTCAGTTCTTGGAAGCTAAGCAGGGCTTAGTACTTGGTTGGGAGATCACCAAGGAAGATCAGGGTCGCTACGCAGAGGCAGTCAATGGCAAACCACCCTCTATTTGTCTCTTGCCTTGAAAATCCTATGGGGTCGCCATAGGTCAGCTGTGACAAGTTGACGGCTCTTTCCAACACAGCCTGTCCCTAGTTCTTGATGGTTCTTAACATACACCCAAGCCCTACTTTATTTCATGCTGAACACCTTGTCAAAGTACTGTATTTATAGATCACAGGTACTCTGCAGGCCTAACATCTCACTCCCAAACTAGGCTGCTGCTTTACCAAGAAATATGGGCACTTCTGAGCCAAAATACACTTTTCTGCCTCAGTCATCCAATTTGAAAACCTCTTTTTAAATCAAACCTCTGGTGATTAGTTATGACACATTTTTTAAAAAGGCTTGAAAGCTTTGATTGTCTTAAAGATGTCAAGAATAGGTACCTTTATGGCAAAAATATATTAGTTTCATGTTTTTCTAGAGGACTTTTACAGGTCAAGGTGTCCCCTGCTGAGCAGTACATCATAAAGCCATTGATGGCAGGGCATACTAATACATTCCCTTGTGGAGCTAAGGTTTTAAGCCAACTAATTAAATTGGACTGAACGTTTGAGGAGCATCTGTCCAAAGGAAATATCAAGAGTTTCTAGCAGCATTTCAGGGAGTTGGACAGCAACCAAAAACCAGACTAGTACAATTTGTTGTATTTCTCCATAGTCTGGAAGGATCTTCTGGGATGACTTTCTGTTAACCATTTCCACATGCTGGAAAACCAAGAGACAGGTGTGAGCTATACCTACCTCATGTGCATTGCTGCATGTCCAAACATTCAAACAATTCTGCAACTATCACCCTACCAGCTGTCATCTTGATGCTATCTACTTAATACCATTTCTCAAGTACACAACAAGGGGTTCCTCAGACATTATATGTCTTTAAGTTTTTTTAGCAAAACAAGGGTGATTGCCAGTTACTTGTGAATGTTCTCCATATTTTTCTTGATATTATTTGAATTTTACATAATTTCAGTTCACTCTTGTGCTTTCTGCATTTCATGATCTGCTTTCACATTTTTTTAAAAAAAATTAGCTCCTCCTATCTATGTCTGCCTAGTGAGGACCCAGCATGACCCGGATAGCCTAGGGGAGCCTGTTCTCATCAGATCTCTGCTGCACAAGGGCTGTTCTGAAGGGCAGACCTGTATTTCAACAGTCCATCATTTCTATGCCTCTATAAATAGAGAAGCTTCCTAGTTTTCTCCGGAGTTATTGTTGCTCTGCCTTAAAGCTGCTTCCCTCTAGCACTTCTGATATCTTTGTGAAACCTTCGGTCATGAGACCTGTTTACCTTCTCTTTGTTCTGGGGGTTCTTCTTTTCCACATTGCAGCAGGTAAGAGACTTGCTCAGAATGGAGAATTGTTAACGGAAAGATCCATTTCCATGAAAGATATTAATGAATTAGGGGTTTTTTTACTAGCACATTAAGGTTCATTTTAAATCTGCATGTAGATTTTGATTTAAAGCATGTTGATTCATAAATAGATTCCATGGCTTTCATTTTTTTTAAACTGATGAGTACATGTATGTAGGATTCAAGCATCTGTGCATGAATTAAAGCAAAAACAACAGTGTCTATGTGACATATCTTGCTCTGAAGTGGCTCACTGGTGGCTCGTCCTGTTGTGGGGGTAGACTTTCAGTTCTTTCCAAATTGACTATTGACTTAGAGTAAACCATTTGGCTGCCCATCACAAATCAATATTGTGAATTCTCATTGGGCCATGAAGAAGAAGAGATTGGATTTATACCCCACCCTTCACTCAGAGTCTCAGAGCGGCTTACAAACTCCTTTCCCTTCCCCTCTCCACAACAGACACCCTGTGAGGTAGGTGGGGCTGAGAGAGCTCTTTCAAGAACTGCCCTTTCAAGGACAGCTCTTGTCAGAACTATGGCTGGCCCAAGGTCATCCAGCAGCTGCATGTGGAGGAGTGGGGAATCAAACCTGGTTCTCCCAGATTAGAGTCCATGCTCTTAATCACTACACCAAACTGGCTCTCATGTGCAACCTTTTTGCTGTCTGCTCACTCATTGTTGCTTATTTGCTGTCTCATCCAACTGATTGCATTAATTTACATGGCATAATTCACCCTGAGCCTCCGTGAGACAGGTGGATTATAAATATAATAAATAAATAAAAATAATGTCATGATTGTATGCGAGGACTTTTATTGGTAATTTGGAAGGTCGAAATCTGTCTTTATTTAGATACCATATTCTTAACAGATTTTGATCAACTTGTAAAACAGCAGTTGTTGTTTTTAAAAAATGAGATTACATTTCAAATGAATCAGAAAGCCCATTTAGAAAAAAGGAGTACAACAACAATGAGAAAAATAGGAAAATAAAAAGAGCACACCTATGTAATGCAGATGAACATGCATTCTTTCAAATTATTGGGACATATTTCATAGCTAAGGGCTGGATCTGATGAGGATAGCCAAGTTTTTTAGTCTCCACTCTCCATCCTTTACCAAAGTAATCCCGTGTAAGTGAAATGAAGCATATCCTTCCACGCAGGGGTCTTTTCGTAGAAAAAGAGCTGCAGGAGCTCATTAGCATATGGTATGCTAATGAGCTAATAGGCTATTAGCATATGCCACGCCTCCTGACATCACCGGAAGTGATGTCAGTAGGGGAAGCAAAAGGGGGAGGCATCTTCAAAAGCCTCCCCTTCCCTTCTCCAGCTGGTCTGGGTGAGGGAGCTAAGAGAGAAGGCGTTTAAAGTTTAAACTCCTTCTCATGAGTTGGACCACAGAAGGATGAAAGAGAGAAAGTAGAGAGAAGGAAAGAAGGAAGGAAAGAGGGAAAGAAAGAGAAGAAAAGGGGAGGGAAAGAAAGAGAGGGAAGAAGGAGGGAAACAGGGAAAGAAGGAAAAAGAGAAGAGAAGAAGGTGGGAAAGGAAGAAAGAGAGAAGAGAAGAAGGAGGGAAAGAGGAAATAGAGAAGGAAAGGACGGCAATTCGGCCCCATTATATCCTATGGGCCATTGAAGTCAATGGTGAAAACATAGGGTATATTCTGGGGGCTGGAGGGGAGGGTTTGAGGGAGGGGCTCCAAACTCACAGGATAGCTGGTGGAGCCTCTCCACAAGATACCCACCAAGTTTCAAGAACATTGGACCAGGGGGTCCAATTCTATGGGCCCTCAAACAGGTTGCTCCTATTCCCTCCATTGTTCTCTATGATGGGATAACAAGTTATTTTTTTCCCACCATAGAGAACAATGGAGGGAATAGGGGCAACCTGTTTAGGGGCCCATAGAATTGGACCCCTGACCCAATGTTCTTGAAACTTGGTGAGTATCTTGGGGAGAGGCTCCATCAGCTACCCTGTGAGTTTGGAGCCTCTCCCTGAAACCCCCTCCTCCAGCCCCCAGAATATGCCCTATGTTTTCACCATTGACTTCAATGGCCCATAGGATATAATGGAGCTGAAATTGACATTCGGCTGCCTGAAAGACTCCCCGGGACGGCGGGTGGGGGCGGGGCTTGGCTCCTGAGCTCCCGGAGCTGCGCTCCGGTGAGCTCCCCCCCAAAAGACCCCTGCTTCCACGGTTTATCTCTGACTCCATCTCCCTCCTATCCCATTTTTGTTCCCCTGGCATCAAATCTTAGAATATGTCATTGGAGCACAAGTCACTTGTGTATGGAAGATACTATATACCAACACAAAAGACACAATGCATTATCTGATATCTAATTCTGAACAAGGCCCCCTAGTAATGGTCAAAAAATTCACTCCATGGGGCCATATACAGCTAGGGGAGATATTTATACAAAACTAGGGAAAGCCCCAGTTTGAAGAAAAATATGGAAAACTAAAAAAAAAGAGAAGGGAGGTTGTTTTTTTTTTTTTTTTTTTTAAACCAGATTTAAAGAAGAGACCTTACCATGCTATGTTGTGAGACCTCAGTCGCCAAGGTGCATTGCAAGGATTGGGGGGGAATGACCTGCAGTGGCAGTCATCAAGATGGAGAGGAGATGACAGTGAAGATAGTCACCATCCCTAAGGGAAGGAAGATAGGCGGCAAGAAAGCGAGTTGTAGCTGGAAGGGGAAGGTGCTGGTGACAGTGGTGACCGTCAGCTGGATAGCAGAGGGGAGAAGGAGGCTTTCTGCTTTCTGCCTGGTTTCAGCTCCCAGTCAGCTGGCTGGGGGCTGAGTTGTCTGGCCTCATTAGCTTTCCTCAGAGAGAATAAGAAGGGGGAAACTGGGGCCAGTGAGAGAGTTGAAGATTTCCCCCCTCCTGTACCTCCCCACACATCTATGGGTTAAGAACTAAGCCACTCTCCAAGGTTAGAAGGCAGTGCTGCTGGGATTGTCCCGGCCAGTGCTCTGTCAACTTGGTAGCCATCCTTTGGGAAGCTGAAATGCTCTGCAGTGTTTTGTTATTATTATTTATTATTTTTTTATTTATTAAACTTTTATCCCGCCCTCCGGGCAGAGGCCAACTCAGGGCAGCTAACAACAGTTAAGATTCCAAATTACATATGGATAATAAATACAACTTTAAAATACTGTATTAAAACCAGATATAATAATAAAATGCTAATCTCATGCGTCGGTATTGCTGGTCTGCTTCAGATGCTGTAAAGTACTTCAGATGTCATAAAGGGGGGAATCGGCTTGGGCAGTTAGTAGGGGGTCCAGCTGTTGCTGGTCTTCACTTGTTTTATAGCTGTAGCTGTCTGGAAGTGCTGTGAGAATTATTAACAGCTAATGAGGAAGCTCCAAGGAGATGAACAACAGTGTTAACCAGGCCGTCAGTTGCTTCAGGATGTGGCCCCCATGACCATCTATCTAAACTTCCAGGTAAGTCCCCCCCCCCAAGAACAAACTCCATCCCAAATAATGGAAGTGTGATCTGTTTCTTTTCTGCAGCACAAAGTACGTCCTGCGAATCGCTTGGAGGCTACTGCCGGGTTCCGGTAAATGAAAGATGCCCCTTTGGTCCTACACTTCAAGGCAAATGTGAAATCAGAGGGAGATGTTGCATGCGTAAGTGATGCTAATAAAAAGGGAGGTGCTGTGGCTCACTGGTAGAGTGCCTGCTTTGCATGCAAAAAATTCCAGGTTCAATCACTGGCATCTTCAGTTAAAACTACCTGGGAGAGGGTGATGTCCAAGTCCCGGATGGCTGCTGCCAGTCATAATGGAGAGTATTGATCTTGGTGGTCTGACTAAGTACAAGTCAGCTTCATAGGCTCACATCCATCAGTGTGGATTTTTTTTTATTGACTTCATTCATATGCCACCTTTCTCTCCAAAAGGAATGCAAAGCAGCTTGCACTGTTTTCTTTCCCTCCATTTTATCCTCACAACAGCCCTGTGCAGTAGGTTAGGATGTGAGTGTGTAGCTGGCACAAGGTTACCATGCAAGCTGCCATGGCAGAGTGGGGATCTGATCCTTGGCCAAAACTCTAAGCACTACTTCACACTGTCTCTCAGTATTTGATTGGGCTCTGTTTCATAGCTATATTTCAAAAGTAATGTCCATACTTTAGATATCATGAATTTTAAATTTGACAGGTTAATGTTTTACTGGTGCAAAGGTGCCATTTGATTTTCACTCTGTATTTTAATGCTTTCTTGGTTTAGAGTGCTTTTGGCAGAAAATCCATAATCTGTACTAGCCATATTCATGACTTAAAATAAAATTTGCAAGCTGTCCTTTAGAATAAAAATCATTACTCTATCCTAATGGTGCCATTCTAAACAGAATAACACCTTTCCAGATCTCTTAGAAGGGTGTAACTCTACTTATATTTGCACAGTCAATCAACTAAGAGCAGTTAGGAAACTGCAAATCCGTTTTTATATCAATCTCTATATCTCAGTAGATTTTGAAACAGAATGCTATAATTTAGCTTCTACTTCTACATTTTTAAAATTAAAGGTCAGATAAAATCATTTAGGGTAAATCATTTAAGAAAAAGCAGGCTAAAGAAAATAAGAAAGAAGAGGAAAAAAGATAAAACTGAAGAGAGACTACTTTTATATTATACTTCCTAAACAATTATAAGTATATTTTATCTTTCAGTTTCAATTAGTCCTGTTCTAGTATTAAATAACTCATTTTCCATAGTAGTGTTGATTACTTTTTATTTCTTTCCTCAAATTATTCTAATGTAGAAGTTTGATAGTACATATCAAATCTTTATGGTTCTTCAAATAAAATTACATTACTTTCAGGATTTCATTACTAAAATTCAGCTAATAATTTGCCTGATATATTTTGATCAATTCTTTTTTTTAACAACTTAATCCATCCTGAAAATTATTCTTTTTACATTTTCAGTATTTATTTACCAAATCTTTAGCAATATGGCTTGGATTACCATCTATATATGGGGCCAACTTTATTAATTTCAGAAGTTCTTTTTCACATGATGACAGAACCATGTGTTTCTTTTGTACAGTTGTACCTACAACCTGTGAAGCACTGCAAGGTGAATGTCTGCTCTCAGTAAATGGAGGATGCCCCTATGGTGAAGATCTTCCAGTCAAATGTGGATTTAATGAAAGATGCTGCAAGCCTTACGAGGCTGAAGAGTAGCTCGGAGCTACATGTGTGTGTCCGTTCCTTAATCCTGAGTTCCTGATGAGAAAGAGGAATCTTTGAGGAAGTGAAGCATGGCTATAGTTACATTAGGGAACAGTGATAAACTACTTGCTCAGTTTGTTCAATGTGGATTAAAATACAAATTTGAAACCTTATTAAGTGTCTGCTATAAAATATGGTTCAAGTTTTGACAACATTCTGCTTAGATTAATTTCCACTTCATGTGACCCTGAGAACTCAGTGTGGGTATGTCGAGCAGGGCTATTTTGGGGCAGGAACACACAGGAATGGAGTTCCAGCTGGCTCCCGAGTTGGCCACGCCCAGCAGGAACTCATTAGCATAACAGGCCACACCCAACAGCAGAAACTCATTAGGATTGGCTACATTAGGGGTGTGTGGCCTAACATGCAAAGGAGTTCTTGCTACAAAAAAAAAAAGTTTGACAACTAACAAGGTAAACAGAATAAGAAGCAAAAGGTGGGTGTGGCTGGATGACCACACTTCTGAAAACATGGAGATGTGACCTAATATACTAATGAGCTGTGCTGTCAGGGGTGTGGCCTAATATGCTAATGAGTTTCTGCTGTTGGATGTGACCTATTATGCTAATGAGTTCCTCCTGGGATTTTTCTACCAAAAAAGCCCTGATGTAGAGGATCATGTTTTGAGATCAACTAGGAATTGTAGAGGCACTGAGAAATGAGAAACTCTGAGTCAGAAGGAAATTAGGTTGGCATTATAACTAATGTGCATTAACAGACATTTTACAGGATTGGTCAACAAAATTATAACAATAAAAGCCAGTCTTCATTGTTACTCAGACTTGGGCACATAAGTATGGCTACATCAGGAAATCACTGAACACACCAGATGGTTGATATGACACTCAGGTGCCTGAGTGACAGGTGAAAGGAGGATGCTGGGAATTTCCAACGTACAACTTGGGCTTTTCCAGGCTAGCAGTGATGGTTGCATCACACTCCTTCACTCTGAATCCCATTTCGAGTGATGCAGAAATGACACCAAAAAAGAAGGATATATTTAGTTCACAAGAGAAGAAAGAGAATGGAGACATTTTGAGAAACTGCTGAAGAGGTATAGCCTAATTATAAAACCAGGCAAAGGGCTTCCTTCTTGCACAGGATCAAGATGGGAGTTATGTTCCAAATGACACACTCCAATTATCTGTGTTTGGAGAACACAAGTCAATGTGCAACAATGGAGGGGAAATCATGGACTGGAACCTGTGGTAAATGTCTGCTAGCAAGAAGGCATTTCTGTCAGTGGAATGGGACTTTCTCACCTTCCCCTTCCCACTCTATCCTGAAATGCTTCTCAAAATGCTGACCTTGGGGGACAGGGGACCTCCAGGAATAGCATGAGGGGCACATTGCAGAGGGAGGGGAAACTGGCAAAGATCACCTTCTACTTCCATTAATGGAAACTTACCATGGAATCCATACTCATAGCAACATTACACAACTCATATTTCACCAAACATAAGCCTGCAGACAAGAAAGACTCTACAGTGCCACATCCTGTCAGACAGCACCATAGCATGGCGGATAGCAGAAATGAATTCTTATAACTCCATGTACCAGGGTACTAACTGATGCAGGTCCAAGCAATAATGCAGGAAGCCAGGACCACACAGAAAAGGAAGATAGTATTGGGGAGGGGGTAGCCATGTTGGCCTGCAATAGAAGAGCAAGAATCAAGTCCAGTAGCACATTAAAGATCCAACAAGATTCCCAGGGTATAAGCTCTGGAGAGTCAAAGTTCCCTTCATTAGAGGTAGTTAAAGCCCATTAGACTCCCAAAAACTTATACTCAGGAGATCCTGTTGGTCTTTAAGGTGCTACTGGACTTGAATCTTACAGAGAAGGAAGAACAGCTATTCCAGTAAAGACTGTCTTACTGCAGAAATGTTTGGTGTCTCCAATGTTTAAGTTGTTGTGTACAAAATGGCCGCCTGAGGGGGACAAGGATTTTGAAAGGCAGAGGGAAGGGAGCCACTTGTGTAAGGACAAATGGAATCGACAACAGCACAATCATAGGAAGCAGTCCTGTGATGGAAAAGGCAGAATGGGAAACCAGGGAGTGGGAAGGGTTTGTTCCCTACTAAAGACAAAGCAAAGCTGACTTTCTCAGGGTCTGACTGGTAGCAATAATTTTAGATGTGTAATATTTCTGGGTCCAGAATGAGGAATAGATTACATCAACTTTAAATATTAAGAGCAACTGAAACCACTTGCACAGCAGTTTCTAAACCTTGCTCTACAACTAAGGTCATGTGACCTCAGGGCAAGTCCACAAATTGCCATTTCTTTAACACTGATAAATATAACTAGGAATAAGGCCTGTTGTGGAAATAAATACAGCAAGCTCTAGAAAGAGGCTCTGGGAGAGTGCCAAGGCCTTGGGCACTCAGCGTCAATGTGCTGTGTATAATGACATAGAGTCCACCATTTTCTCCAGAGGGACTGATCTCTTCTACCTGAAGAGCAGTTATAATTTTGAGTGATCTCCAGCCCTCACCTGGAGATTGGCAACAATTGTTACCCGGGAGGAAATGGCTGGTTTGAAGGATGGAGTCTATGGCATTGTACCTGTCTGAGGTCCCACCCCTCCTCAAACCTCACCCTATCCAGGCTCCGCCCCTCAAATCTCCATGAATTTTCCAACCTGGAGTTGGCAACCCTATCTCCTTCCCAGCCAAGCATCAACCTGCCATTATCTGCCCCTCTGATTTCAGCTTTCCTTCTCCTTTCCCCTTCCTCCTGGAGATCAGTTGTAATTCTGAGTGATTTCCACCCCTCTCCTGAGATTGGCAACACTGGTTCCCCAGGAGGGAATGGCTGGTTGGGAAGGTGGAGTCTATGCCATTGTACTTGTCTGAGGTCCCACCCCTCCTCAAACTTCACCCTCTCTAGGTTCCATTCTGTGCAACAATGGAGGGGAAATCATGGACTGGATCCTGTGGTAAATCTCCACTAGAGTTGGCAACTGTGTCTCCTTCCCAGCCAATCATCAACCTACCTTTATTTCCCCCTCATTCTTCAGCTTTCCATTTCCCCCATACACACCTGCAGCCTCTTCCGTGCTCTGAAGCCCTGACTGCCATAGAGTCCACCATTTTCTGTGCTCTGGAGCCCTGACTGCCACAGCATCCACCATTTTCTCCAGCAGAACTAATTTCTGCCATCTGGAGAGCAGTTGTAATTCTGAGTTATCTCCAGCCCTCACCTGGAGATTGGCAACAATGGTTTCCCAGGAGGGAAAGATGTCTTTCTCTGCAATGGGGATCAAAGCCGCTTATATCATTCCCCTCTCCCCCTTTTGGCTTGCACAACAACCCTGTGAGGTAGGTTAGGCTGAAAGTCTGTGACTGGTCCCAAATTACCCACTCAGCTTCTACAGCAAGAACCTGGATCTAGCAAACCCTGCTCTGAAGCACTGACTGCGACACCTAGGGTAGCCAACCTCCAGGTGGAGTCTGAGGATCACCAGGTATCACAACTGAACTCCAGACAACAGATCTCTCCCTCCCAGAGAAAATAACTGCTTTGGAAGGTGGGCTGTATGGCTACAGTACGCCATCTTTATTTGACTGAAGGATCGATATTTTTCGAGCACCTTAATTGTAATATGGATTGTTTTATCTTGCTTTTATATGTTTTATATGCCTGGGCACATGTTGCCCCTGAATGTGAGCCGCCCTGAGCCCGTTCTCGGGGGAGGATGGAATAGAAATGCAATAAATAAATAAATAAATTCTGTTCAGCTGAGGCCTCCTCCCCTTCCCAAACCCTGGCTTCCATAGACTGTACCAGGAAATCTCTAGGAATCTCCCTGTCTGGCGCTGGCAACCCTGGTCAGGACTGGCCCCAATGAGTTCCTCACAAAGGCCTACAAAGGGTTTCCTTCCTTTGTCTTTTTTTTATAATATATTTATTGGTTTTTCAAACACAAATAAAAGACATAGACACAAAGAGACAAATTCATCTTGAACTCTCTACGGTATTCTTACAAAACATACCATACTATTGCAGGTTCAAGTTAATTTTTTGCTTTTCCATCCTTATGTTGTAAATCACCACATATTTCCAACAAAACCATTCAGTTAATCTGACTTCCAAATAATTAATTTACAAATAAATATTTTCCATTTCACACATGACAGTTGCATCTAATCCATCTACTTACTACATAAATCAAAGCCTTTTACTCACATCCTTCTTACTTTATAATCTTACTAGTTCTTTCTTTTGCTATTTTCTGAGTTCTATAATGGAAACCACCAGTTATTTGTTACTTTTTCTAACAAAAACATTCAATTAATCTGACTTCTAATTAATTTTTACAAACATCTATTTCCCTTTAGCACATAGCAGTTACATTGTATTACTTCTGTTCCATCTACCTGCTGTATGAAAAATTAACATTGTAAAGATAATAGCGAAACCTTTACCAAATAAATTCATTTATAGTCCTGCTGCAAATTATATTAATTACTTTACCGAAAGCAATACCTGTTTTCTTTTAACAATCAGACAAGTATCAAGTTGCCTCACAATTTTAACTAACTTCATTTTTACTTTATAGCCTTACTACTTACTTCTATTGCTACTTTCTGGGTTCTAATATGGAAACCAATACTGGTTCACCTGTTTGTTACTTAAATTCCTAATTACCTCCACTAACAGTTATTTTAGTAACTTCACTAACATAATAATTTTTTCTCACCTATTTCTTTTTAGTCACAACTTAAAATATAAGTGTCTCATTATTTCAAGTAATCTGATTTATCTTACTTCCTTATTTCTTGTCTTACATTTTTACACCTTTATGGGCTAATCTAATTATCAGACTCCCTCATGGATCACTGCCTTGTCATGGTGAGGGGGCTTGTGTGGTTCGATGAGGCTGTGGGCTAGGCTGTGAAGGGCCACCCAGGACGGACAGGCCACAGCAGAGAACTCAGACCAAGTGTGGTCCACTGGAGAAGGAAATGGCAACCCACTCCAGTATCTTTGCCAAGAAAACCCCATGGACAGTAACAAAAGGCTAAAAGATATGATGCCAGAAGATGAGCCCCTCAGGTCGGAAGGTGTCCAATATGCTACTGGGGAAGAGCAGAGGGCAAGTACAAGTAACCCCAGAAAGAGTGAAGTGGCTGGGCCAAAGCCGAAAGCACACTTAGTTGTGGATGTGTCTGATGGTGAAAGGAAAGTCCAATGCTGCAAAGAACAATACTGCATAGGAACCTGGAATGTAAAATCTATGAATCAAGGTAAGCTTGACGCGGTCAAAAATGAGGTGGCAAGAATGAACATTGACATCTTGGGAGTCAGTGAACTAAAGTGGACAGGAATGGGCAAATTTAACTCAGAAGACCATTATATCTACTACTGTGGCCAGGAATCCCGTAGAAAAAATGGTGTGGCCTTTATAGTCAACAAGAGAGTGAGAAAGGCAGTACTGGGATACAATCTCAAAAACAATAGAATGATCTCGGTCCGAATCCAAGGCAAACCATTCAACATCACAGTAATCCAAGTCTGCGCCCCAACCACTGCTGCAGAAGAGGTTGAAGTGGACCGGTTCTATAAAGACCTACAGCACCTCATAGAACTAACACCAAAAAATGATGTCCTCATCATCACAGGGGACTGGAATGCTAAAGTAGGAAATCAAAAAGTAACCGGAATAACAAACAAGTTTGGCCTTGGAGAACAAAATGAAGCAGGGCAAAGGCTAACAGAGTTTTGTCAAGAGAACACGCTGGTCATAGCAAACACCTTTTTCCAACAACCTAAGAGGCGACTGTACACATGGACATCACCAGATGGGCAACACTGAAATCAGATTGACTGTATAATTTGCAGTCAAAGATGGAGAAGCTCTATCCAGTCAGTAAAAACAAGACCTGGAGCTGACTGTGGCTCTGATTATGAGCTACTCATTGCAAAATTCAGACTTAAACTGAAGAAAGTTGGGGAAACCACTAGGCCATTCAGATTTGACCTAGATCGCATCCCCGATGAATATACAGTAGAGGTGAAGAATAGGTTTAAGGGACTAGATTTGATAGACAGAGTGCCTGAAGAACTATGGACAGAGGTTCACAACATTGTACAGGAGGCAGCAATCACTGCCATTCCAAAGAAAAAGAAATGCAAGAAAGCAAAGTGGCTGTCTGATGAGGCTTTACACATAGCAGAAGAAAGAAGGAAAGCAAAAGGCAAAAGTGAAAAGGAAAGATTTACCCAACTGAATGCAGATTTCCAGAGAACAGCAAGGAGAGATAAGGAGGCTTTCCTGAATGAACAATGCAAAGTAATAGAGGAAAACAATAGAATGGGAAGGACTAGAAATCTCTTCAAGAAAATTGGAGAAATCAAGGGAACGTTCCATGCAAAGCTGGCCATGATAAAGGACAAAAACGGTAGGGACCTAACAGAAGCAGAAGAGATTAGGAAAAGATGGCAAGAATACACAGAAGAACTATACAAGAAGGACCTCAGTGTCCCTGACAACCACGATGGTATAATCACTGACCTCGAGCCAGACATTCTGGAATGCGAAATTAAATGGGCCTTAGAAAGCATTACTAATAACAAAGCTAGTGGAGGTGATGGTATCCCAGCTGAGCTATTCAAAGTCTTAAAAGAAGATGCTGTTAAAGTGCTGCACTCAATTTGCCAACAAATTTGGAAAACACAGCAGTGGCCACAGGATTGGACAAGGTCAGTGTACATTCCAATCCCAAAGAAGGGCAATGCCAAGGAATGTTCAAACTATCGCACAATTGCACTCATTTCACACGCTAGCAAGGTCATGCTAAAGATCCTACAAGCTAGGCTCCAACAGTACGTGGATAGAGAACTGCCAGAAGTACAAGCTGGGTTTCGAAGAGGTAGAGGAACTAGAGATCAAATTGCCAACATTCGCTGGATTATGGAGAAAGCAAGAGAGTACCAGAAAAACATCTACTTCTGCTTCATTGACTATGCTAAAGCCTTTGATTGTGTGGATCACAATAAACTATGGCAGGTTCTTAAAGAGATGGGAGTACCAGACCACCTCACATGTCTCCTTGGCAACCCAAGGGTCTGGCCTTTCCTTGCTTCCCTGGGCTATCCACTCCCTTTGGTATTGAGCATAGTGGGGGAGACTATGTGGTCAGAGCACAACACAGATCCCCTGTAGGGGATACCCAGGGTTCACATGACTATCTATTGATTATTGCTAGCATTCCAGGACTCTTTGGGGAAAAAAGATTCTTTGGGATTCTCTCAGTAGAGTTGGTGAACTGTTTAAACCACTAAACAGCTTTATAAAGACAGGTGGTTTAATTCATTTCTAATTGACAAGGGAGGTTTTTCCTAACTAAGGACTGTTTGAGTTTTAATGAACAGGTGTTCTTGCATCAGCCTTCTTAACTGGGATGAATTCTCAGAGTCCAAGACTTATGATGAAATCTTATACTTCAAAGAAAGAGGTGAAAAGTTTATTGTAGTGGTTTATGATTTTTCAGTAATTTTAAATGAGGAAACATCAAAGAGGCTTTCCTCAAGTTTGGAATACTCTAACATATTAATATTGAACTATTAGAGTCTATAAGCAATATCTATATATATGGTTGCCTTTTCAACCTGTTTTAAAGAGGAAAAGACTCTGTTGGTTTGTGTAGACACTTACGTGAACTGGACTGTTGTGAAAGCACCACACTAATTGTCAGTTAAAAGATTGATGTTCCATCCTTTTACTTCAAAGGTAAAACAGAGGACAGCTATATACTGTAACAGAGAGAAATCCCTTCTCTTCATCTGATTGTGTGTGTTTTTAGAACTTTATATTATGTTTAAAGCTGAATATTTATAAGATATTTGTAAAAGCAACTATCGTTTATTAATTTTAAGCTTCGCTATAGAAAGTTATTAAGCTTAAGACAAAAAGGATGCTTGCCTAAAGAGAATCATTATACACTCAGAATTAACCTGGCAAAGATCCATAAATACTAAAAAGCAAAATGTTAGAAAATGACCAAGGGCTGACCAGGTGTGTGTGTGAAGATTCAGCCAAAACAAAAATCACTAATTATGGGCCTGTCAGCTAAAAAAACTAATTCAAAGGGTATTCCATAAGTTATTGTGTGCTTTTAAGTTTTTAACAAGCAGGAAGTTGGGAGATATTCCAAAAGGTTTAAGAAAACAAAATAATAAATCATGCACACCTGGAAGCCAATTAAAAGAGTCAATTAAAAATGCAGAACTTGTATTATAAAAGGGTAACTCCTGCTGGTTAAAGTAAAATAACATATCTTGACGAAATAAGGAAGTTCAGATCTTTAAATATTTTGTAAAAATATTCTGATGGACCAAAATAAAGACTGATAGATAGATTCAGTGCATCTACAAGAGCTTTATGCCATAGGCTACTTTGAAACACTAAAAGAATTCATGTAAAAGGTTTAATTCTTTAGAATGTGATTTTAATGTTATATGTTTTCATATTTTGTATACCTTTTAGTGAAAATAAGTTTATAAAATACTTTAAGAATATTGTTATACTTTTATATGCATGTATTAATGTAAAAAACCCATTTTTGTAATGAAAACATGGAAGTTTTGTACTAAAATGAACTCAGCCTTAGAGTTCATTCAAATGTGAAAAGGAGTCTAGGAAAACAGCCAAAAGAAGTAAACAGAAACATAAATCAACATAACAAGACAAGCACCTGCGTTGTAGGAGTTGAGATGAGGTCAAGTAACATCCTGTGTGTCAAATATGTGATTGATGACTGACCAGACAAAGAAGTCTGAACTGAGCATGTCTAAATGATGTCAGTGATGATGTAAAGTGAGGAGGAGCAAGAAGAGTATATAAGCCAGCTCCTGGCTGTAACACAATGAACACCTATGAGCTGTTAGGTGTTCCTTTATTCGAATAAATTCTTTTGTTACCCTTTACTGCCTGGATAATTGTTTTACTGTGTGGTTTATTGGCTAGCTCCACAAGTCAAAGAACCTTAGCGCCCTCAGGTCATTGGCATCAGCCTAAATAAAATAATTTATTTAACTATTTATGCAGTTATGGAGTACACATATGCTGTAGGAGTAAGCACACACTATGAACCAACAGGGCATAAATCAACAGGGGTGAAACACAATCCTCTTTCCCTACACACAATACTCTCTACCTTTGAAGGTTGTGGGCTCAGGATAGGATCTTTCCTTGGACCAGCCTCTGGCTGTACTTCAGCTTCTCCCTCTTGCCCAAGAGAGCAGGGAAACTTCCATTCATTCCCCAGTCCAGCCGTCTGTGGAGTGGCTGAATTTCTGCTGCCTCCCAGGGACGAAGACTGGCATGCGAATACTCTTGAGTGGTGGCTGATGGGCCAATGGGTGAGGGAGCGCATGGAATGTTGCCACTCAAAAACAGAATTATATATAAGGAGAGATGTTTCTGTGTTATACATTTTATCATTGCAGATGGAGAAAGGGGATGCAGCAGGAATAAAACTCACAGTTCCTGCTCATGTGCTAGAATCAACATTTTTTTGGTTAGTTTAATATACCCCCAAATTGGGGTTGAGGAGGAATGGTCTTGCTTCTTTATTAATATTTGCAGATCCTAGATTATTTCTTTAGATATTTATACCCTGCCGTTCTCCACAGTTGAGCTTATAACATTAGTCTTTCCTTCCCCATTTTATTGTCCTAGCAACAGCAGCAATGACAATCCTGTAAGGTAGGCTAGACTGAGAGAGTGTGATTGTCTCAAGGTCACCTAGAAAACTTTCATGGTAGAATGGGGATCTGAACTTGAATCCTAGTCTAAGACTCTGCCCACTGCACCATGCGGGCTATGCTGCTGTTCAAACAGATGGCAGCTCAGGTTGTGATCCAGCTATTTGTAGCATTTCATTTCAGTTTCCTCCTCTTGAAGGAACACTGATGGTCTTTTGAAAGATGAGCTGAGGTTTTATTTATTTTATTTATATTGTTTCTTTGCTCCTTCTCAAGAGAACTCTTTTTGAAGCATACTGCAACTAATTTAAGACAGTAAGAGCAATCTATGTGCAATTTTTTTAAAAAAGAAATTAAGAAACAGCATTGTGAGATGCTGTCTCTTAGGAAATATCCTGAAGGTGGTATTTGGTAAACTGAGTAAAACTTTTTTCTCCTCCCCAGAACAAATGGTATGAAACAAACAAATGAATTCAAAGCCAGAATGGTTACTATGAAGTCAAAGGGGACTCCTACCCCCAATCTACTGATTGGGAGAAAAACTGATTGGGAGCTGCTCCATATTTAGGTACCCTGGAAGAATAATAAAAAATGGAGTAGACTTCTGAATACTCCAACCATGAAACCTCCAACTGCCCTCTACAGAAAAAAAGCTGGCTGTCATCAAGTATCCAATGATGTCATATAGGGCTGGTGTATGCATACCCTGAGGTGGGGCAACTGCCAGGGCCCAGGACTTCTGGTGGGGCCCCCTGCCGCTGACCCTCACCCATGCACCCCCCCTGCCTCTGTCCCTATGTTTCCAACTGCCCAGAGTTATTAAGAGAGGACACACAGGTGGTACCCAGTGGTGGCACACCTGATGGCCTTGGCTAGGGTTGCCAGCCTCCGGTTGGGGCCTGGAGATCTCCCACTTTTACAACTGATCTTCAGCTGACAGAGATCAGCTCCCCTGGAGAAAATGGCTGCTTTGAAGGGTGGACTTCAGGGCATTGTACCCTGCTGAGGCCCCTCCCCTCCCCAAACCCCACCTTCTCTGGGATCCACCCCCAAAGTCTCCAGGTATTTTCCCACCCAGACCTGGCAACCCTAGCCTTGGCAGCAGCACTCCCTCCCAGTTGCATCCACTGGCCCGTGCTGCCAGGGAAAGGGTGTGCAGGTGGTGCAGGCTATTGAGCACAGCGGTGGGAAGGCTTGCAAGGAGGACAGAGATCCACAGGCAGTGAGGGGCATCCAGGTGTGGGGGTGGAACACAGGACATGAGAGGGGCCTTGGGGCTGTGCAGATGGGGGATCCTGGGCATGGGCATGGGCACTGTTTGCCCAGTGCCCCCCAAAACCTGGAACAGGCTCTGATTTCATATTTAATTTCTTTGCGGTTTGACTGTCAGTTAAGAATGTAGGGAAGACTGCAGGAGAGCATCAGTGGCAACCGACAGTCTGGATATGTCACAAGCACACAACAGAATGTGTCACAACAATTTGTTTCAGCAGTAGTGGTGACTCCACCCTTAACTGAAGGATTGTTCTTTCGCCAGCTTCTGTTTTTTTTCAGTCTGGACCCACTTCCTACCCTCCTTTAGGAGAGGCTCAGGATACTTTGTGGTGGGCCCAGTCAGTGCTGGCATTGCAGCAATCAATTTCAGAGCTGCACCCTAGGATTAGGAACGGGGAATTGGGGATGTAGAGTCCCCCTCTACAAACTTTCTGGCTATTCTCATTAACAAGTGTGAAAGAAATCTTTTGAGTTAGGCAGCAGAATAGCTCATTAGATCAACTGAATTCCAGTGCATGACATTTACACTCCAGCTCCACCATTTACAAATCAGAGGTGTGCTTAACCTTCTGTTCCCTAACAAGGATGATACTTTACCAAGAAATCTGGTCACTGCCTGCCTAATCTTCTCATCCAATGAGGCCAAACTTGACATGATGTTTTCTCCTGATCTGGGTCTGGTTTTCCCCAGCCTGAGTCTCATCGGTCAGGCATCAACTATTGGGAGCTAATTTCCTAAGCGCCACAGGGGCCTATTTTGGACTGGCACCACAGCATGGGGGCAAAGGGGCTTCAGTATTCCTTCCTTGTCATTTTCCCAAGCAGAAATGGGATTGCGAGCATTATTTGCCTCACTGGGAGGGTGCGTGTCTAATGGTGGGAGTGCACTTGCAGTCCCCAGTGCAGCATATAACACCTCTGGCCTGTTTCAGGTTGGACACTACCTACCTCCATGAAAACCAGCTACCTCAAATGAATGACCATCGTGTGTAAATCAGAGCACTTTATCTGTAATATTTGTTGGTTTTTACTGTTTTTATTCTGTTTTATGTATGGGCATATTTTTTTACCCTCTTGTAAGCTGCCCTGAGCCTCTTCATGGGGAGGGCAGGGTATAAATACAAAAATAAATAAAATAAATAAAAACAGAGGAGGAAGGGAAAACCGATGCGCCTTCTCCCCCTGCGCCACAGCCCTGATCTGAATTAGGCCTCTGTGGCACTTGGGAAATTAGTTCTCCGCTCCTTCTATCTGATTGAAGGGAATGAGAATCTGTTGCCCTGCAAGCACCTTATAAGCTGGACTGTACAATGAGTGTGCCAGGGAACATGGACTGAATGGTGTCCATAAGACAGTGTCAGCCTACTGGACAGAAGACATGTGCCCAGCCAAGGAAAGCCTTGTACTGAAGCAATATGTTAGACCAGATGTGGACCCATGGAACACCTGATGCCACCCATCCCTGCATCTCTAAGGACACTACAGACCTGGGTAGACAGCAAGCCAGCCTCCCTGACATTGCAGCCATGTGGAACCAGCAGCCAGACTTCCAGAGAAGCCACGCTTTGCAGAGTCAGCCAGGACATTCCTGTACAAACTCTATGGACAAACCTCTTCTCCATCATGCGGGCACCCCCCCCCCAACTTCTCCTAGCAGCATCACCAGAAGCTGCATGTACTCCTCATCAAGTTAAACAATAGAACGTGACCATGATGGGATTAACAGAGTGGCCAAGTACACCCATTGCCCATCAAGATAACACAGCTGCAGATTGTCAGATCATTGACTCTAACAACTGGCCAAGCACCTGGAATGACTGTCTTTTCCTTTCTTTTGTTTTCTGCCCTTCACTCTAAGAGGTGTCACCATTAGTAAACATTATGTCAATTGCCCAATGATTAAGCCCTTTCTCTTGACCCATTAAGCAACTAGAATTTTCTAGCACCTTCCTGTGGACCATGTGACTTGGTGGCACATGCCCCAAGCCACTTCTAGGGTATATAAGAAGACCATTTGCCCATTGTTCTCTCACTTCTACCCACCTAACTCTACCCCATCTTGCTAGTTCCATTCCTCGCACAGTTTGGAGCCTTTCTACATATGTTGCTGGCAACTCACGATTCCCCTCCCCTAGTTATTTTCTTTTTGGCTGCAGATTCAGCTTGCCACGCTGGACAGGTAAAGTATTGCCTATCAATGATATTACTTGCTAATGCAAATGTCTCTGTACCTTTCTATCTAAATTCCTAGATTTGTATTTTTTTTAAATAATTTTTTATTTTGCTTTTCTAAACTACCATCCTACAGGGTCTGGGGAGGGGATACAAACTAAAATAAAGAGTAGCAAGGATCATAATACAAATGATTAAAAATTTGATGTTTCCTTCTTGCCCACATAGTAAAAAGTGAGTGTTATATAAAAGTATAAAGTACAAAGCAAAGAATCCCAATCCCTTCCAAAAATAGTGTGTATAAGTATTAACTGCATAACAGGCTGTCAAAATTAGTCTATTTTGCTTTTTTCTTTCTTCTAAGCTTCTTTTTATCAAAATCCAATTTAATCTTTAGAGGTTTAGGAGCTGCAGCCCCTAAATCTGCTCCAAAATTGGATGATTCTGCTGAGCTTGTCGAGCTGTTGTCAGAGCTTTCCTCCTCTTTTTCTTCTTCCGCTTCTGGTACTTTGTTATCCTACACCATTTCAGATTCTTCCGTTGCTTTCTGTTGTTGTTTTAAGAACCTTTTCACTTTTAGAGAATTTCACATATACTTCCCCGGGTAGCTTGTTTTTTTTTTTTTTTGATAAATTCTGGATATGTGTGATAAACCAAGTCAATATCATTTTGTAGAACTTCCATTGTTAAGCCCACCATGGGAGCAAATTCTTCGCTTAGAATCTCTTTTAAATTCTCACCCTTCTGCTCTGGGATGCCTTGGAATCTCAAGACATATGCTGATTTTTCCATTTGGAGGAAAAGCAATTGCTGTTGTCCAGAGATTTTTTCTTTGTCCACTACCTCCAGTCTTTGTCCAAATTCTTTTGACTTAACGACAACTTTTTTCAGCTTCTTTGCTATCTTCTCTGTCTTTGTTGAATTTTCTTTAAGCTCTTTCTGCAACATGTCAAACTTTTCATTGAGGTTAGTCATCTGGCCCAGTAGAGGGCGCAAAGCCGCAGCCTTGATTTTAGGAAAGTCTATAGTTACTTCCGGTTTGGTGGCCAGAGAGGATGCGCTGGCAGTTCCTGCTGCAAGTTTCCCTTTAGCTGCCATTTTTTCTGCACACTGCGTTATTATTTATATTAAGAGAAAAGTTTTTAAAAGTCTTTGAAAGCCTGTATATTTATCGATTTCTTGCTGCTTTCATCACACTAAATCGGATAGACGTGTCCTTTCAAGCCACCTTCTCAGACCCTGCTTTAAATTCAGTCCCTAGATCTGTATTGTATTTGTGTATGTTTGATTTTATATTGTGTGTTTTAGAATCTTCTTAGTAAAAGAAATCACTGCTTTTTAAGATCTAGTCTCAGTGTCTATTTCTGGAATCTAGCTAAAGTTGGACTCCCGTATACACAGGTCTGATCCTATATTTAATACCTATTGAATATTAATATTCCCCACATTTATTAATAAATCAAGGCAATTTGGCTAACAAATCCCATCAAGGAATCCAAACCCAATGTGATAAAAAGAGCCACATCTAGGGTGGCTCCTGGTTGACAGCTTCACTGTAGATCAAATCCCTGAAATTTTTTTTAGATAAAACAGGCGCATTTTAAAAAGCAACAAGGTTTTGATTTTTTGAAAGCTGCAAGGCTTAGTTGCCTTTATTGATAAGATGAAACCACATTGTGTCTTTACATCATTTTATATTTTCTCTTTTACTGGTCAAGGTGTCCTTTGACTGGTGCAATACATAATGAAGTCACTGAGGCTAGGTCTGTTATATACCAGAAGTGCTTCTCTTTAAAATAAATACAGTAAAAGCTTTGCTTTCCAGCACCTGAATATTTGGAGTGCTCAGCTAAATCAGTGTCACTCAGTGGGTATTGCCCCCCATGCCTTCATATCCTATCTTTGGGCATGTATATGTCCCACTCCCACCTGTCTAGCCACCTGGTGATGGGTTTTGATAGCCAGCTGACATAATTCTTTGGTCTTGCCAAGTGCAGAGACTATCAGCATGGCATTTCATAGGGGATGATATCTGGTCACTACAAGTCCCCCCTGTTAGGTGGTGGGGCAAAATAATAAACCTGAAGATCTTATACATTTGATTAACTGGCAACCCCCTTTCCTCATGAATAATGGAAAACAAAGCTTTTACTGAATTTGGCTACTGATTGTTTGGCCAACAACAGCCAGATTCATCATGGTGAATGGATCTATCCTGACAGTTCAAATATTTTCATAGGATGATTGTGTGAAAAGTCTGTTTACAGTTTGTGTAACTACCACTGTGACACCTGAAGCCACATTTCAACATTCTGTCCTTTCCATGACTCGATGCATAGAAGCAACTTCCTTGTTCCATCCACCGTCTTTCTTGCTTTGCTTTGGAGCTGCTTCCCTCTAACTCTCCTAAAATCTTTGTGAAATCCACAGTCATGAGATTTCTCTGCCTTCTCTTCGCTCTGGGGGTCTTGCAACTTGCTGCAGGTAAGAAGAAAGCTGTCAAGAGAATGAGACATGGTGCTTTTTTTTTTTTTTTTTAAAGAGATTTTAATGAATGATTTTTTCTTTTACTTCCTCAGCAAAGCTAATTTTACCTACCCTTTAACCTTGTGTTTATAGGGCTCCCCAAACAGATTCCATGCGATTCACTACCGCTTGCATATGCATAGAACTGAGCTATTAGTCATGTCTGGGCATGAAGTAATGCAAAAGTGGAGCAAGAAAGTTCCTGTATGGCATCTGTTACTTTGTGTGGCTCCTCACTTTGAGTGGTGAAGACTAAAGACTTTTAGCACAATGCTTGTCTAGTCATTTCAACTTAATAATATTGCGATTGCCCAGCTGGATGAGCGGACTTCTTCTCTTTCCCTCTTTCCCTTTCTGTCTCAGTATGCTAAAATCTGGCTGTCTCTTCCTCCTTTTATCTCTCTGGACACGGATGTCCAAATTTAAAGCTTGGATTCTCCCCTGTAAATCAGCTTGAGATCAGACTGCCTTCTTGGCAATGACTTGCAGCAGGAAAAGCTTGTTGATCTGCAAAAATTTCTGTTCACATCTTTATTGCTTTCTAAAAAAAAAAAAATCAAAAAAATAATCTGCATATATATGGTAGGGTTGCCAGGCCCTGTTAGGGTTTCTGTGCAAATGCAGAGTTGTTAATGCAGCCAAACACTTGTATTAGCCTTTAAAAGAATAAACTTTACTCATGAGGGTGGGAGATACTGGGAGATTAAAATAAACAATGCAGGAAAAAACATCCAGTCGAGCTGCACTAACCTACATTTTTATTCAGGCTTTTCTAAACCTCATGTGAGAATGAACTAGAGGAGAAGGACAAACTGAGACCCAATGCTTACTCTCTAGCCCACCCCAAAGTATTGATTACCCACCTGGAGAATCCCAATGCTAACTAATCATGCATTTTGTCGCCTTGCTCTGGTGGCAAATACATGCAGGCTTCCCCACTGGGTCTCTAACCCAAACTAGCTAGGACATCAGCACGCATAAACAAACAGTTAATTCTTTCATGACTACAGAGAGAGAACTTGTAAATCCCAACAGGTTTCCCCTGGCACCGGCTGGGCATGGGGAGGTAGAGCTGCCAGATCCAGCTTGGGGAACTCCTGGAGATTTGGGGATGGAGCTTGTGGAGCACAGGGAGCTCAGCTGGGTACAATGCCATAGAGGCCACCCTCCACAGCATCCATTTTCTCCAGGAGACATGATCTCTGTAGTCTGGAGATAAGCTGTAATTCAGGAGAACTCCAGGCTGGAAGTTGGCATCCCTAATATATGGGAGGGCATAGCAACAGATGCCAGATTTCCAGCTGTAAATAGAGCTGGACTGAACTCTTTAAAAACCTGGATGTTCAATTTGTCCTTGGGTATGGCAGAGAGTGGGAGCTGCGGTGACTCAAGTGGTTAAGACGCTGAACTTCAGGCTGTGGAAGGTCACTAGTTCAGCAGTTTGAGACCTGGGTGGTGCATGACGGAGTGAGCTCCCGTCTCTAGTTCCAGCTCCTGCCAACCTAGCAGTTCGAAAGCAAGAAATTGCAAGTAGATAAATAGGTACCACTTAGGTGGGAAGGTAACAGCGTTCCGTGCGCCTTGGTGTTTAGCCATGTCGGCCACATGACCACGGAAATGTCTTCGGACAGCGCTGGCTCTTCGGCTTTGAAACGGAGATGAGCACCGCAACCCTAGAGTCGGATTTGACTGGCTTTTGAGCAAGGGAAACCTTTACCTTTACCTATGGCACAGAGCATATCTTGATATGAGATTGTCATCAGCTTCATTTATGTGTGCAGCAACTTATGTGTTGGAAGGGTACTGGCTCTGGTGGTCCAGATCCTTCTTATTTAGCAGAGTGCATTCAGCTTTAACACAGCAGTGCTTTGTCTCAAACCTACCATGTGCTTGCAAGTTTACAAAGTCACACAGACCTACATTTCAGTTTAAATGAAACTAATAACTACTTCATTCTAGACAGACATACTTGATAGTGCAGAGTAGAGAAGAAGAGACAGTTCCTATGCTATCTAGCTAGCAGATGAAAAAGAAGAAGAAGAGATTGGATTTATACCCTGCCCTTCACTACCCAAAGGAGTCTCAGTGGCTTACAAACTCCTTTCCCTTCCCCTCCCCACAACAGACACCCTATGAGGTAGGTGGGGCTGAGAGAGCTCTGACAGCATTTGTGACTGACCCAAGGTCACATCAGCAGGTGCATTTGGAAGAGTGGGGCATCAAACCCGGTTCTCCCAGATTAGAGTCCGCACACTTAACCACTACACCAAACTGGATGCAGATGCTGAGAGGAGCATCCAGAATCTCCATCTTGTTTTCATGGAAGACAGAGAAGGAGAGGGAGATGGAAGGAAGTTCCCTTTTCTTAAAGAGGATTGATCTACACTTCAAAGGGAGCCAGGGACAGTAGAGAAAACAGGAAGATGCTTAGTGTTTGCCTATCTGCCTGCAGCTGTCTGTGGTCACTTGTCTTCTGGAGGCTGAGACTCTGGGACATCGTATCTGGTACTTCCAACATTACGTTAGTTCCACAGATGGTTGAAAGAATGACACACAGGGAACACTGCTTATTTACTGTAAACATGTCCCTGCTGCCAAGCTTTTCACAGAAAAGAGAGAGGTTGAAAATACCAGAAATACATTCCAACTAGTTAAAGAATTCTTGGTTCCTTTTTGTATAGGACAAGCTGAATTCTGTGAAAAGCTTGCTATAGCAGGAGTGTGTTTACAGTCAATAGGCAGTGTCCATATGACATTTTTCCAGCCAACTGTGAAACTCACTTAAGAACATGAGCAAAGCTGATGAACATCACACGTCAAGACAGGTGAGTGCTAACTTGTGCTCTGTATCACACTTGAGGCCAAACTACACATCTAAATTTGTCCCCAGAACAAGTTCATTTTCAAATGATGATGATGTGTTTCTTTTGTGCAGCGAGACCTCCTTCCTGCCCGGAGCTGGGTGGCTTCTGCCAAACTCCACTGAATAAAGAATGCGACTTAGGTGAACCTTTGCCAGTAAACTGTGGGATCAATGCAAAATGCTGTCCACGTAAGTGAGGCCAATTAATATAATCATGAATGTTCGATTGCGTCTTTCATACTCATATTACAAAATGTAGTCTACATGTTTTGGACACCTGTGGGGTTGTACCCTCAGGGTCAATTCACACATTACAAAATCCACTTGGCAAACCCATGTCAGCCATTCTGAAGAACTCAGAGCCCAGGCATGTGTGGGCCTAATTTGGATTGGGACCACTACATGTAAGGAGAAGATCTTCAGCCTTCTCCCTCAAGCCATCCCCCTGACCATGAACAGCCCCGGGGAGATGCTATTTACTCCACTGGCGAAACTCAGTGCAGCCATCGGTACATGTAAGTTTACCTAACAGGCAATCATTGGGTCCTTGGGGCCATTTCAAGTCAGGGGAATGATGGGGGGGGGGGGGGCAATGCCTTCTCTAGGATTCTGCCAGTTTTGAGAGGATGTATCTGGCGTAGGGAGTGCCAGACAGGACTGGGATTCTACAGGAAACACTTTGGCCTTTGTCTTGTGATCTGTGCACCTTCTGGAATTCTCTGTGTAACAATTCTTCAACCCTCTTTTGGTTGTGCAGGAGATTTTGATGTTTGGTGAGGAACCTGTGATTATGTCTTAACAAGTGGGAACCTGTAGTACTCACGGGGAGGCGATCCCTTCTCTGTCTTACCTTTATTCCCTCCCCCCATCACTGCTACCAGGCCTGGGCAGCTCCCAGCCATGGCTGCCAGCCCAGCAAAGCTTCTCCCTCCATCAAGGGTGACAGCAGCAAGCCCCACATTGCTCCTGGCAGCAGGGCCTGCCAAAACTTTTCCCCCACCCCCCAATGCCAGCGATCCACACATGCTTCCTGGCCTCTACTGCCAGACTTACTGAAGTATCTCCCCCCCATCAAGGAGGAAGATGACAGCAAACCAGGCCCATAGCCAGGATTTTTTAAATAGGAGGGCTGCTGTAAAATAGTGGATTCCATGGATGAACAGACCACAGTCTAGTGGTCAGTTCTACTTTATTAGTGATTTCAGCAAGCACAAGACAAGACTCCTGAGCCTCAGCTCTGTTAAATAGGCAACTGCCACACCCAAACACACCCCACTCCCAGTGACAGGCTATCTACATAGACTGGTTACTTTCAGAATCCTGGCAGGCTATTGTTCTTCTGCTCCAAGCTCAGCCAGTCTCTGGGGAGATTCAGTCAGGAATGATTCAATCCCAATACATAACAGCTGCGGTGGCGCAAGTGGTTAAGACACTGAACTGCAGACTGGAAGGTTGGTAGTTCAGCAGTTCGAGACCTGAGTGCCACATGACAGAATGAGCTCCCGTCTCTGGTCCCAGCTCCTGCCAACCTAGCAGTTCGAAAGCAAGAAACTGCAAGTAGAAAAATAGGTACCATTTTGGTGGGAAGGTAACAGTGTTCTGCACACCTTGGCATCTAGTCATGCTGGCCACATGACCATGAAAATGTCTTTGGACAGCGCTGGCTCTTTGGCTTGGAAACGGAAATGAGCATTGCATCCCTAGAGTCAGATTTGACTGGCTTTTGAGCAAGGGAAACCTCTACCTTTAAAAAGTTGGGGGCACTGAAATTCGTGGCCTCCACCTGCATCTCCTTCAAAGCATTTAAAGGTCTCAAGTGTGCCTGCACTCCAAGCACCCCCCCATTTAGTTGCTTTTCTCCTCCTCTGCACCCCACCTGCCTTTCTCCCCAATGGGGACTCACAGCGGCCCCAATCCTGCTCCTTGTCCTCGCCCCCTTTTATTCTCGAGGGCCCACTGGCACCCCTGCAGAGGCTGCTGCAGATCTCTCCTGCCGCCCCCCCCCAGCTGGTGGCACAGGGCTGCTTTGCAATGGACAGGCTTGTCAATGCAGCCCCAGGCAGCAGAGACCAGCCCAGGTGGGGAAGTTGCTTCAAGTAAGCCCCACTTGTGGAAGGGGCAGCAGCAGCGCTGGGGAGTCCTCTGGGCAGCCCCAGAGACTTGGGGGGCCTGGGCTGGAAGTGAACTTGTGGGGCCTTGGAATGAAGTTAGGGGGCCGGACCCTGAGATATCCCATTGTAGCTATGGGCCTGCAGCAAACTCTTTATGCATCCAGGCTGCCAGGCCCACTGAGGCCTGTTCCTCCCTCCACTGATGCTAGCGAGCCCCATGCAGGTCCTGTAGGGTTGCCAGGTCTGGGTTGGAAAATACCTGGAGATTTTGGGGGTGGATCTGGGAGAGGGCAGGGTTTGGTGAGGGGAGGTACAATGCCATAGGGTCCACCCTTCAAAGTAGCCATTTTCTCCAGGGAAGCTGATCTCTATCAGCTGGAGATCAGTTGTAAAAGTGGGAGATCCCCAGGCCCCACCTGGAGGCTGGCAACCCTAAGGTCATGGCCTACACCACCAGGCCTGCTGAACCTCCCTCCCCACTGTCAAAAACAATGACGGTGAGTCCTGTGCAGCTCCTGGAGTTGCTGAGGCTTGCCCCTCCCACCATCACTGATGCCAGTGAGCCCTGTGCAGGTCCTGGCCAATGCTGCTAGGCCTGCTGAAGCTTCTCCCTTACCACCTTCAAGGAGGAAGATGGCAGCAAGCCATCCAACAGAGGTGAATGTAGATTTTTTGTTTGCACATGCATGGATAATGAATGTGCTTTGGGGGGATTTAACCGCCACAAGGTATTTTTTAAAAGTTTTCAGATTTTTTGGCAAACCCATTTCTTTGAAGTACAGAGACTGCAAATCTTAATTCTGACAGCTTGTTAGTACCATCCTCGTTAAAAAGTTTACTGATGTTTTCCCTGGGGCTGGAACACCTGTTCATAAGGAAATTCCTTTTTATGACCATTAACTAAGATATAAAACACCTGTTTCTACAATTCTGCTTAGTTATTATTAGGTTACAAATCTGTTTCTGGAAATCCCAAAGTCTTTCCCCAAAGGACCTCTGGAATCCAAGCAATAATTAATACATTATCATTTGAACCTCTGAGCTTCCTCCACAAGGCCAAAGATGGAAGCCTGGTAATTAGCTTCACATGGGAACCTGTGATCTATGATTGGAGGGGGGAGACTTGGAGTGGTGATGTAATCTTCTAAAGGTTTCTCTTGGAGACATGTTCTGATTGGAAGTTATCATCACCTGAGGTGTTGGCCAAGAAACTATAATTGAACTGAGGACCAGAAGCTAGCTGAGATTTGCATGGACTACAGGAGGAGGAGGAGGAGGAGGAGGAGGAGGAGGAGGAGGAGGAGGAGGAGGAGGAGGAGGAGGAGGAGGAGGAGGAGGAGGAGAAGATGATGATGATGATGATGATGATGATGATGATGATGATGATGATGATGATGATTTGGTTTTATACCCCACCCTTCACTACACAAAGGAGTCTCAGAGCACCTTCCCTTCCTCTCCCCATAACAGACACCCTTTGAGGTAGGTGGGGTTGAGAAAGCTCTGAGACAACAGCTCTTGAGAGAACAGCTCTGAGACAACTTGCGACTGACCAAAGGTCGCCCAGGAGGCTTCATGTGGAGGAGTGGGGAATCAAACTCGGTTCTCCAGATTAGAGTCAGCTGCTCTTAACCTCTATACCACAGCTGGCTCTCAACACCACAGCTGGATCTCAGACTATGACCTGAAATTGCTAATACATAGATAACACTGCTTCAAGGTCTTTCTATCAGAATTAAGCTTTGTGCCACCTAACACAGTTCTTGTAAGTGTTAGGTAGTTGAAGCTAGCTTTGTTATTTTCTGCATGATTTCAGAGTAATGTGTTGACATAGTTACTCTTCATTAAAATTTTGTGAATAAACTTTGTAATTATTTGTAAAACAACAGTTTGGTTCATGTGCACACTTGCCTTGGGAATCCATGGGGCTCAACCCTGGGCTTCCTTGACACAAATAATGATGGAATTATCTGTTTCTTTTATTCAGGACCAAGGACGTGCACAGAGTTCGGAGGCAAATGTGTGACTCCAGTCTTTGGACGCTGTCCATCTGGTGTGGGGTATCCAGCCAACTGTGGAATTAATGGGAGATGTTGCAAACCAGAATGATGCTGATAAGCAGCTTTTAACTAGCAGCCTTAATCCTGAGTGCCTGATACGAGAGAAAAATTTTCATTTGACCAAAAAAAAGCAAGGCTGTGCTTGTCTGAGAAAGAACAGTAATAAATAATATCAATCAATCAGCAAACTTTGTGCAATTTTTATAAAAAATCAGATTTGAAATTCTATTGAGTCTACCTTGCAATATGTCGATTCAGTCCTGATGACCTTGTTGTGGGCTCTAGTTAAGATGCATGATCACCTGCCAGTTTGTCTTGCAGTTGGTTTGCCAGCTGCAATCAGTGGGATACACAGAAGGAGAGGGGAGCATTGTGCGATTGCTAAGGCAGCATGCTGATAGATCCCAGCCCCTAGACTACACTTCCAAAACAGTATCACTAGAATGCAGTTGCACTAACACATTCTGAGCCAATTCAAAACTCTTGGTGGTAGGTGGAGAAAGCAATCTTTTTCTATGGTTTACAGCAGTAATTCATAATTGGCAGTCACAAGCTGAGAAGAATTTTTTCATTACTGCAACAATATCTTTTGCTTGATGTGCAAAATCAAGGTGGGAAATCATGAACAGAGCCGGAATAAGGCATCTGTCCCTAAGCCATGCGAAGTTTAAGAGGGCCCATAGCATTACCCCAAAATGGTCTCATTATAACACTGAAATCTAGTAATCTGTATTTAGAGAGAACCTAAAGCCCTGAACTGATGCTTACTTAGGTTGTGTGTAAGTCCATCTGTGCTCAGGAATTTTCCTGAATATTACTATCCCAGGTTCTTGTTTTTTGATCATGCTATAGAGTAATGCTCACTGGAAACTGGCTTATTGTATTTAGGTGCTTGTTTTGAAAAATAAGTCACAAGCAGATAGACAGATCTGATCTTTGCTTATTTTCCAATGTAAACAATATGTTTATAGTGCCTGGTGTGTGGTCAGTTCACTGTAGATACTCTTAGCAATGGGGACACGTGAGTGAGTTATGAAGGCTTAGCCCCAGAAGCAGTTCTAAAGTTTCTTTTCCTATCTGAAAACATGCCCTCTAAAACAATTCCACCATATATTTTGAATCCATGACACTGTCTCAAACTGCCTCAGACTACTGATCCATCTAACTCAGTATCGTCTGCTATGGCTAGCAGTGGCTTTCTGGGGTTTCAGGCCAGCTTGAACACAAGACTTTTTGCATACAAAATATGCTCGGTCACAGAGCCATGACCCCTCCCCATCACATGAAGCAACATTATAGCAAGTCAGACTATTGGTATAGTTCAGCATTATCCACTTCAGCAGAACGCCCCCCCCGCCCAGGTCTCAGATGGAGAAAGGTCTTTCCCAACACCTACTGCCTGAAATCTTTTAGCTGGAATCCCTGGGAGGAACTCAGGACATGAAGTCAAGATTAGATGTAATATAAGGAACAAAGAGTTAAGAAATAATAGGACTGGTTTCATGAACTATTTTCAAGATTTCATAACAAAAATATATACCAAACTATATTCTATACATTCTTATTTATCAGAAATCGAAGACTATAACTGGATTAATTCTAAATTAAAATGAGACACAGAAATCCCATGAAGTGTGGCAACAAATGTTTAGGGAAGTATCATCAGGCTGGTGACCTCCTGAGCAATGCTCCCTCTAATCTGTGGAGTCAGAACAGAACAGAAACCTTTATTGGCATAACCTGGCAAAGCCGAAGCAAAGGAGAAGTTTAAGGAGTGACACATAACACAAAGAACAACATCGACTGGTATTCTTGATGACCCAGAGTACAAATCGGTCCTAACATAATTTGCAAGATTTGCAAAGCACTACTCTTGACTTCCATATGTAGGTCAGAAATTCAGCAACAGATAGTGTTATTGTTGGACGCTTGTCTGCTAGAAAAAAATTTAAATCCTCGTCCAGAAAGTCTCTCTGCAAGGGGAGAAGGGGTCGAATCAAAATACTGCGCATAGCAGAATGTTTAGGGCAGCGCAGAAGAATATGGGTGATAGAATCAGGTTCCCCACAATTGCAATTACATAGCCTGTCCTTAAACGGAACGCCCCTATATCTGCCAGAAACCACTTCTGAAGGAAAACTGTGGAGTCTTGTGAGCAAAAATTTCTACTTTGTGAGCTACTGGCATTAAAGTTGTGAGTGAGCGATATGGCTGCTGCATCAATTAGTTTGCTTCGGAGCCATCCTTCCTGAGCTGAGACAAAAATGTGTAAGCTGGAGGCTAAAAAACTGTGAGCTAGCTCACACTAACTCAGCTTAGAGGGAACACTGCTCCTGAGATACCCGGAGCATGGGCAGTGGCCATGGCTCCATCCTTCCCAGGTGCAAAATAATCACTCCCAGTTGCAGTTGTGCTACTCCACTTCCTTTAGCTCCTCATTACTCAGTGTCCATCTAGTTTTCCTCTACCAGTCACAGCCACGTGTTCCTCACCACCATCCTTAAGGCATTGCCAATAGCTGACCTCACGCTGTTAGGCCTCATTCCATCTGTCCTTTACACTCAGTTGGTTCTCTGTAGCTCTAGCAGCATGCCCTCTCCTCCCACTGCAGCCGGCACCAGCAGTCACCCCCAGCCAGTGGAGTGGCTATCAGGCTGCACCCTCCCACTGGAAGGCAGTCTTGAGCAGCCCACCTGCACTGATTCTCCGTGGCCTCCTGAGAGCATCATGCCTCTCAGGCCAACAGGCCTTCCAGTAGATGCCTCTGCCTCATCTTGTTCCAGCCACCCAGGCTCATTGGGACTCAGTGCCACAGGAAGGTCTAACTGTTTCACCCTGCATGAATCTCACTCCATTTAAATCTGACTTATAAAACTAGGCAGATCTGCTAGTATTTCAGTAATTCTGAAGCAGGTTTCAGGCATATGTAGTGGCTGTGGCCATGAGGACTAAATGGAACAAGCGGGCAACAACAAGGGGAAGCTTTGGCCTTCATGCCTTGTTTGTAGGCTTTCAGGAGGCATCTGGTTGGCCACTATGACCAATGATGATCTTCCATTTGATCTAATACACGAATTACTGAGGAGTATGAACAGAAGGTGCAATATTTAAATAGTTGTAAAGATCATGACAGCCACTAAGTGGCACTCTGGAGCTGTTTTTCTACAGATGACTATGTGCAGAACTTGGAAAATCACAGAACTGTCAACATTATAACCAGGAATAAATGTAAGGTATTGTGTTGGGAGTTAAACTCTGATAAAACCAGGGATGAGATCCAAGTGTGGGAAGGACCATTGAGGAGTTTGTACAGATAAAAGGAGGAAAGGAGGAAAATGTTTCAAGTTGGTTTTCTTCCTTTTATTAGCTTTTCATACATGATAGTGCAACATGGAACTAAAGCCGGATGTTCTATAACGTTTTAAATCCAGTACAATTTGATAAGGTTTATTTACACACACAACAATAACTCTGTTAATTTTCTTTTCAGATAACATTGTGCTTTCTTTTCAACTCGAAGTGTTTTCTGTTATTTTTAATCATTTTGGTAATTTCCACTGGGTTTTTTCCCTACTTCTGTTTGAAAAGTCAATTTTAGCAAATGATGATGATGAAGAAATCTTCAGCAGAGCATCAACATTTCCAGGATGCTTTTTGAAACATGTCTTTCTGTATCAGTGTCTGAGCTGGAACAGGAAAAGAAATGTTTCTGGTAAACACAAAATTTAAGACAAGCCACTAACTGAAATATAAATTGTAAAATAAGACAACTGTACATTTATACCTTGAAATAGGAGTTACAGTATGTTCTCCAAAACCATTAAAGTCATTTCATATTAATGGACAGTATCTGATACAGCATCATACTTATCAAGTCTGTGGTTATTTATAATATTTACTATATTTTTAAAAACAATATTTAGATGCTACCTCCCAATTATGCATTCGATGACAATTTATTTATTTATTTATTTGCTTTTTATCCTGCACCTTTCCCTGTCAAACAATATCAAACAATAAGTACAATACAATATAATCTATCAATCAATCCACAATAAGTACAATATAATCAATCCATCCACAGTGAATTATATTTAGAAATGTAAATAGCTCCTTATTTTGTATTTAATACCATGTATGAAATGATTTTATAAATATTGGTGCAAATATTTGGTCAATTGAGTAACTTTTTGTTCAGGGCCTTCTCTCCCTTGATGCCACTCATATTTAATAAGGAGTTCACTCGAGCTAGAAACATGAAATATTTCTTGATTCTGATAGAGGCTGGCTAAATTAGATTTATGAAGTTTATTAAATTAGGAAATACTTTGTCTGGGGAAGTGAGCAAGTAAAAGGTGTGTGATATTTTCAAACTCGGAATAAGGCCCATTGTGGAAATAAATACAACGAGCTCTAGAAAGCGGCTCTGGGAGACTGCCAAGGCCTTGGACACTCAGCATCAATGTGCTGTGGTGACCTCAGCAGGGTATAATGACACAGAGTCCACCATTTTCTCCAGAGGAACTGATCTCTGCTACCTGAAGAGCAGTTGTAATTTTGAATGATCTCCAGCCCTCACCTAGAGATTGGCAACAATTGTTACTCAGGAGGAAATGGCTGGTTTGGAGGATGGAGTCTATGGCATTGTACCTGTCTGAGGTCCAACCCCTCCTCAAACCCCACCCTCCCCAGGCTCCACCCCTCAAATCTCCCGGAATTTCCCAACCTGGATTTGGCAACTGTATCTCCTTCCCAGCCAAGCATCAATCTGCCATCATCTGCTCCTGATTTCAGCTTTCCATCTCCTCCTCCCTCCCTTCTGGAGATCAGTTGTAATTCTGAGTGATCTTGAATCCCCACTTGAAGATTGGCAACACTGGTTCCCCAGGAGGGAATGGCTGGTTGGGAGGGTGGAGTCTATGGCATTGTACCTGTCTGAGGTCCCACCCCTCCTCAAACCTCATGCTCTCCAGGTTGCATCCCTGAAATCTTCAGGAATTTCCCACCTGGAGTTGGCAACCCTATCTCATTCCCAGCCAAGCATCAACCTACATTCATTTCCCTCTCTTCAGCTTTCCATCTCCACCCCACACCTGCAGGCTCCATGGTGCTCTGAAACCCTGACTTCCATGTTACATTGGCTGTCATGGAGGGGGCCATCTCAGCAGGGTATAATGACACAGAGTCCACCATGTTCTCCAGGGGAACTGATCTCTGCCATCTGGATAGCTGTTGTAATTCTGAGTGATCTCCAGCCCCCACCTGGAGATTGGCAACAATGGTTTTGCAGGGGGAAGTAGTCTTTCTCTGCAATGGGGACCAAAGCAGCTTACATCATTCTCCTCTCCCCCTTTTGACTTGCACAACAACTCTGAGGTAGGTAAGACTGAAAGTCTGTGACTGGTCCAAAATCACCCACTCAGCTTGTACAGCAAGAACCTGGATCTAGCAGACCCTGCTCTGAAGCACTGACTGTGATGCTTAGGGTAGCCAACCTCCAGGTGGAGCCTGAAGATCACCAGGTATCACAACTGATCTGCAGATAACAGATCTCTCCCTCCCAGAGAAAATAACTACTTTAGAAGGTGGGCTTTATGGCATTCTGTTCAGCTGAGGACTCTACCCTCCCCAAACCTTGGCTTCCATGGATTCTACCAGAAAATCTCCGGGAATCTCCCTATCTGGAGCTGGCAACCCTAGAACTGGCCCCAATTTGTTCCTCACAAAGGTCTGCAAAGGGTTTCCTTCCTTTGTCTGAACCAAGCTTGGTTGCCTACTGTGGCAAAACGGGCTCCAGTTTACAACTCAGCTGTTCGCCTCCCACCCTCATCCCATGGGTGTATCTCACTCCTTAAGTTTGCTGCCACCACTCACTGAATTGTCACTGCCTTTTTAGAGGGACAGTGAGACCCCTCTGGCCGAATCTCCCTATTTGGAGATGGCATCCCCAACTTTGAGGGATCCCTGGAAAGTTGGAAACCCAAGGGTCTGGACTTTCCTTGTTTCCCTGGGCTATCCTCTCCCTTTGGTATTGAGCAGAGTGGGGGAGACTATGTGGTCAGAGCACAACACAGATTATTAGCCCCAAATAAAAGAATTTATTTAACTATTTACACAATTATGGAGCACACACACACTATACGAATAAGGCAAAAGTGTAGGAGTAAGCACACACCATGAACCAACAGGGCATAAATCAACAGGGGGTAAACGCAATACTCTTTCTCTGCACACAGTACTCTCTACCTCTGGAAGTTGTGGTCTCTGGCTCTGCTTCAGCCTCTCTCTCCTGCCCAAGAGAGCAGGGAAACTTCTATTCATTCCCCAGTCCAGCCGACTGTGGAGTGGCTAAATTTCTGCTGCCTCCCAGAGTTCTGCAACATCTCTGGTTTGTGGCCTAGCTGGAGTCTATATTGATGCTGCCCCACCCTTTGGGATGGTGTCAGCTAGCTGCCATACTTTCTTTGTTTTCCATCATTCCCAACCTCTACACTTGCACACATGCTTGCTTTGCTTGGCTACCGTGGGTAACAGAAGGGAGGCACTCCTCTGCCCGTGCAAACTGGCTTAGCCAGACAGCGCTATCAGTGTAAACTTGACGGGAAGGAGAGCTTGCATTCCATTATCGGTGTGAATGTTTCTGCTCTCAGGGAGCGGGGAGAGTCTCCCGTTTATGATGCAATGTCCCACCGGGAGGATTCCCCCGTGCGCGCTTGAAGTTCATTCGCTTAGCTAAAAGAAGCATCAGGGTATATGTATTGAATCCCTTGCAATAAGCACTATTCCTGACAATGTACCTGTACTACTTGGCAACAGAACAGTATTTCAATAAAGCATAACTTTCCTTGGAGAGTGTGTGTGGACCTGCTTGCTGTTGACCCTGACAGAATTGTCAGGAATCTTCTTTACATCCATTGGCTCAAGTCTCTCCACGACGAGATGAGTGGATCCGGTGGTGCTGGGGTGCCTACTATGGTCCCCACCATGGTACCAACCATGGTGCCCACGATGGCACCTACGATGACGGCTCCTGGACCCCCCCAACGACTATGGGAATGGGAGTACCAGTGATGATGGCCCCGCTGATGACAGCGAGCCCAGGCAGGCCAGTGTCTACTGGCAGCAGAGCCGCCCCCCAACCGGCGGTGTCGTTCATCCCCATGCATTTGGGGACGGGAGTAACCTTCCACTGTAAGGACAGGGAATGGGGGACTCCACACAAAGTACCTGGTCGGTGCCAGGGACTTGGAGTCAGGACAGTGTGTATGATCCCTGGTTGAGGTCAGGGAGCTTTGGGATGACCCCGAGCAGACCCATCATGGCCCCTGTGAGGTCTCTGTTGAGCCAGGGAAGAGACGTGGATGGGAGGAATTCTCGGTCTGGGGCAAGTGATGCTCTGTATTCTTGGTGCTTGGGGGAGGGCGGCAGCTGTGGGAGGGCTTCTAGTGTCCTGGCCCCACTGCTGGACCTCCTGATGGCACCTGGTATCTTTGGACACTGTGTGACAGAGTGTTGGACTGGATGGGCCTTTGGCCTGATCCAACATTGGCTTCTCTTATGTTCTTATGTTTTATATAATGGCCTAACAATCTATTCAGTGTCTAAGCCAGAATGGCTGTGAAAATCTTTTCATGTCTATTTAATAGTGATATTGGCCTGCCCTATGAGATGACTTTTTAGTCAGAGATTTCCTTTCTTTGGAAATCAAGATTATATTGGCTTCTGCCCATAAACTCTTATTGATCTCTATTCTTTGTAATGAATTAAATACACACCAGATAAAGAACAAGTTCTTCAGATAGTGAAACATTGTCTATGGATATTCTAATTTCACTAATTAATTTGGAGATACCCAAATGTTTTTAAAAGGATTTAGATAGATTCATAGAGGATAAGTCCATCAGTGGATCCTAGCCATGGTGGCCGATGGGAACCTCCACATTCAGAGGCACTAAGCCTCTGAATCCCAGAGCCAGGAGGCAACATCAGGAGAAGGTCTGGGTTTCTATGCCTTGTTGTTGGCCAACTAGAGTAGAGGTGTGGAACTCATTCGTTCCAAAGGCCGGGTTTGACATAAATGTCTCTTTGTCAAGCCAGGCCATGTGTGCCATAAAATGTAACACCAGGCACCACAGATATTTTACATAGGGTTGCCAGACCCCACAGTGGGAGTGGGGTTTTTCCACTGCCAGCCTTCCCCAAAAGGGGGAAACACTGGAAATAAAGTGACATGCCTACATGACCCAGCAGTAATGTAGGCACATTGGGGATGTCTGGGGAGACTGTCTGGTTTTTGGGCAAACCTCTTGTCAGTTTCAAGAGGGTCCTCCACCCCTTGCTGGTGTTCCCATTTTCTTGCACAGAGCTTGCAAAGCCTCCCCCCTTGCTTGGATTTGTTTTGATTCTGTGCTTTGAGATCAGTCCTTTTAAGTTTGCAATGCCAATGGCACTGGGTTCTGCTGGGTATTCTGTACCCTGAACTGGTGGTGCTGGGCTTGAAAAAAATGCCCCTCCCTTCAGTTTGTACTGCAAGGATTCTCTGGTCTGACATTACTTCTCTTTTACTTGCATTGCTACAGTGGCACTGGGTTCTGATGGGCATTCTGTACACTGAACTGGTTGTTCTGGGCTTTCAAACACCACCTTGCTTGGATTGTGATTCTGTACTTCACATCAATCCTGTTGAGCTGGCATTGCCACCATGGCACTGGGTTCTGCTGGGCACTAGTACATTGCACTGGTTCTGCAGGTCTTGCAAGCTCCCCTCCTTCTCTTTTACTTGCATTGCTACAGTGGCACTGGGTTCTGATGGGCATTCTGTACACTGAACTGGTTGTTCTGGGCTTTCAAACACCACCTTGCTTGGATTGTGATTCTGTACTAGACATCAGTCCTGTTGAGCTGGCATCGCCACAATGTCACTGGATTCTGCTGGGCACACTTTGATTGCACTGGTACTGTTGGGCACTCTGTACATTGCACTGTTTCTGCTGGGCTTACAAAAGTGCCGCCCCTTCAGTGTCTACTGAAGTCAGAGATTCTTGGGGACTTTGCTTCTGTTCTGCTGGGCTTCTATTGCCCTTGCTTGACCTTAGTCCTGTTGGATTTGCACTGCCACAGTGGTGCTGGTTCTGCTGGGTACATTGCACTGGTTCTGCTGAGCTTGCAAAAATCCCCCCCCTTCAATTTCTACTGTAGAGATTCTTGGGGACTTTGCTTCTCTTCTGCTGGGCTTTTACTGCCCTTGCATTTTTTGCTGTTTTCCCCCTCCATTGGAAACAATGGAGGATGGGGGCACCTTCTTGGGGGGGTGTAACTCAGACCCCGTAAATCCAATCTTTACCAAACTTGGAGGGCAGGTAGAGGAGAGTCAGCCAAAGATTCCTTGTGAGTTTGGTGTCTCTAGCACACTAGGGAGGAGGGGTTCTACCCCATCACAAACCTCATCAGTTCATTTGGCAGCTAAAAGTTCATGACAGCTTGTGGTTTGCAAACTGGGCATGCCATGAATCACAAACTGAACTGAACCACATTTTCCCAGTTCACACCTATCCCTAGCCAGGACTAGGAGGAGCCTTGGGAGAGGGAGTAAGAACCAGAAAAAAAATAAATTTTCAGTTTCACTCTGCCTAAGAACATAAGAACATAAGAGAAGCCAATGCCTTTCTTATCAGTGAATAACCAGTGTTGAAATCCTATCCTTACCTCCCCCAAAATCTGGGCTTTGGATTTTAGGGTCGCCTTAGTGTAAGGAAGACAACATTTGAAGAATGTAACTGCTTAGGATTGCACTATAAGGGAGAAGCTTAAAGGTCTACTCAGAAGTAAGTCCCATTTTTCAGTGAGACTTACTCCCAAGAAAGTGTTCTTTGGATTGCAGCCAGAATTTGTCAAGTTTTATTTTGCTGGATACATCTTGCTGAATTTGTCTCCAACCAACTTTCTCATCTTGTAGCAGGAAACTACTGCCTGTCCTGCTTGCAGTAAAACATACCCTGCCACATATTTTGTTAGTCTATATGCTGCTATTGGACTCCTGCTCTTTTCTACAGCTGACTTTCAGTAATTTTTTTCAATGCATCCATACTCCAAAAGCAAAATGTCTCTTACCAGTCGTACCACAATGGCATTTCTAGATGCTTGGAAAATGGGCAAACCGGAGGGACTGGTCTCTTGAGTTTTGCATCTGTTCTATTCTAAGAAAACAAAGAGTGTTCTGGAACTCCTGGCATGCATCCTAGAGGCCTACATCACTTCAGTTGGGCTGGACTGGTTGTGAATTAATTGCCAGCTTCCCTTCCAGACTTCTGTAATACACAGTGGTGGGGAAAGGCCCAGGATTGCACAGCTTCTTGCCCCTGGGGTCTGGACTTTAGCCTTGCATACTACAGAGTTTCAAAAATTAACTTCTTGGAACTGGCAAAATTTGTGTTCTGATTTTTGGGTCTACTCCATGGTCAGCTCTGTTTCTTGCTGGAATGGGGGGGGGATGGGGGAAGCAGAGTGCCTGCTCTTCAAATCTCCCCCCCTTCAGTCAGGAGCTAGCGGCAAGGAAGAGAATAGTGCTTGGTAGCTCTCAGCAGCACTGTTCCCCAATCAAAGATCCCCTTGTGAACATAATGATGTCACAGGGATAAGGCAGCCATTTGGATCTGGCTCTCTGCTGAAACTGCTTACACAGAGCAATGAGGCTCTTGTTGCTACTGGCTATGGAACATTCACATGGCTGGTTTCCGTGCTGCAGTCCACTGTACCTGCCATCTCCTCCCTGTACTACAGAAGGGCTGTTTTGTCCACTCCCTCATTGGTAATTGACATATTGCTATGGTATTATGCTACAGTGATAGGTCAATTGCTGTTAAGAAGGAAAGAATCCTGAGAAAGCTCAACTGTGGAGCATGGGGGGAAGGTGGTGGCAGGTCGGGGCTGGGAAAAGGGTGTACCTTTCCATTCATGCAGATCCATCCTGCAGACCTGCCCTTTTTTGCAGAACACCCCAAAGAACCAACTCCTTGAGGAACCAACAAAAGGCTGTGTCCATAAGAGGGAATTTTTTTTCTGTTGGCCACTAGATACACTTTCTTTTATGGAACAGAAGGTTATCTGCTGGTCTTCAAACATCCCTCTTTATTTTAAGGGGATAGATTTTATGGTATAAAGGGTCTTGATGTTAATTCTATATTCTTTGAATGTATTTTTTTAAAGGACAACTGGAGAAAATACTACTCCCACATATGGATTTATGCTTTTCAGTACTTTTGACAAGCAACTCAGGTTTGAAATGTGTTGAACGAATTTCTAAAACAAATCATCCCCCCTCTGCCTCATTAGACACTGCCCTTTCGTTTGTGGTGGACTGTTTCACCTCTTTCCTTGGTCTTTGTAGAGCTCAGTGGGAAGGCCAGATCTCATTTGTAGAGGAGAGAAGGTCCCACATTCATTCCCTGATATCTCCAGTTAGGTGGTCTCTGCTGACTGGTGCTGAAGAGCCACCTTTTCCTGCATGTGAGTCTGGGGAACTGCCATCAGCCAGAGTAGGCAAGGCTGTGCTCAGTCAATGAGTTGTGAATGATGGGAAGTATCCATATAGGGATGTGGACAAGAACCTGTTTAGAAGGAGCCAAAAGAGGCAGGGAGTGGGAGGAGGCCGTGGGGTGTAGCTCAGTGCTAGAGCACATGCCTGGCTTGCAGACAGTTCAAGGTTTGGTCCCTTGCCTGTCTGTCTGGAAGACTCGGGTAACAAAGCTGCACATGAATCTTGCATGAACCTTTGCCAATCAGACCAGACAATGCTGAGCTTGACATAACCATCGCTTGACTTGTTAGAAGAGAGTTTCATATGCAAGATGTGTGAGACTCACTCCCATTATAAACACACTGCCAAGGGTTGGAAAGTGTTTTGAATATCAAAAAAGCCATTTACCCTTTTCATAAAGGAACTGCTGTTTCACTCAACACCCCCTCTTCCCCATCTTTTATTCAGACTCCTCTGAGATTCGGTTGTCCTCTGGCACCTACGAATATTTGCATCTCTTCTGTTATAGTTGCCAAGAAACTCTAGGAAATGAGCCTGAATGAATCTTCTTGTTTTGGACTTTATTTATGTATTTGAATGCCGTGCTCCCATTCTGGGGTGTACATGCAGCTTAAGAAACAAAGTATATAGAGCAAAATAAAATTTAAAAAACCATATAAGTCAGTATAGCTTTGAAAGTGATGATGCGTCCCAAGGTTGTCTTGGGCTGCTTCAGCCCCCATCTCTCAAACTGGGCCATGTCTGTGAATGACAGGTTAAGAGCCAAAGGGCCAGCCGCCCTGCCCAGCCCCAGCCTTTAATAGCTCAGTCAAAGGCCCTTTCTGTACCCATATTTTACCTTGGTTTCTGAGTGCATCCTATTCATCCATTCTTCATTCCCTCCTGCTTTCACTTCCAATTTGTGTTGGGGCTTTTTCTTGTTTCTGCATTTGTTTTACAGGAATCTGCATTCAGACCATTTCCAGCACACTGTTGCCCTGCAGTTACCAAAATTCCTTTTGTTGCGATTCTTTGCTCTCATCTGCTTTCGAATCACTAATTCTTTCTAAAGAGGATTTGTTTCTGCAGGTATTTAAATGCTCCCCTATCTTCTTGTAATTATAGCATTTAAATGCTCCCCCATTTCAGTCTCTCTTTAGGTTGACACTCCCTCCCCATTCTGTTTTCTTTCCCTTCTTCTCCAAAGACAAAAAAGAATGTATCCTCTCACTCAGGCAAACGTTTAAAATGCCAGAGCATAAGAAAGAATCAGTAAAGATAAAGGACTAGGGGATTCCCTGCTCCCAAATGTGTTAGTCTTGCTTGTGTGGGCCTGGATTTCCCCCTCCCTTCCTTTTCTTTTTGCAGAATCATGGAGGGAGGGAGGGAGGGAGGGAGGGAGGAGGAGGGAGGGAAGGAAGGATTGGGTCTGAAGTTAAAAGTTTTGAAAGATGTTTGCCTTTCTCTTCATTTTAGACAAAGCAGTAGTTAGCTCAAAAATGTGGGTTTTGCTTGTAGATGCAGAATATATACAGAATACACAAATAAATAAACTGGAGGGGGGGAACAATGCAGAGGGAATGCATGCTGCATGCAACTGCGAAGTCAACCCTTAAGGCTTGACTCCTCGAATTCTCTAGAGCAAGCTGTCAGTGCAGAAAGGGCCAAAGACTTATTCAGCTGCCTATGCTGTTCTTAACTGCCTCCGCTCCACAGTCTTCACAGGGAGTCTACTTCAGACAATGAGGCTAGATTGTGCACGTTTTGATTTCTAGACCCGGCTGGTCCAAGACACGTGGGTTAGACAGAAAATGTGACCAAATGCAGAAAAGATGTGTTAAATAAGTAGGTGTTCACTCCTAAACTATATCAGACTGCAAAGCACCTTTTTGAGGGAAATTATCTGCCAAGTGTAGTCACATTTTTTTTAAAAAATGCATTGACACAGTTGCTTTAAACAGTCCGCTCTGACTTTCCACATTGATTAAACACCATTTGACAGTAAGTCAGCTGTGCCCTGTGAGTTTAATTTTTTTTTTCTGAAATAATTTTTCTGAAATATTTTAAACCCAGAAATATATATTTTTTTCAGTTTTAAAATACTTACTCGGCTCAATAAATCTTCCATGCATCTTCTAGAATTTTCTCCGTACAAGTGTTTGATGTTCTTACACTCTATCCAGTGCATTTTGATGCTTTTGAATGCAAATCCAAGTTGCACATGCCATCCCACTAACTAAAGTATTGAACAATTCATTGGCAGTTCTGCAAAAACATCACCCATCTGTAAAAACTATGTTCAATAGTGTTCATGACTAAATTAAGGCACCACTATAGAAGAAATCTAGAAGATGCTAACATACAGTCAGAAAAAATTATTGAGAAAATGTTGATGTTTGTAAAATGTGGAATGATAAAAGTTAGGGATGAGAGTAAACCTTAATATATTTGTACTGTTTTGTAATGACCATGATATGTTCATTTATGTGCATTTATTTGGTAAAAATAATTTTTAAAACCCACTCAAAACCATAGGAGCCCCATTTACTTTCAAAAGGGATTGTAAAGGATAACTCAAGGATCAGATCTGCTTGCATCCCTTCCTGCTACCTTAAATTGCATCCCAAACTTGCGTTCTAAGGTGGTCACCTCACTTTCCTTGATGGTAGGGCTCTCAGTTCCCACAACCTTTGGGGTATGCTAGCTCAGGTGATAGGTGGATTCTATCCCTTAATAAGACAACAAAGAGAAGACAGAGGATCTTCATAAGGGAAGGCTGGAAGAAGTTTCATGTCACACAAAGCAGAAGACCACCAGAACCATCGCTGGAGAGCTGCTGACTCCAAAGGGCAAAGACCAGGCTGTTTCTACAGATCTTGTTTCTAACATAAAGCTATCAACATACCTTGATAATATCTCTGGTAAAAGCAGGATTTTTTTTTCTGTCACAAAGGATGGGATTTATATATCTTGGAAGTAGCAAAGTAAAAATCACAAAGAATTATCACAGTTCTCCAGGGTCATTGTTTTGTTGTTCAACCGCATTTGACATGTTGACTAATGAGAGACATTGGTACTATCATCTGCATTTTTACAGTGAAGAAGTCCCACTGTGCTCTGTGGTGTGTAAACCCAAAGAAGAGTGCACAGGTATGCAGACTTTAAATTGATCTTAAACTGAGCTTTTAATTTGATTTCACCAGCATAGTGTTCCCCAAGGCATTGTCATTTTGTGTGGGTACCTGAGAATTCTTTTCCCTTCCATAATTTTTGCATTTTATCACAAGGAAGAATGGAAGTTAAGCTAGTTTAAACCTAGAGAGCAGACATGATCTAAAACATGGATCAGTTTAGCCTTTCTTTACTAGCCAGCTACCCTTAACTTTTAACAGGTGGGATACTACAAAGTTCTCCTGGCTATACCTAGGTGTAGGGTTTTGCCTGGGTATTGCCAGGTTTTCTGCAACCTGCACTGCATGACACAGAGAGAGTTACTCTGCATCCCTCCCTCCAGGAATCCCTTTCTGTGATGACTAGACCATACAGAGTCGGTGCCTGAAGGCAGGTTTGGTTCCTTGCTGCAATGGCATCTCAACTGCAAATCTTGATTTTATTTTTATTATTTATTTATTATTTGCATTTATAGCCCACCCACCCTGCAAGAAGGCTCAGGGCAGGTAACATCATAAACATTTTACCCCATTGATGGGACTGGCAAACATTCCCTTGTACTTGAGCGAGTAATGAGTCCCAAATAATGTTCATAGGTTTATTATTATTGTCATCATCATCATCATTTACAGCTGAACTTTCAATACAAACATGTCCTCAAGGCAGGTTGAATACATTGTTCATCACTGAATGACTTGAGATGGTGACTGAACAGAAATCAACAAATGTACAGTTAATGACACTAAATCCTAGACAGGGACTGGTCAATCAGGGCAGATTTCTGACAAATGACTGGTACCCATTCCTAGGGAAGTCCTGCCCTCTGAGACCTCTGCAGTTCAGCTGAGCTTGCATCAGATCATGAAAATGTAGGCAACGGGCAGAGGAGATCGGAAAAAAGGGCCTAGGTCAAGCATCTTTCTTCTTCAAGCAGCATTTTGTTTTGTAATGACATGGTGCGTCCAGGATTACACCAGATGGGCAAGTCTGGTAGGGTTGCAGCATGCAAAATCCACCCATGGAGGCACAAGTGATGAGGTGACTGTCCCCTGCCGGAAAACAAAATCAGAAAATTTCTTCTTTTCTTATTATATGCTAGTTTCCCCTGTACTGTGGACATCAGGGAGAGGCTTCAAGCAGTGTGGGAACCTCCTTGGTGCTCCCCTGTGTTATCCTCACAACAACCCTGTGGCAGGTGAGACTGTAGGAGTACCCCAAGGTCACTCAATATTCCAGAGTGGAATCCACCCAGATCCTAGGTTTGTGCCCTAACCACTAGATGACATTGTCTCCATTCCCAGCTATGTCTGAATCCCTGTTGCTTCTCACCAAGGAACTTGGGGGATATTGATTTTATAATAAGGTTGAGGACTTCTAACAATCCCCCCTCCACAAGTACCTGGAAGGGGATGGTGAATATCCAGGGAAGGAAACGATCCTGAAGCTGGCAGAATCCTTCCCTTGTCATTTCCTTTCCAAGAGCACTGCTGCCACCCCAACTGGTTCTGGCCCTATTCTAATGCCTGTGTTGGATTAACACCCAGACCAAAGGCCTGACACTGCCACTTCTTGCAAAACCGAAGCAACACCCAGCTACCTTATTTTTCATCTCATGCTTTGCTGGATCCAGCTCTTGGTTTTCTTGTAGTGAGCCAGAGGTTCCCTCCAGTCCCAACCTGGCCTGTAGCTATGGTGGGGCTACTGGAGACTCTGCGCCCTTCCTTAAAGAGCCAGCCTCTTCCTTAAAGCCCCCTCCCCACTTCTTAAAGGCCTCCCGCTTCTTCCCAAAATGTTTAAAGGGATCCTCCAGCTGATTGGCAGGCCCTGTGCTCCTTGTGATCAGCTGAAGGGCCCTTTAAATCTTGCAGGGGGGAGGGAGAGGGGAGTGCACCACCCCACTCACTATGGCAAATAATGGCAGCCCCACCAGAAAAATATTTGCCCCCACAAGCCACAAAATCCTGGCTACGGGCCTGGACTCCCAACTGTATGATTCTCTGTAGGACACTGTCCTTCTTCTGGTTTCCTTCAAGTCTTCCCCCCAAAACAATGAACAATGGTGAGCATGAGAGCCATTGTACACATTTAATAAGATGGACGCACCTGATCTGTTTAACATCCCTACCCCAAATAACCTCTTGTAATTCACTCTGAAAAATAAAAATGTAACTTCTGCCCTAAGGAAAGCAATCTATTTGGACTGGCAGCATTTTGAGCATATACAGGAGGGGCCAAATTGAGCAACGTTAACGATATGACCCAACAGTGACCTTAGGAAAGGCTGATGCCTCCTATTTTACAGGCATCAAAGAAGGTTGCAAATGATAAAGAAACAATATTTAGCAACCACAGCCAACACATAGCAAGACTTTGAAGCACTGCTCAAATCAGACTTCAGCAAGACAAGAAGATCTGAGTATAAGCCCGTGTGTGATTGTTCCAAACAGCACATTCAAATGCCGAATGTGTTCGGTGCAAGGTTTTCAGCTTTCTGACTTATCTTTAAGGACAGCTTCATGTAAAGCTTGTTAACAACAGTTCAGCTTTGTGGTTACAGTCACATAGATCAGCAGAGTCCAAGAGAGGAGATAACTCATGAGCAAGTGTAACTGGGAAAAAGCTCCCGTTTTGCCTTTGCCATGAACTCTCCAGAAAGCCCTGGGCTAGATGCTTGTGTCCCCCTCTTAGTTCCTTCAAAGCACTAGGCAAATGCCAAATATTATTAATAATTTGCTCTCCAGAAGAAGCAAGTTGCTTTACCAGACGATAACACTCTGTCTCCTGCCCACTGGAAATCTTATTTCCACCACCCACTTGGCTTCTGGGATTTTATTATATGCTGCCCACATACTTTTAGACCTATCTTGATAGCCTCAAGCCTAGTTCGGAAAAAGAAACCTGAGATTCTTAGGAAGCTGCTCTTGATACTGAATACAACATTTCATGCTTTCTGACTGCATTTTCATGGCGCTGTACAATGCACAGAGGAATGTATATATAACCCACTGGTTTAGAAACCAACCTACCAGGTTAAATGATGGTGTGTTTTCAGCAGGACATTTAAAATATCAAGGCGCCAACGGTATCACTCACCTGGAGCAGCCTGGAATAGGAAGAGGGTGACCAAGAGGAGGCCATAAAGGATCTTCATGACTGATGCCCAGCTGGAATCTCAGTGTCCTTGGAAAGAAGAGCTCGTGGAGGTGAAAGGAGACTGGATAAAAAACAGAAGCTCTGTGGGAATCTCAGAAAGTGCCTTGCTATATGACACAATAACGTTGCGTCAGTCAGGAAGCACCCAGAAATTCTAGTTAATTATGAAACACAGGAACCTGCTTTGCTAATTGCTTGAGGTTAATTGTAAATTAACAAACTCCAGAAAGAATATTGCACTGCCATTCTTTGGGGAAAAGGTGCCTTGGGACATAATTTTATTGCAAGATAATATCGAGATCACTACATATGCCACAATGTCTCGTCACACCCTTCTGTTCAATATATTATCTGTAGGTTATTTCACACACTCATCTTTGTTATACCATTAAATAGTGTCCTTCACAATAAGAACTTCCACAGTTTTGGTTATCAATATACTGATGAGACTCAGCTTTGTATTTCTTTAATGAGATCTCTGAATGCTGCAGGCTCTGCTGCAGGTCATTCTTGAAGGACTTTGTGTTTTCCACCTTTGAGGGAAGACAGGCTGTGATTGGGGAGGGGCTGTGGCTCACTGGCAGAGCACCTGCCTGGCAAGCAGAAGGTCCCAGGTTCAATCCCTGGCAACTACAGTTTAAAGGATGAGGTAGGAGATGACATGAAAGACCTCAGCCTGAGGCCCTGGAGAGCTGCTGTTGGTCTGTGTAGACAATACTGACTTTAATGGACCCTAGGTCTGATTCTGTATAAGGCAAGCTTCATGTGTTCATGTGTCTCCCAAGGGGATCCTTCCTGACTCATTTAAGATCCAAGGGGATATACTAGGTCCAACATTACAAAGTGCCAACTGTAAAGTTTTCAGACATTTTTGTGGATTCACATTAACATTAAGATGTCATAACTGGGAATAAAGGAATACTGATGGTCACAATCATGAAATCTTGTAAATTTAAATAAAAATAGTTTGCTGTAGGCAGCAGCATTCGGTGCCCTATTTTGTTCAGCATATGCAATAAGAATTCCTGTTAAAGGTTTTTTAAAAAGGAATGCCATTCCCAGTTTTTCTCTTTCCCCCCGAATTGATTCTTTAAGCCTCTAATGGAACTATTTTTTTCTAAACTGATCTCCACCCAATATGAGCGCAAGGATTTAATTATACATGAATAACATTTTATTTTTGCTTAGCTGCTGTTTTTGCTTAATTACTGTTGTTGGAGGCAAGGAGAGCAGTTGGAGTGTTGGGTGCCATAGATGATTCAGACAGTCCTTAAGGTCCTCTGTTTGTTTTTGCTAAATTTTCTGATAAACTTGCAAAAACATTTGAAATGTTGCCTATTTATTTATTTCCCAGGAGAGTTTTAAGCCGCCCTGAGCCGGCTTTGGCTGGAAGGGCTTGGTAGAAATCTGATTAAATCAATCAATCAATCAATCAATCAAGCAATCTAGAAGTCCTCTCCATTCCCAACATAGATTCTAGGTGCTCATATAAAACAACAAACATTCCTTGGAACTGTTTCACATTTTGTTTCTGGACCGCATGTGCTGTGGCTTAGGGAAATAAAGGGAAAATAGTGAGAATGGAGCGTGAATGAGCCTGAACTTCTCATTATTCAGCACAACTTGTATAAGAAGGCAGCTGTAAAAGTCTATTGTCATTATCATGGTGACAAAACACTTATCTGTAAAACATGGAACCTGAAGTGGCAAAAAGGTAGTGCCTTAGCAGGTGCTGAGTTATTCCCTCCCCTGGTGGTGGCTGCCCATTATCTGTTTCAAATTCTTCTGAGGCCTGCTCCACTGCCCACCCTATGGGAGCTGGCAGACCTTCAAGTATCTGCCCCTGATTCTAAAACGTCATATGGAGAAAGGCTGGGTGCACCTTGCACTCTGATTGATTGTGGTGCCACCCTGGATACTCTGTGGCTCCTCCACAGATCCTACTCCCTTATCTTGTCCACGTGTTCCATTCCATTCCAATGGACCCATAGCCAGTGGGCCACAGTGGGGGCTATTGATCAAGTCAAGCAAACTTGGTTCTTGGTTGGCTCCAGATCTGTCCTACTTGGCACAGCTATTTTGTGCATCTGGCCTGGTCTGCCAATGCCATCACCCAGGCAAACCTGTAAAGACAGCCAAAGGTGCAAGACTGTCTCATTGGGGCCATTCCTTGGGTTAGAATGAATTTTATTCAGCTACTTTTATAGGTAGATTTTATTCAACTGCCTAAAGCAATGTCATATGAATGCTGTTTAGTTTTAGTGTGGATTAATCAAAGCATATCTACTCCCTAACTGAGACTCGCATTTAGCTCCATATGCAATAGACATGGGAGAATGACACACCTCACAGACAGTGCACCAGAGACTCCTTCCATGATCCTGGCACATTCTTCTTTGCAAATATTATAGAGCTTTAGCTTATACACAGGTCTTCTCTGTTTTGGGCCCCACCTTATAGACTCGCCTGTGTGATGAGGTCAGGAAGGCTCCCACTCTCCAGGCATTCTGCAAACTAGGCAAAGCTGAATTATTCAGGAGGGCACTGGTGCCAAGGTACGAGGGCCATACTATAACAAAATGGTTCACAAAGGTGCTTTAAGAAAGGGATAAGGGCTGTTGGACTATGCTACTCTGTATAGTATATACTATCTGCAGTTGTTTATACAATCCTGCTTGGAATTTCTGCTTTGTTTAACATGTGATGTTAATACCTATGCTTTGTTTCAGGTTTGTCTGTTTTCTGCATGTTTACAGATTTCTGCAATCCTAACCTGATTGCATTGTTTGTTGGGTGTCCCCTCCTGTTGGTTGTCATAACTTATGCGGTGTAATCTGCCTTGAGTCTTAGTGAGAAATTCGGACTATAAATAAGGTAAATAAATAAAATAGATAAGGATGAATATGCAGAATTTAGACAAGATGGAGGTGACACGGGCTGGGAGGGAGAAATTGATGGGTGCGTGTGTAGAGCTCCTCCTACTGGTCAGGGTAAAACTAGAACTGTTTGATGGTGTTAACAGTTCATCAGATAATGCTGCCACGTAATGCTGGAATGTGTGGGTAGCCTCTTCGCTCTCGCCCCTCTTCCCCCTTCCCCCTTGGCAGCTGATTCATGTTATCTCCCAAATGTCCTTGGAGCTCTGCTCTGCCTGCTCTTGCCTTCCTGCTCATCTTTCCTGGGAATGTAAAACCGTTGCTTTTTGCCCGCATCTCCGGGTGCCTGCTTATTGGCCTCAGTGTATCAGGGGGTCAAGTTTGAAGGGGATATATCTTTTGTTTCTGTATCTGAGCCTGCCATTCCTGACACAAGAGTTCATGGTATCCTATGTACTAGCTTTCAATAAACTGAAACCTCTGAAGGAACGTTGCTGAGAGTCTTGACTAGGAGGCCTGACACAGTTGAGGGGTCCTCCATGATCCAGTCTCATTAGTGGGGTAGCAGCTTGGAATCGTGGCAAGATCAGCATGCTTTCATTTTCCTAAGATGGACAAATTACTTCTTTTAAACGCTGCTGACCTGGCCACTGGGATTGCCAATTTCAAGTTGGGAAATTCCAAAATAATCGGGAGTGGAGTCTGGGAGGGCAGGATTTGAGGTGGGAAAGACCCCTGTGGGAAATAATGCCTTAGAGTCCACCCTTCAAAGCAGCCATTTTCTCCAGGAGAACTGATCTCTGTAGTCTGGAGATTGGCTGTAATTCTGGGAGATCTCCAAGTCCCACCTGGAAGCTGGCAATCCTCCTGGCCCCAGACATCGGCAACCTCTCGCCTGGATGATTGTGCTGTACGTGGGGCTGTTCTTGAGGGCAACCTGGAACCTTCAGATAACATGAAATGTGCCAATGCCACCCCCAAGAACAGAGTGGCTGAGACAAGCAGGGGCAGACTCTGTGAATCGAGGGTAGTAGAGACTGGGAGTTTGTGTTGGGGAGCTGGATCTTGGTTCTTACCACTTTGTATAAAGCAACTGGAAAATTACATATGCAAAAACTTAATCAATAGATGGGGGATTAAATTCAATATAGCTGGTTTTATTGTTTCCTATTGTTATTTCAGGGCTGCATCTTTCAAGCTGCAGATTGTAGCCTGGTTTCTGGGTTGCCTGATTAGCTGGAACTGAATGGCATCCAGTGCTCTGGTGAATTGGCAGATTTGGAATTGGCTCACCAGCAAAGGTTATGCAAGCAAGAATCAGTTGTTTACTTGAAGAACTTTGTGTTACAAGTTTCTGTCCACTGGGACAATCTATGCATTCAGCAGTATATATCTTTGTTGTTCTGTATAGCAGAAAGCTTTGTGTTAAAGAAATGTGTTTTCGGTTTGGTGAGCCAGTTTGGTGCAGTGGTTAAGAGCGGTGGACTCTAATCTGGAGAACTGGGTTTCATTCCCCACTCCTTTACATGCAGCTTCTGGCATGACCTTGGATCAGTCACAGTTCTCTCAGAGCTGTTCTCTCATGAGCAGTTCTCGAAAGGGTTCTCTCAGCCCCACCTACCTCACAGGGTGTTTGCTGTGGGGAGAGGAAGGGAAGGAGATTGTAAGCTGCTCTGAGACTCCTTCGGGCAGGGCTCTTTTTGTAGCAGGCACTCCTTTGCATATTAGGCGACACACCCCTAATGTAGCCAATCCTCCAAGAGCTTGCAGAGCTCTTCTTACAGGGGCTACTTTAAGCTCTTGGAGGATTGGCTACATTAGGGGTGTGTCGCCTAATATGCAAAGGAGTGCCTGCTACAAAAAAAGCCCTGCCTTTGGGTAGTGAAGGGCGGGGTATAAATCCTATTTCTTCTTAACATTCATTTACCTTGCACATTCCGTTCCTGATCTAACTCCACAGACCCCACATGCTATATATGAACACATGCTAACAAGAGCCTTATTGTGGAAGCATATTATGCCAGTACTAAAATAGCTTCATCGGCTGCCTGTCTGTTTCCAAGCTCAGTTCAAGGTGTTCTTCTTACCTTCACGTTCTGGAATCCACAAGCCTGCCTCTCCCATACGTGTCCCCTTTGCCAGAGTGTGCTGCTAGTTGCTGTTTTGCTGACCAAAGAGAATGCTCAGTTTTTTATAGTGGTAGCACCAACATTGTGAAACAGTTTGTCAGAGGAGGCCAGACATGTTCCTTCCCTTTTAAGTTTCTGGCAAGCTTGTAAAGCTGTTTTTTTTTTTTTGGGGGGGGGATAAGGCCTTTGGCTGAATATAAAATGAGCTAGGTCCCTTTGAAGTGAATTCTCTGGCTGAAATGTCCTTAATTGTTTCTTTACTTTATTGACCTAGTCATTCCAGTACAGCTGTTTCTCTGATCTGTTTTAAATTTGCTTTTATGGGTGATCAGTATTTTGACAGTTTTGAACACTCTTGGAAAAGTGGGATATACAGACCATTACATAAATGAACAAATGTATGGGTGAGTTGTAAGCCTGCCAACTCCAGGTCGGGAAATTCCTGGAGATGTGGGGGCATAGCCTGGGGAGAGCAGGATTTTAGGAGGGGAGGGACCTCAGTGGAGAATAAAGCCATAGAGGCCACCCTCCCGAAGAAGAAGAAGAAGAAGAAGAGGTTGGATTTATACCCCACCTTTCATACCCAAAGGAGTCTCAGAGCAGCTTACAAACTCTTTTCCCTTCCCCTCCCCTCCCCTCCCCACAACAGACACCCTGTGAGGTATGTGGAGCTGAGAGAGCTCTGACAGAAACTGTTCTTTTCCAAGAACACCTCTTGCAGAACTATGGCTCGCCCAAGGTCATCCAGCAGCTGCAAGTGGAGGAGTGGGGAATCAAACCTTGCTGGGCCAGAGCCCCTGCCGGGCCAGGCCAGAGTAATCCCGGGGGTTAATCCAGACTAACCCCTGCCAGACAAACCTCTGCCGGGCTCTGTTGACTAATGAGATTGGATTCATACCCCGTTCTTCACTACCCAGAGGAATCTCAGATTGGCTGACAAGTTTCTCATGGACCTCAAACCCTCAGAAGCTGACACTGTGCTGGTTACAATGACATTTAATTTACCACTCTATATTGGGGACTGTGAGACCCAGGTTCAGATAGTTTGGCATAGGCAACTTTACACCCGAGGGGTTACTTTGGCTTGTTGTGTTGTGTTGTGCAGTTGGGATAACTCTGGCGTGGCCCGGCAGAGGTTTGTCTGGCAGGGGTTAGTCTGGATTAACCCCTGGGGTTACTCTGACCTGGCCCGGCAGGGGTTACTCTGGCTGGGGGATGAATCTGGCCTGTTACACTGGTTCTCCCAGATTAGAGTCCATGCACTTAATCACTACACCAAACTGGCTCCAGGGGAACTATCTCTTCAGTCTGGAGGTCAGGGGAAGTATCTCTGCAGTCTGGAGGTCAGTTGTAATTGCCAGGGATTTCCAGCTCCCACCTGGAGATTGGCAGCCCTAAGAAGCTGACAGAGTTCCACCATCATGGGCCAAAATTCTGCCATTCTTTTCACATCTTCCTGAACCCTGTGTCAGTGCTGTGGGAGGTGGTTTCACAGGGGTTCAGTTCTTTTTAAAAATATGTCCATGCGTGTGTGTGCTTGTGAGTGTGCAGCAACCTCTCTTGACTGACCCCTACTGGGGGCCTGGAGGATATTCAGAGAGGTGGCTGAATAAAGTCTGTCCCTGTCCTCCTGAGACTGCTGGTATTCCAAGGTCTCCCATTCAAGTACTTGTCAGAATCAACCCTGCTTAGCTTCTGAGATCTGATGAGACTGGGCTTGCCTGGGCTATCCAGTTCAGGGCCATGTGGGTTCAGATCTGAAGGCAATGGTTCTGTGTAAAGGACAGGTGTGCTTGGACCTACAAATAGGTTTGCAGGTTGCTAAGTGCTTCAGTAGTACTTGGAAGAAACACATGGAAAAGCAGTCCCCGCTGACTTTGGTGATATCCATTCACACATTCAGTTGGTAATGCAAATGATCTCAGGTCCGGTGCATATATTCATTGCAGTGTCAATTGCTGCCTTTGCCTGTGTGAATGAGCCCCCAGAAATCAAACCGCATGGACAACATTCACTTCATATTATGTCATAAAGGCAATGCAATCAGTTCATAGGTCCCACTGTCAGAGGCCAATTCTTGAGTGCTGAGAAAATACATCACAGGACATCACCACAGGATCAGCTTGTTTCGGAAGAAGGACCTGTCATGATTCCCTCCTGAGGCTCAAACTAGTCTTGTGGAGATATTTCACTGGGAAAAGTGTGTGTAGATGGGAAGAGTGAAAAACCCATTCCTCCAGTGCTATGGCTCCAGTCCATATCGCCTCCCCTCCTTGCAGCTCAAGTTACACATCTGGAGATCCATCTGATCATTAATCCTCAACATCACATGTAGATCAGCCCCGAGACAACACTCAAGGGCCAATGCGTCATGACTCTGTTCTACGATGAATGGGGGGGGGGCGGGGAGTTGCCATGGATGCTGTATCAACAGGAATTTCTACATCAACTTTGGTTTCTATTGATATTGTTTTGCTTCCTCCTTTGCTGCAGCCATTCAGTTGCCATATTTTACTCACAGAAAGCTGGTACCACTGTGGCCCAGACATAGCTGGTTGGATTTTAAGGTGCCATATTACCTTATTGGTTAGGATAATGGAGTGAAATTTATGGGGCCCAGATAGTATAATTCATAGAGGGTAAGGAAGACTGCTGTTTCCCCAGGGAGCTCCCTGAGGTAGAAAACTGTAGGTCAGATTATTTTTATGAAGTATATACAGTTCATATTCTTCAAGCACAGATGGTTGCTGCTGGGAATCAGTTTGGCTTGCAGAACTACACTCTACACCCAGAAGTCAGGGAAACTTGCCAGACAAGTTAGGAAGTTTCAGTTGGGTAGCTTATAAACAAGTACTTTTGAAGAAGAAGCAGAAGAAGAAGAAGAAGAAGAAGAAGAAGAAGAAGAAGAAGAAGAAGAAGAAGAAGAAGAAGAAGAAGAAGAAGAAGAAGAAGAAGAAGAAGAAGAAGAAGAAGAGATTGGATTTATACCCCACCCTTCACTTGGAGTCTCAGAGCACCTTACAAACTCCTTTCCCTTCCTCTCCCCACAACAGACACCATGTGAAGGTAGGTGGGGCTGAGAGAGCTCTGACAGAAACTGCTCTTTTTCAAGAACAGCTGTGCCGGAGCTTGTGACTGACCCAAGGTCACATCAGCAGGTGCAAGTGGAGGAGTGGGGAATCAAACCCGGTCCTCCCAGATTAGAGTCCGCGCACTTAACCACTACACCAAACTGGCTGTAGTGACTAAATAATAAATAATGTGACTAAATATTTTCTTCATTTCTACCCCACCTTTCTCCCCAATGGGAAGCCAAAGTGGCTTATGTAGTACTCCTGTCCTCTGTTTTTTCATCACAAGAGCCCTCTGAGGTAGGTAAGTCCGGGAGTATGTGACAGGCCCAAGGTCATCCAGCGAATTTCCATGGCAGAGGATATTCTGCAAATTGGGATGTCTTGAATTCTTTATGTACTGGCCCGGTTTCTGGCCCATGCCTGTTACAATGAGGGCTGGCTACTAATCCCCCAGGCACAAGGTATCCATGGACCCCACCATTGTATCTCCCTTTGTTATCCAAACTGGACCCAGAGAAAGGGAAATTAGCTTTAAAAAAGGTTGTGGGACCTTGGAAGCCTGTGTGTGCCAATGTGGATCTCAGTGGGGATACCATAAAATAAAATTAGGAAGAAACAGAGTGTGGGAGAGGAATTTTCTTTCCACCATTAAACTGCCCATATTCCTCCAACCATTAAACCATTACCCAAAATAAAATTAGGAAGAGAGTGAGAAAGTGACTGTAAACAGAGACAATTTTCTAGTGTACAAAATAAAAATGTGAAGAAACTATACTGAGCACCTGAGAACTAATCCCCTAAACAATCACAGAGAGAGAGAGACATACACAGACACATTCACAAAGTGGGCTGACTTATAAAAGGTAGGAGGGAGGAAACTGGGAAGTTTTTAGGGAAGGGACATAATGGCCTGAAATCCTGGGCTTGAGGTCTGGAGAGGTCCAAGGCTTATGGGGGGGGGGGGCGGCCTGCAACACAGCTGCGGGTGTGTGTGTGTGTGTGTGAAGTGGTGGGAAAATTTGGCACATTGTTCACTGACCTGGGAAGGTCTTTTTACGGAGAAGAGTCCCATAGATGGATATGGGAATCACTTTCCCAGGAACATGGTTGGCTCAAGATAGAAAGTTTGAATCTCACTGGCTGGCTTAAAGTTAACTGCTGTCAAACTTGGGGGTGGGGGGGTGGGAAAACACAACTGGATTAGGCTGTTGTGAGCCAAACCTGCACGGGCATAAAGAGCCTGGGCGAGACAACGTGATTAGGTTGAAGTGAGCCAGATCTGCATTGACACAAAAGTTGGGGTGAGTCACGAAAGCTCCTGAAACAGGGTGGAGCACAAATTAATGACCTGAGTGCCCATCTTGACTGAGTAAAAAAAGGAAAAGGAGGAACTGGGCATTAGTTAACGTAACAGCGACTTCCTTGGGCTGTTATTGAAAATGAAGTGAAGTCTTATCGTTACTGAGAACCCAGAGCTGGGGGAGGTGGCACCTAACGAGTTGCTGATGCCAGCACCCCCTGCCTCTTTCCTGGGCCTTCATGGCTGTACCCAGGTACCTTTATGAGACTCCTTTCGTCCCAGATCCCCTTGGCACAGGCTCTAAAATGGGGTGCCTACTAAAACCACTAAGTCCTAAATAAGAGGGGGATCCTACTGACCAAAGGGTCTCGGATGGAGGAGGGTCCTTACACTTTCTCCCCCCCCAGCTGTGGCCACACCTGAAAATTGTGCCTCAGACCTTCCCCTTGGTTGTAGCTTTTCTCTCTCCCCTCCCAAAGGCAGCTGTGCTGGGGGCCGAGTGCAACTTCTTTGCATTCCTCTTAGTTCTGTTGACACTGGTGGGTGGATCAAAGGACCAGATAGAGTCGCTGCAGTGCTGCAAGGGTGCTGAGCAGATTGGGAGGGGGATCTGAAGGAAGCAACGGATCATGGCTCTCTTTCGTGCTGCTTCCTTCACTACCTCCAGGGTTCCCCCCCACCACCCTTTGGGAAATAAGAGAGGACTCAGCATCTTCATTTGAAGGTGTGCTCTCTCTGCCAAGCTCTGAACTTCAGCAGGTGCCCACCCAAGGTTTCCTGGATGAAACATATTGTTTGGATCCTTTCCAGTCTGGTGTAAGGCCTGGTTATGAGACTGCAACAGCCTCAGTCACTTGGTAGATGACCGACACTGGGAGATAGAGGGAGTAGGACTCTGTGGACTCTCCTGGATATCTCAGCAACTTTTGATACCATCAATCCTGGTATCTTTCTGGAAGGCCTTTCTGGGTTGTGATTGGGAGGGCTCTGTTCTGCAGGGCATCCAGTTAGGGATGCGAGACCCTCCCCCCCGGTGGTGGTCCCCTGCTTTCGTGCCCCACCTGTCTGTCACTGGCGAGCTGGCTGCCGGGGGATTACCCCAAAACAGGGAAGAACATAGAAATTATACACAATGTGCCTACGTGACCCAGAAGTGACACAGGCATGTGGGGGTGGGTGCTGTGTTTTTTCAGCAATATGCTATGGTAGAAGCTAGAAGCTGGATCAATAAAGGCTCAGATTTTGGAGTCAGCAGATGCTGAGCTTCCTTGAACAACTGGGGTGGCCATAAACTAGTTAATGCAGTGGTAGGATAGAAGTATCAATTCTTTGCTGCTGTTGCTGTCACTGTCACTGCATAGGTCTTCCAAGAGTGATCTGTCCGGTTCAGTGCAAGTTCTCTGCCAGAGTCATTCTAGGCATCCCTCAGCCCTCTTCAGGTTGCCCAGCTCTTGGCAAAAGGCACAGGCCTCCGGTCCAACCCATGCTTCTCTACCTGTTCCAGGAAGGGAAACAGGAGCTCACCTCAGATCTAATGCAATTGGCGGTTCCTAAGGGCTAAGCTACGTGGAACCCTGGAGTTCTGTAACTGCAACATCAGCTTTAATTTCTGACCCTAAAAAGCAGACTGGGTGGGAGGACCATACAGAGAAGGCCATGGTGCTGGGAAAGGGGGGGATTAGAGCTCACCCGCGTAGTTTCCCTGAGCAAAAACTGCCCTCAGAGGCTGCTTTAAGATTCATAAAAAGAGAAATACCTATATAGCCTATCTTCCTTTTGGAGTTTATATGCTGGGATGACAGAGTAATGGCACTAGGGGATGAGTTCAAGGCTTTCTTCTCCATCTCCACAGCCCAAATTCTTACAACCCCTCCCCCCAATACCCCCTCAGTGACAACCCCTAACAGCCAATTTCCATGTCTAGAGTTTCTGTCACAGAGCTCAGCCCTAAGTAGAAAGGAACTCACAATATTTTTCAGAGGCACATTGATATTCTTATGTGTTAATTGTACCTTACAAAAAGATACAACTCAGAGTGTTTTTGAAGGTACAACAATTTTATCATACCTTAGAAAAAGATGCCAAGAATGTTCAACCACCGTAGCCTTATGAAGAGAGGTCTTTTATTGAAAAGTTGGATGTATGTAATCCTGTTTTAAAATCTTTCAGCGGCTGACAGTGACAATCGTTTTCGTAAGTTTCATTCCTTCACACAACATTTCTGTTTTCCTTTTAGAGGACAATCGTTAAATCTTTTTTCGTACACTTTTCCTGAGGGACAATTTGCTTTAAACAGCAGGCAGAATCCCTTATTATCATGACACGGAGGATGGTGAACCGTGGCATCCACACCGGCCTCATGGTTGCTCCCTGCACAGGGAAAAAAACCCAACAACATTAAGAGTGTTGGATTCCGTGTCTCTATACGGGACAGACAGTGTCGGCTTAAGCTTATGAGCCACCCTGAGCACCCTCCTCCCATGTTCCCCCCAGCAGGGTTAAAAGTGACATGGAGAAGAAATACCTCTGCAGCCCACTCTGGTCCCCAGACAGCAGCAGTGCAGGGGGGAATCAACAGGCGCCGGCCACACCTGTCACTTCCTTCCACTTCACTGTCCCCCCTCCCCCAGTCTGATGCCTCCAGCAGAACCTTTGGTAGTGAACCACTCCAGAGGAGAGAAAACAAGACTGAGAGGTCAGAGGGCAACTAAGGAGAAGGCTGTGGTTTTAAGGGATGGCAGAGAGTGCAAATGCATTGTTATCTCCAGAGCTGCTCTCAGCCAGAAATGCCCGTCAACCTCAGCACAAACCTTACATCTCAGCCATCCACCAAAGAGCTCAAAGCGGCATACATGGTCTGTCCTCACAACATCCTTGTGAGGTCCTCACAACATCCTTGTGAGGTCGGTTAGCTTGTATGAGAGAGTGGCTGTCCCCAGGTCACCCAGGGAACTTCATGTCTGAGAGAACAGGGAACTCATGTTGGCACAGCACAAGTTCTGTTCTATTACACCTTGCTCACTGGACTGCTCAGAATTGGAGAGCTCTCTGTTGGTGCCGGGGCTCATTTTTCATATACATACAAGGTGCCATTGAAGACCTTTCCAGTATATTCTTCCCCACCCCTCATCCCATTTACTTACCTAAAACAACCTGGAAGACAAGGAAGATGGCAGCAACAATCAGGAAGACCCTCATGGTGGATGCTTGGGCTGGAATTTCGATGTCACAAAACCACCACTGAACCAAGAGTGATGCAGCTGGGTAGTGGTGAATGGGCAGTCAGCAGCTCCTTTATAGGGAAGGGCAAACAGGATGGTTATTGCTTCAGTATCTGTGGAGCAACACTGGCTAGAGATTGCGGTGAATCAACAGACATCCTAAATGTATTTCCTGGATCAGTGAACCCTCAAATGAGTCACATGAACAATTAATAATGTGGATATTCCCAGTTGTTTTTTAAACAACATTTTCCCAATATGTAAATACAAGCAGATTATGCAAACAACTGCCATCTGACAGTGCAATGCCCAACCAGGCGGTCATGGACTTCCCAGCGCCACCACTGCCGCCTGACAGCGCTGTTCCTGCAACATCGGACCAGGGTCCAGACACCATGCCTCCTCAGAGAGAGCTCCGACATTCAACCCAGGTACAGCTTAGGGGGAGGGGTATTGTGTACTGAGCATGGGTCATCACTGAGTTAGTATCCGAGACTGGCTGAGCTTGTTACTCCGGAATAATAGCTTGCCAGAATTCTGGAGGGAACCAGTGGGGAAATAGTGTTATGTAAATAGCCTATCGTTGGGAGTGGGGTGTGTTTGGGTGTGGTTCTTGCATGTTATTTAAACAGGGTGGCAGCCCTGGAGTTTGTCTTGTAGTGTTCCTGAAATCACTTAATAAAGTAAGAGCTGTTCACTATAGTACGTCTTGAACCCAGTATTGCGGTTCCAGGTCCTACTTGGGACGCCGAGGTCGGCCCGCATTGTACCCACGCCCCCGCGCTAACTTCAAAATGAACTCATACAAACAGTTTCCTTTGGAAATTAAGTGGATAAATTTGGCCACAACTTTTATTGGTTACAGCTGTAGAGCATTGGCACAGCATGGGTCCACCGGATCCGACCTATCGGCTGGCCGGCGTGCCAGCCGAGTTAACCGTTACCCAGCCAGCCGGCATGGGTAGAGAAGGCGGGAGGGCAGGTTATCGGAGTTCACGTGGACGCTTGCCCCTATGTGAACTCCCCTGCCCTCTGGCTGTGAGGGTAAGCACTGTTATTCCTTGAGCTAGCCAGCTCCGTTCCGCCCTCACGCCAAGACCCTTAAGGGGTCCCCAACTCCAAAATTGGCACGCAGGCCGAATTCCGCCAACGGATCCGGCCCCATGCTGTTACCGCCACAAGAACAGGACGCCCCCTTTAGTCCTGTTCCCGCCAACGCCCTTACAGCTGTAGCCAGGCAAGCAGGCAATGACGGACTCCGTGCAACCAGATGTCCATACCCCAGGCCGATAGGTGCACGCCATCCGCTCGGTACAGGGCCTCCATCTTGTGGGAGATGTCTGGGTGGCGAATCCAGATACCGCCTGCCGACTCGACTGCCTGGCCCAACCTGCCGGACACTTTCCGTCTCGCCACTTCCACCTTCTTGGGCTGATTCGCACCCCGCCATGACCTCCGTTCCAGCCAATCCGACCAGAAGAGGACAGTGCCGGGCAGGATCTCGCGCACTGAGGCCAGGTCGGCCAGAACGGGAGCGGCTTCCCTGCTGCTTTTAACGCCTCCCCCTCCCAGACCGCCCTGCTGACCCCCATTGGCTAGGGAAAGGGGGGAGGAGGCGCGTCTTTCCCCGCTGCGCCCCCCGGCCCCCCCTTCCCCCTTCCGGCCGGCCTCTTTGTCCCCGCCCGTCCCCGCAAATGGCGGGCCCGGGCTACCCGGGCCCTTTCTGCTTTAACAGGCTTGTAACTGATGGGCAAATACATGGACAAATAAATAACCTGACAATTACACATTTAACACTAGCTGGAACTGCAGAGTAATTAACTTTCTAAGAGTTTACGAGTTAGCACATCAAGTAAAGCAAGCAAATGTATTGTTTATAAACCGCCCAGCTGAAACTTCCTAACTTGTCTGGCATGTTTCTCTGACTTCTGGATGTAGAGTGAAGCTCTGCAAGCCAAACTGATTCCCAGCAGCAGCCAGGAACATGCACGTGTGCTTGAAGAATATGAAATGTATGGACTTAAGAACATAAGAGAAGCCAATGTTGAATCAGGCCAATGGCTCATCTAGTCCAACACTCTGTCACACAGCGGCCAAAATATACCAGGTGCCATCAGGAGGTCCAGCAGTGGGGCCAGGACACCAGAAGCCCTCCCACTGCTGCCCCCTCCAGCACCAGGAATAGAGTGCATCACCTGCCCCAGACTGAGAATTCCCATCTTTACCCTGTGGCTAATAGCCACTGATGGACTTCTGCTCCATATGTTTATCTAATTCCCTCTTGAAACTGTCCATGCTTGTAGCTGCCACCACCTCCTGTGGCAGCGAATTCCATATGTTAATCACTCTTTGGGTGAAGAAGTATTTCCTTTTATCTGTTCTAACCCGACTGCTCAGGAATTTCATGGAGTGCCCACGAGTTCTTGTACTGTGAGAAAGGGAGAAAAGTACTTCTTTCTCAACCTGCTCAATCCCATTCATAATCTTATAAACCTCAATCATGTCACCCTCAGCCATCGTTTCTCCAAGCTAAAGAGCCCCAAGCATTTTAACCTTTCTTCATAGGGAAGGTGTTCCAACCCTTTTATCATTCTAGTTGCCCTTCTCTGCACTTTTTCCAATGCTATAATATCCTTTTTGAGATGTGGTGACCAGAACTGTACACAGTATTCCAAATGAGGTCGCACCAATGATTTATACAGGGGCATGATGATACTGGCTGATTTGTTTTCAGTTCCCTTCCTAATAATCCCCAGCATAGCGTTGGCCTTCTTTATTGCAGCTAAACACTGTCTAGACATTTTCATTGAGTTATCCACTACAACTCCAAGATCTCTCTCTTGGTCCGTCTCTGCCAGTTCAGACCCCATCAACGTGTATTTATATTTAGGATTTTTGGCTCCAATGTGCATCACTTTGCACTTGGCCACACTGAACCCCATTTGCCACGTTGATGCCCACTCACCCATCCTCAACAGATCCCTTTGGAGTGCCTCACACTCCTCCCTGGTTTTCACCACCCGGAACAACTTCGTGTCATCTGCAAATTTAGCCACTTCACTGCTTACTCCCAATTCCAAATCGTTAATAAACAAGTTAAAAAGCATCGGACTGAGTATTGATCCCTGTGGTACCCCACTGCTTACCACCCTCCACTGAGAAAGTTTCCCATTTATACTCACTCTCTGTTTTCTATTTATAAGCCAGTTTTTGATCCACAAGAGGACTTGTCCTTTTATCCCATGACTATTGAGCTTACTTAGGAGTTTTTGATGAGGAACTGTATCAAAAGCTTTCCGGAAGTCAAGGTAAATAATATCTATTGGATCCCCCTTGTCCACATGTTTGTTCACTCCCTCAAAAAACACTAACAGGTTAGTGAGACAAGATCTTCCCTAACAGAACCCATGCTGAGTCTGCCTCAATAGTTTTTGTTCATCAATGTGCCTACTAATTCTTTCCTTAATAACAGTTTCCACCAACTTACCCGGTATCGATGTCAGACTGACTGGCCTGTAATTTCCCGGATCTCCCCTGGAGCCCTTTTTAAAGATGGGAGTGACATTAGCTACCTTCCAGTCCTCAGGAATGGAGGCAGATTTTAAAGAAAGATTACATATTTTTGTCAGGAGATCCACAAGTTCACATTTGAGTTCTTTCAGAACTCTCGGATGAATGTCATCCGGGCCTGGTGATTTATTAGTTTTTAAATTGTCCATCAGTCAGAGGACTTCCTCTCTTGTCACTGCAATCTGATTCAGGTCTTTCAAACCCCCTCCCAAAATCGGTGCTTCTGGAGTGGGCAAACACTTCTCCTCTTCCACAGTGAAGACAGAGGCAAAAAATGCATTCAGCTTCACAGCCATTTCCTTATCATCCTTCACTACTCCTTTTACCCCTTGGTCATCCAAGGGCCCCACTGCCTCCCTGGCTGGCTTCCTACTTCTAATGTATTTGAAGAAAGTTTTATTGTTGGCCTTTATGTTTTTACGATATGCTCATATTCCCTTTTTGCTTGCCTGATCACAGACTTGCATTTTATTTGCCATAGTCTGTGTTCCCTTTTATCAACCTCACTAAGACTAGCTTTCCACCGCTTAAAGGAATCCTTCTTACCTTTTACAGCTTCCATTACTTTGTTTGTTAACCATGCAGGCTTTTTTCTATACCTATTTGTACCTTTCCTAACCTGCGGTATATATTTTTTCTGAGCTTCTAGGACTGTATTTTTAAATAGCCTCCAAGCTTCCCCAATGGTTTTGACCTTCTCCACTCTTCCTTTCAATTTCTTCCTCACATGTCCCCTCATACCAGAGAAGTTACCCCTTTTAAAGTTAAAAGTGGTTGCGTCAGTCTTTTTGGGCAACTCCCTATCTGTACAAATGTTAAACTCAATGACATTATGGTCACTGTTCCCAAGTGGTGCAATCACTTTTACATCTCTCACCAGGTCTTGGGTGTTACTTAGGACCAAATCCAGAATCGCCTCTCCCCTGGTAGGATCTGTGACCATCTGTTCCATAGCACAGTCATTGAGAGTGTCTAAAAACTCAATCTCTTTTTCCCGACTAGAACTCATATTGACCCAATCAATGTGTGGGTAGTTAAAGTCGCCTATTACGACACAGTTATTTCATCTAGCCGCTATCTTTACTTAATCTGACCTACAGTTTTCTACCTCAGGGAATTCCCTGGGGAGACAGCAGTCTTCCTCACCCTCTATGAATTATATTACCTGGGCCCCATAAATTTCACTCCATTATCCTAACCAATAAGATAATATGGCACCTTAAAATCCAACCAGCTATGTCTCTGGACCACAGTGGTACCAGCCTTCTGTGAGTAATATATAGAAGCAACTGAATAGCAGCAACAAAGTACGAAACAAAACAAAATCAATAGAAGCCAAACTTGATGTAGAAATTCCTGTTGACACCCACAGCATCCATGGCAAACCCACCTCCCCAATCATCATAGCACAGAGTTATGCCTCATTGGCCCTTGAGTGTTGTCTCAGGGCCGATCTACATGTGATGTTGAGGATTAATGATCAGATGGATCTCCAGATGTCTGATTTGAGCTATAAGGAGGGGAGGCAATATGGACTGGAGTCATAGCACTGGAGGAATGGGTTTCTACTCTTCCCATCTGCACACAGTTTTCCCAGTCAAATATCTCCACAAGACTAGTTTGAGGCCCAGGAGGGAATGAGGACAGGTTCTTCTTCCCAGACGAGCTGATCCTGTGTTGATGTCCTGTGATATATTTTCTCAACGCTCAAGAACTGGACCTATGAACTGATTGCATTGCCTTTATGACATAATATGAAGTGAATGTTGTCCATGCAGTTTGATCTCTGGGGGCTCATTCACACAGGCAAAGTCAGCAATTGATACTGTAATGAATATATGCACTGGACCTCAGTTAATTTGGATTACCAACTGAATGTGTGAATGGACATCACCAAAGTCATCGGGGGACCACTTTTCCATGTGTTCCTTCCAAGTGCTATTGAAGCACTTAGTAACCTGCAAACTCATTTGTAGGGTCAAGTGCATCTATCCTTAATGAAAAACCATTGCCCTCAGAACTGGATAGCCCAGGCAAGCCTGATCTCATCAGATCTCAGAAGCTAAGCAGGGTCAATTCTGGCAAGTACTTGGATGGGAGACTTTCTTGGAATACCAGCAGTTGGGAGGTGGGGGCAGGCTTTATTCAGCCAGTTCTCTGAATATTCTCCAGGTGCTCCAGTAGGGGTCAGTTATCAGAGGTCACCATGATTCCCAGGTACAGACACACTCACAAACACATACACACATGGACATATTAAAAAAACCAAAACTGAACCCCTGTGAAACCACCTCCCACAGCACTGGCACAGAGTTCAAAGGTATCTGAAAAGAATGACAGAAGTTCTGCCCATGATGGTGAACTCTGTCAACACCTAGGGCCGGATCGCCCATTGGGCGAACTAGGCACTCGCCTAGGGCGCCCTGGCCTCAGGGGCGCCAAATGGCGCCCCACTCCCCCCGAAAAGTGCCCCCCGTTGCCCTAACCAGGCGCCCGCAGCCGCTAGACCCCCACCCCCTTCCCGGCTTTCCTGGGGGTCCCACAGCCATGGAGCCCCCAGGACAGCTGGCACTGGGAGGGAGGGGGTGGCGGCTAGACCCCCCACCCCCTTTCCGACTTTCCTGGGGGTCCCGCAGCTGCGAAGCCCCCAGGAAAGCCAGCAATCTGCCGCCGCTCCCTGGTCTCCAGGCCCCACCGGGAGGTTGGCACCCCCAGTGGGGGGCACCCCAGGCTTCCTGCCTAGGGCGCCCAGACACCTGGAGCCAGCCCTGTCAACTCCTTATGGCTGCCAATCGCCAGGGGGGAACTGGAAATCTCTGGCAATTACAACTGATCATCAGACTGCAGAAATCTGTTCCCCTGGAGAAAATGGCTACTTTTTCAGGGACTGGATTCTATGGCTTTGTACTCCACTGAGGTCCCTCCCCTCCTAAAATCCTGCCCTCCCCAGGCTATGCTCCCACATTTCCAGGAATTTCCCAACCCGGAGTTGGCAGGCTTACAACTCATCCATACATTTGTTCATTTATGTAATGGTCTGTATATCCCACTTTTCCAAGAATGTTCAAAACTGTTATAAGAAGTTAAAATACTGATCACCCATAAAAGCAAATTTAAAACAGATCAAAGGAACAGCTGTACTGGAATGACAAGGTTAATAACCCCAGTAAAGAAACAATTAAGGACATTTCAGTCAGAGAATTCACTTCAAAGGGACCTAGCTCATTTTATATTCAGCCAAAGGCCTTATAAGACTCCCACCTCCATTTATAAGCTTGCCAGAAACTTGAAAGAGAAGGAACATATCTGGCCTCTTCTGACAAATTGTTCCACAATGTTGGAGCTACTAGTATAAAAAACTGAGCTCTCTTTGGGTTCAGCGAAACATAACAGCAACTAGCAGCAAAGTGGACACATATGGGAGAGGCTGGTTTTTGCATCCCAGGTAAGAACACCACCTTGAACTGAGCTTGGAAACAGACAGGCAGCCGATGAAGCAATTTTAGTACTGGCATAATGTGCTTGCACAACAAGGCTCGTATTAGCATGTGTTCATATATAGCATGTGGGTTCTGCGAAGTTAGATCAGGAACAGAATTTGCAAGGCAAATGAATTTTAAAACACATTTCTTTAACACAAGCTTTCTGTTGTACAGAACAATAAAGATTTATGCTGCTGAACAGATAGATACTCATGCAAAAGAAATTCAGTTCCAACTAATCAGGCAACCGAGAAACCAGGCTACAATCTGCAGCTCGAAAGACGTAGCCGTGGAATAACAATATACTTAAACAATAATACTAGTTATATTGAATTTATTTCCCCATCTATTGATTATATTTTTGCATAAGTAATTTTCCAGTTGCTTTATTCAAGGTGGTAAGAGCCAAGATCCAGCTCCCCAACACAAACTCCCAGTCTCTACTACCCTCCGTTCACAGAGTCTGCCCCTGCTTGTCTCAGCCACTCTGTTCCTGGGGGCGGCATTGGCACATTTCATGTTATCTGAAGGTTCCAGGTTGCCCTCAAGAACAGCCGCACGTACAGCACAATCATCCAGGTGAGAGGTTGTAGATATCGGGGGCCAGGAGGATTGCCAGCTTCCAGGTGGGACTTGGAGATCTCCCAGAATTACAGCCAGTCTCCAGACTACAGAGATCAGTTCTCCAGGAGAAAATGGCTGCTTTGAAGGGTGGACTCTGCTATTATTTCCCACTGTAGGGCTGCCAACCTCCAGGTGGCTGAAAAGAAACAAACAACCGTGATGTATAGTGCCAAAAAAAAAAGGTTCTTCACCAACTTATAAATTCTTTTTCCGGTATTCAGTTTACTGGAAGTAATTCAAACATCATCACCACCAACGAACCATGCATATGACATCTCATTTTATCAAATACATTAGTGTGAATGTGACTATGAGATATGTCTAGAGTATTTGCCACATAGATTAACTTTGTATTTCAATGCCATCCACTTTGATAAAGGTATACATGAAACGAGATGTCATATGCATGGTTCATTGGTGTTGATGGCGTTTGAATTACTTCCAGTAAACTGAATACTGAAAAAGAATTTATAAGTTGGTGAAGAACCTTTTTTTTGGCACTATACCTCACGGTTGTTTGCTTCCTTTCAACTTCCATCCCGTGATCTCTCTCTTTGGTTTGCAATCTCCAGGTGGCATCTGGGGATCTCCCTCTAGTACAACTGATCTCCAAATGACCAAGATCAGTTTCCCTAGAGAAAATGGCTGACTCTATTGCTTTACACCCTGCTGAGGTCCTTCCCCTCCCCAAACCCTGCCTTCTGCATGCTCCACCCCCAATATCTCCAGGTATTTCCCAACCCAGAGCTGGCAACCCTATCTCACTGAGGTCTTTCCCACCCCCAAACCCTTCCCTCCCAGGCTCCACTCCCAATTATTTTGGAATTTCCCAACCTGAAATTGACAATCCCAGTGGCCAGGTCAGCAGAGTTTAAAAGAAGTAATTTGTGCATTTTAGGAAAATGAAAGCATGCTGATCTTGCTATCATTCCCAGCTGCTACCCCAGTAATGAAGCTGGATCAAGGAGGACCCTTCAGCTCTTAGCATTATCAAACAGTTCTAGTTTTACCTTGTCCAGTAGGAGGAGCTCTACACACCCACCCATCAATTTCTCCCTCCCAGCCTAATCCTAATCCTAACCCTAATCCTAACCCAAACCCTAATCCTAATTTTCATTTTGTCTAAATTCGTCATATTTGTCCTTATCTACTTTATTTACTTTATTTGTAGTCTGACTTTCTCACAGAGACTCAAGGCACATTCCACAGAGAAAGTAGGGTTGCCAGACCCTCCAGTGCAGGCAGGGGTCCCCCAGTTTCCAGCGCTCCTCTCTGCCAGCGGCCATTTGGCTGCTGGGGAGGGAATCCCCCCCCCAAACAGGCAAGAAGCTGGAAATAAATGCGATGTCCCTACATCACCCAGAAGTGACCTAGGCATGTTAGTGATGTCAGGGGGTGCAACAATCTGGTATTTGGGCAAAACTCTATGATTAGAAGCTAATTCTACCATAGAGGTTTTGCTCACCAACCCATTGCCCCCGATGTCATTTCTGGGTGATGTAGGCATTTAGCATTTATTTCTGGCTTTCTCCCCCCCACTCCTGTTAAGTGCAACCTATCCCCTGCCCATTCATCTGCTGGATCTGGCAACCCTAAGTGTAAGTCAAGACAACCAACAGGATGGGGCACCCAATAAACAATGCAGTTGGGTTAGGACTGCAGAAATCTGAAAACACACAGAAAACAGACTAACCTGAAACAAAGCAAAGGTATTAACATCACATGTTAAATAATGCAGAAACTACATAGCAGGATCATACACACAGCTGCAGATAGTATATACTATACAGAATAGCATAGTCCAACAGTTCTTATCCCGTTATTAAAGCACCTTTATGAACCATTTTATTATAGTATGACCCTCGTACCTTGGCACCAGTGCCCTCCTGAATAATTCAGCTTTGCCTAGTTGGCAGAATGCCAGGAGAGTGGGAGCCTTTCCTGACCTCATTACATAGGCAAGTCCATAAGGTGGTGCCCAAAACAGAGACTGCACATGTATGAGCTAAAGGTCTGCAACTGAAGCAAGGTTATTGCGCCATATCGTATGACACATTCTGAGATTCCCATAGAGCTTCTGTTTTTTATCCAGTCTCCTTTCACCTCCGCGAGCTCTTCTTTCCAAGGACACTGAGATTCCAGCTGGGCATCAGTCTATTCCAGGCTGCTCCAGGTGAGCGATCTTGTGGGTGCCTTGATATCATAACTGTCCTGCTGAAAACACACCATTGGTTAACCTGATAGGTTCGTCCCTAAACTGGTGGCTTATATACACATTCCTGTGTGCATTGTACAGCGCCATGAAAATGCAGTCAGAAAGCATGGAATGTTGTATTCGGTATCAAGAGCAGCTTCCTAAGAATCTCAGGTTTCTTTTTCCAAACTAGGCTTGAGGCTATCAAGATAGGTCTAAAAGTATGTGGGCAGCATATAATAAAATCCCAGAAGCCAAGTGGGTGGTGGAAAGAAGATTTCCAGTGGGCAGGAGACAGAGTGTTATTGTCTGGTAAAGCAACTTGCTTCTTCTGGCTAGAAGGGAACAAATTATTAATAATATTTGGCATTTGCCTAGTGCTTTGAAGGAACTAAGAGGGGGACACAAGCGGCTAGCCCAGGGCTTTTGGGAGAGTTCATGGCAAAGGCAAAACGGGAGCTTTTTCCCAGTTACACTTGCTCATGAGCTATCTCCTCTCCTGGACTCTGCTGATCTATGCGACTGTAACCGCAAAGCTGGACTGTTGTTAACAAGCTTTACGTGAAGCTGTTCTTTAAGATAAGCCAGAATGCTGACAACTTTGCCCCGAACATGTTTGGTGTGTGAACGTGCTGTTTTAAACAATCACAGAATTAAACAGAAGCACATGTGGGCTGATACTGAGATCTTCATGTCTTGCTGAAGTCTGATTTGATCATTGCATCAAACTCTTGTTGTGCGTTACCCATGGTTGCTAAATATTGTTTCTTTATTATTTGCAACCTTCTTTGGTGCCTGCAAAGTAGGAGGCATCGGCCTTTCCTAGGGTCACTGTTGGGTCATATTGTTAATGTTGCTCAATTTGGCCCCTCCTGTATATGCTCAAAATGCTGCCAGTCCAAATAGATTGCTTTTCTTAGGGCAGAAGTTAGATTTTTATTTTTCAGAGTTAATTACAAGAGGATTATTTGGGGTAGGGATGTTAAACAGATCAAGTGCATGCATCTTATTTACTGTGCACAATGGCACTCATGCTCACCATTGATCAAATGTTGATACCAGGCCTCTTTGGGGGCAAAACTTGATGCAAACCAGAAGAAGGACAGTGTCCTACAGAGAATCATAGAGTTGGGACTGGAGAGAACCTCCAGCTCACTACAAGAAAACCAAGAGCAGGATCCAGCAAAGCATGAGATGAAAAAGAAAATAGCTGGGTGGGGCTTTGCTTTTGCAAGAAGCGGTAGTGTCAGGACTTGTGGACTGGGATGTTACTCCAACACAGGCATTAGAATAGGGCCAGAACCAGTTGGGGTGGCAGCAGTGCTCTTGGAAAGGAAACAACAAGGGAAGGATTCTGCCAGCGTCAGGATTTTTTTTCTTCCCTGGACCTTCACCCCCCACCAGGTATTTGTGGGGGGGAAAGTTGTTAGAGGTCCCCAACCTTATTACAGGATCAATATCTCCCAAATTCCTTGGTTGGAAGCAACAGGGATTCAGCCACAGCTGGGGGTAAAAGTTTAAAGGGAAGTGTTACAGCAGTTGGGTTGAAGTGGAAATCGCTGTTCTACACACGTATGAAAATTTTAATTCTACAGACGGCCGCCTGTGCGCATGCCCAAACTGAGAGGAAAAAAACCCCACTGATGCACGCTCCTATGTGTGGACAGCGGGGAGCGATGTGGCTGCGCAGTGATCCGGAACAAGGAGGTGAGTGTGATCACGATTCTCCAGGTTAAAAAAGAACGCATTGGGACTAGAACAATTTAAACCGCTCCCAGCACGCTGTCTGACCACACCCAAAGAGTAGTTGTTGATGGCATTTCATCTGAATGGAGGGAGGTGTCCAGTGGGGTGCCACAGGGCTCAGTTCTGGGCCAGGTACTTTTCAATAAATGATCTGGATGAAGGTGTGGAGGGCTACTCATTAAATTAGCAGATGACAGGCTGGGGCAAGTGATGCTCTGTATTCTTGGTGCTGGGGCGGGACAACAGTGGGAGGGTTTCTAGTGTCCTGGCCCCACTGCTGGACTTCCTGATAGCATCTGGTATTTTTGGCCACTGTGTGACAGAGTGCTGGACTAGATGGGCCATTGGCCTGATCCAACATTGGCTTCTCTTCTGTTCTTAAATTCGCAGGTGGTTGCTCTTGGGGGCAGGGCTTGGGGTGGGGCTTCCCCTGCTGGCCAGCTGGCTGCTGGTGGGAAGGATCCTCCGAAATTGGAGAAACCCCCGTTGGGACCAGGAGTCTGGCAACCCTAGGGTCAAGCGAAGATCACAGCAGCAGGAGGCAAAAGGAGACACTGGGGAAAGGAGCCACACATGTCCTGAGGGGAGGGGGATTGGAAGATGAGGGGGACCTGGAGATGAGGGGGCAGGGCAAATTCAGGAGGGAGCGTTGCCACAAGCCCTGCCCCCCACCCCCGTGACTGTGGGCCTGTTGTCAGCTATTTCCACCTCATGCATAATTTTATAACCTCTATCATGCCCCCTCTTAGTCAGCTCTTTTCTAAACTGAAAAGCCCCCGTCTCTTCAACCTTTCCTCATCGGGAAGGTGCTTCATGTTGGCAGACTGTTTAGATAAAAATAAGTAGGTTTATTTAAAGAAGAACAAACTGTTATAGGACACAGAAGAGAGAGAACCTTAACTGTCTAGCCCAGGGGTATCAAACATGTGGTATGTGGGCCAGATCAGGCCCGCAGTGGAACTGGCTGTCTCCTGCTTCTTCTTTCAGTTCTGCTGCTGATGCTGCATTGTAACTTGCTTTGCCAGACTCTCTCAATCCCTAAGGAAAGAGAGCTAGGCAAGCTTCTGTTCCCTGCTCTGGCTGAGGCTCCTCCCCCTCCCCAACAGAGGGAGGAAATAAGTCAGAGCTTGCTTCCTGTCCAGGCTGCCTCAATTGCAGGGGAAAGAAAAGCAAGCCTTTTCTCCCCCTTTCTTTGGCTGTGGCTCCTCCCCAAAGGGAGGGAGGGAAGGACTGAGGTCTTGCTTTGCTTGGCTGCCTCAATCGCACAGGAGAAATACAAAGCAGCACCTTTAGGACCAACAAAGGTATAAGCTTACGTGTGCCTTGCTACAGCATGTGTGTGTTTTGTTGGGCTTATTCTCCAGAGTAAACATTCCCAAGTTCCTCAGCCTTTTCTCATAGGGCTTGGTCCCCAGGCCCCCAATCATCCTCCTCTCTCTCTCTTCTGCACTCACTCCATTCTGTTCATAACATTTTTAAATGAGGCCTCCAGAACTGCACACAATAATCCAGGTGAAGCCTGACCAACGCAGTGTACAGTGGGACTATGACATCTTATAATTTGGAAGTTATGCCTCTGTTGATACACCCCAAGATCTCATTAGCCCTTTTTGTCGCAGCATCACACAGGCTGCTCATGTGCTCATACACACATAGGCATCCAGCCGATTTGAGGAGGATCCCGTTGCGCCGGCACTGCATTGGGCAGTAGAGCGGAGCACAGCCAATCAGATAGCTGCTGCCATATGCACGAAAACACCCGGCACACGCTATAGAAGCGGGTTGCTCCCGGCTTTTCGGCTTCGTGTTCACACTTCCAGGAAGCGGAATAATGCGGGATAAAGGCACTCTTCGGGATTTGCTACCACTTTTATCAGGTATCTTTTAAACATGGGAGCGAAGCAGAACAGTGCGGGTTGCCTACGGGTGGGGAATGCCAGGCAGATGTGAAACGTGGCTGAAACGTGGCTATAGCAGGGCAAATTGCCAGTCTGAACTCAGCCATTGTCTACCACTTGCTATTGCATTATATTTGGAGGTTTGGTGCTATTGCCTCCAAAAATTTACACAAGATATTAGTTGGTCTCCAGGCTAACATCTCTGTAAGATCTGGAACTGGTCTCCATGACACATCATGGCAGTGAGCTGCACAGAGTCCTAGAAGGGACCTTCATGATGTCTTCACTGCAAAGAACAGGAACATTCAACATGGAGTCTTTTTGCTAGATACAAATAGGCAGAAAGGCCAGTGAGGAAATCATACTGAGGGGTACAGCTTTTAAACCTAAGCAGCCAAGAATGCAGGTGCTATCAGTATAGGACTGGCTTGCTTATCTAAGTGATCAACAGAAAACCCTGTGATAATATACATTGATTCTGTATAGGTCTTAGGTCTTCTTTTGTATCCCCAAAGCAGGTACCACATTTGGGTTGGAAACTGGAGGAACTTGCAACATATAGTATGGAGATATGTGGTTCAGAGGAAACCATCAAAACTCCTGCTGATCTTTGGGCAAACTTGAAATAGTTCTCTAGATCAGTGTCCAGATGGCTGGTCAAGTGTTCCCTCTTTTGCCAGTAAGTGTGCTTCCATCAAGTAGAATTTCTGTTTAACTTACTAAAGAAATCAGTTTTGCTCCAAGTGCTTCCTTCCCAGGAAAAACAGAAGAAATTTGAACAAGTAGCTTATCATAATCAAGAAGCAATAACAGTTGTGCAAACACCATGAGTATCATACTGAAAAAACAATAATGTGCCTTTGTTCAAGTGATTCCGCACAGCTTCTTTTCTTTATTTGCCATGGCTTGTAACCAACCAATAGTGCATCAAGCTCAATTCACAGAATGGAACTTCCTCATCTCTCCCTATTGCCACCCACTTGGACCCCCTGAAACACTTTCCTTGGGGCTCAGGGCCCCCCAGGAATGAAACTAGGCATGTTGTGAGAGGTCTGAAATGGGAAGGCACTTTGGACAAGGACCACTGGACTCTATAATGTTTGCAAAACTGTTTACAGTTGAAAACATCCACTGGTGGCTTGTGGGGTGATGTCTGAAAATAGTCCAACCTTCACCACTGTTTGCTGCTGATGAGAAAGGGAAAGGGATAGGCGGTGCAAAGTGACAATAGAGCAGAGCAGGAACTCAATGTCAAATCCTCAAAGGCTTATATGGGAGTAGATGCTTTTGGAGATACTTTAGGTCCCAAGTAGGGATGTAAAAGAAAATCTCATGCTCTTCAATTTGCCCCAGTGCAATGCTTCAAATGGAGTTATTTTGTCCTGTGGGATGGCATGACGCAAGTCAGAGTTCAAGTAGAATATCTCTCTTCTTTTTCTCTTGTTTGTTTTTCCTATCTTTCTGCCTTTTTCTGTTTATTTTACATTCCATCATTGTCTTTCTTACTTTTGCAGTTTAGGATTATACATCATGCCATGCCGAGTGTCCCACTGTGATCTGTAATAGTATTATTGGCTGGCCATGAATGATGGCTGACCATGGTTTTATTGGGTTGATCAGTCCAAGGTAAAAAAGGGGGGGCTCAGAATGGTTGGTAAATGGTAAATGGGTGCTAATTTTTAAATAATAGCCCCTGATGGTTCTGGCATGGAGATGGCAGGAGGTATTCTCTACATGTCTATATGTGCAAAGAAAGAAAAACAGTTTAATTGTTGATTTTAAAAAAAGTTAATCAGGTAACATGGATCAATTAAAAACCTACAGCAGAGGACAAAAGGTATCCTTTTAGGTTTTCCTTCTTCTAGAGCTAGAATCAAGCCCTATAGGAACTTAGGGACCAACAAGATCTTAGGAATAAAAGTTTTCAAGGGTCAAAGCTTCCTTCACCAAAGCTCCTTTTATCTTGAAAGATTATATCCCCCCGAAACTTGTTGGTTTCTAAGGTTTTTTGTTGTTGTTCAGTCGCACAGTCGAGTCCGACTCTTCACGACCCAATGGACCAGTTTACGCCAGGCCCTCCTGTCTTCCGCTGTCCGCTGAAGTTTGCTCAATTTCATGTTCGTCGCATCGATGACACTGTCTAACCATCTCATCCTTTGCCGTCCCCTTCTTCTTTGACCTTCAATCTTTCCCAGCATCAGGGTCTTCTCCAGTGAATGCTCCCTTCTCATTTGGTGGCCAAAGTATTTGAGCTTCAGCTTCAGGATCTGGCCTTCCAGGGAACAATCAGGGTTGATTTCTTTTACGATTGACTGATTTGATCTCCTTGCAGTCCAAGGGACTCTCAAGAGTCTTCTCCAGCACCATAGTTCAAAAGAATCTATTCTTCGGCGCTCGGCCTTCCTTATAGTCCAACTCTCGCAGCCATACATTACTATAGGGAATACCATTGCTTTGACCATGCGGACTTTTGTCGGCAAGGTGATGTCTCTGCTTTTTATCATGCTGTTTAGGTTTGCCATCGCTTTCCTCCCAAGGAGCAGGCGTCTTTTAATTTCATGGCTGCAGTCACCATCTGCAGTGATCTGGGATCCTAGGAACGTGAAGTCTTTCACTACTTCTACGACTTCCCCTTCTATTTGCCAAGGAGTGATGGGGCCAGATGCCATGATCTTAGTTTTTTTGATGTTGAGCTTCAAGCCCACTTTTGCGCTCTCCTCTTTCACACTGAGCAAGAGGCTCTTTAGGTCCTCTTCACTTTCTGCCATCAGAGTGGTATCGTCTGCATATCTGAGGTTATTGATCTTTTCCCCAGCAATCTTAACTCCGGCTTGTGATTCATCCAGGCCAGCATTTCACATGATGTACTCTGCATATAAGTTAAATAAGCAAGGTGACAATATACATCCTTGTCGTACTCCTTTTCCTATGCTAAACCAATCAGTTGTTCCATATCCGGTTCTAACTGTTGCTTCTTGACCCTTATACAGGTTTCTCAGGAGACATGTGAGGTGGTCCGGTACTCCCATCTCTTTAAGAACCTGCCATAATTTATTGTGATCCACACAATCAAAGGCTTTAGCATAGTCAATGAAGCAGAAGTAGATGTTTTTCTGGTACTCTCTTGCTTTCTTCATAATCCAGCGAATGTTGGCAATTTGATCTCTAGTTCCTCTACCTCTTCAAAACCCAGCTTGTACTTCTGGCAATTCTCTATCCATGTACTGTTGAAGCCTAGCTTGTAGGATTTTGAGCATGACCTTGCTAGCGTGTGAAATGAGTGCAATTGTGCGATAGTTTGAACATTCCTTGACATTGCCCTTCTTTGGGATTGGAATGTACACTGACCTTTTCCAATCCTGTGGCCACTGTTGTGTTTTCCAAATTTGTTGGCAAATTGAGTGCAGCACTTTAACAGCATCTTCTTTTAAGACTTTGAATAACTCAGCTGGGATACCATCACCTCCACTAGCTTTGTTGTTAGTAATGCTTTCTAAGGCCCATTTAACTTCGCTTTCCAGGATGTCTGGCTCAAGGTCAGTGATTATACCGTCGTGGTTGTCAAGGACATCGAGGTCCTTCTTGTATAGTTCTTCTGTGTATTCTTGCCATCTTTTCCTAATCTCTTCTGCTTCTGTTAGGTCCCTACCATTTTTGTCCTTTATCATGGCCAGCTTTGCATGGAACGTTCCCTTGATTTCTCCAATTTTCTTGAAGAGATCTCTAGTCCTTCCCAATCTATTGTTTTCCTCTATTACTTTGCATTGTTCATTCAGGAAAGCCTCCTTATCTCTCCTTGCTGTTCTCTGGAAATCTGCATTCAGTTGGGCAAATCTTTCCTTTTCCCCATTGCCTTTAGCTTTCCTTCTTTCCTCTGCTATGTGTAAAGCCTCATCAGACAGCCACTTGGCTTTTTTGCATTTCTTTTTCTTTGGGATGGCGGTGATTGCTGCCTCCTTTACAATGTCACGGACCTCTGTCCATAGTTCTTCAGGCACTCTGTCTATCAAATCTAGTCCCTTAAACCTATTCTTCACCTCTACTGTATATTCATCGGGGATGCGATCTAGGTCAAATCTGAATGGCCTAGTGGTTTTCCCAACTTTCTTCAATTTAAGTCTGAATTTTGCAATGAGTAGCTCATGATCTGAGCCACAGTCAGCTCCAGGTCTTGTTTTTACTGACTGGATAGAGCTTCTCCATCTTTGACTGCAAATTATATAGTCAATCTGATTTCGGTGTTGCCCATCTGGTGATGTCCATGTGTAGAGACGCCTCTTAGGTTGTTGGAAAAGAGTGTTCGCTATGACCAGCGTGTTCTCTTGACAAAACTCTGTTAGCCTTTGCCCTGCTTCATTTTGTTCTCCAAGGCCAAACTTGTCTGTTATTCCGGTTACTTTTTGATTTCCTACTTTAGCATTCCAGTCCCCTATGATGATGAGGACATCATTTTTTGGTGTTAGTTCTATAAGCTGTTGTAGGTCTTCATAGAACTGGTCCACTTCAGCCTCTTCTGCAGCAGTGGTTGGGGCATAGACTTGGATTACTGTGATATTGAATGGTTTGCCTTGGATTCGGACCGAGATCATTCTGTCATTTTTGAGGTTGTATCCCAATACTGCCTTTCTCACTCTCTTGTTGACTATAAAGGCCACACCATTTTTTCTACGGGATTCCTGGCCACAGTAGTAGATATAATGGTCTTCTGAGTTAAATTCGCCCATTCCTGTCCACTTTAGTTCACTGATTCCCAAGATGTCGATGTTCATTCTTGCCATCTCATTTTTGACCACGTCAAGCTTACCTTGATTCATAGACCTTACATTCCAGGTTCCTATGCAGTATTGTTCTTTGCAGCATCGGACTTTCCGTCAGACACATCCACAACTGAGCGTCCTTTCGGCTTTGGCCCAGCCGCTTCACTCTTTCTGGGGTTACTCGTACTTGCCCTCTGCTCTTCCCCAGTAGCATATTGGACACCTTCTGACCTGAGGGGCTCATCTTCCGGCGTCATATCTTTTAGCCTTTTGTTACTGTCCATGGGGTTTTCTTGGCAAAGATACTGGAGTGGGTTGCCATTTCCTTCTCCAGGGGATCACGCTTGGTCTGAGTTCTCTGCTGTGGCCTGTCCGTCCTGGGTGGCCCTCCACGGCATAGCCCACAGCCTCATCGAACCACGCAAGCCCCCTCGCCACGACAAGGCAGTGATCCATGAGGGAGGGTTTCTAAGGTACTACTGAACTAACTTCTCCAGTGGAGGCCAACATGGCTACCCTCTGAAATAGTCCTTCTTCTAATTTACCATATGAAGGGCAAAGAAAACAATAAAGTCCGGAAGTTGTATGTTTGTTTAGATTTTAATGTTATGGCCCGCTTTAACAATTTTTATATTGTGATGAGCACTTTGCACCTTAAGCACTTTGGTGGAGACACAGTAAAATATTTTAAACCAAACGAACAACAAATAAAATGATAAGTCACTAACTGTAACACACTAATATTTGGTTATTTAAAGAATGTGTATATACTTGGATTTTGCATAGCAATGTCACAGGATATGGGTTGGATCCTGCAGTTTTTCAATGGGAAGTGTGGACAGATCTCCCCTCTCCCCAGCGGCCATTACCATCCTTGTGGAACCCATTGGGAGCAGGGTCAGGAGGAGGATGCAGTGGGGAGGGAGAAGGGGTGCAGTCTCTCCCACCCACTTCTTCTGGGAGTGGAGCTCTGCTGATATTTCATTCCTTTCCTTTACCCCGTTCAGCCTCCTAACCTGCACAGCTATTGCTCCTCATGGGTCCTACAATCTCAGGGATAAACTGTGGACTTGGAAATGGCTGCTGGGAAAGAGGGGAGAGTTGAGAAGATTGGGGATCCTTGTGTAGTCCTTGCACTGGATCCAGCCCTATCCCTTTTTCATTTTATGGCCTTTTAACCCCGTTGCTCAATTTTGTGGGGCTTCCCCCCACTTATGTGTGCATATAACTGCAGAATGAAGTTCAGTTCATGTCTCTGATGTTGCAGATTCACAAAAACTTATGCTACAATAGATCTATTATTAAGCTTTAAGGAGCCATATAACACCTTTTTGGTTTTCCTGAGACAGACTAACATGGCTACCTGTTTGAATTTCTAAACCTAAAAGGCACTCAAATTGAATCAGTTCTCAGGAAATGAAACCATAGGTAATTGGGAAAATAAAGCCACTCCCACCAAAACCTGGGTAAACAGAAAGAGCACACAACACTGTTTCAAGTGGCCAGTTATGGCTGATATCCAGCATGTTGGCTGTAATCTCAGAGATGACATAAGAATGTCCCATCTATTATTTCCAGGAGTTTTGCCAGAAGAAAATCTGTATAAATACCAGAGGCTCCAGCAAAACCTTTCGGAGCTTCTTCAAGGTTGCCTTTCTTAAGACTTTTGCTTCTACTGTCACTGAGGTCATAGCCTGTGGTTGACCATGATGACTCTTTACCTTCTCTTTGGTGTTGCCTTCTTGGTTTTCCAGGTTCAAGGCCAGGATAATTTATCAATCCAGAATCTAGGCTCTGGCAATAATGGATCTGTCAGTGTTCCAGAAATCGGTAAGCTGGGCTGAACTCAGGGACTTTGGTTGTCAGTCAGAGGACTGCAGGGGTGTATAAGAATCCTGCCAGCAGGAGAAGAAATTGTGGGAAGATGGCTGCCAGAGATTGTTAGATTCAGGTAAAGTGTTTTTGTCTCACCTACTGCAGATATTTAAACCCTGGGCATAGCTAAGGACATGAATTCAAGGGCAAGAGCATAAGGGTTCCTGGTCCTCACACACACAAAATAATTCACTTTCAATCCACTTTCAGTGCACTTTCTAACTGGATTTTGCCAGTTCACACAGTGTGTGTGACTGCAGCCTAAGTCTTGCAGCCTGTGGCACTACCCTGGACACCAGCATAGGATGTTTTGTGTTCTTTTTTTGTTTAATTTATTTAATTCTGTTTAAATGTAATGCATTTTTGTAAGCTGCTAGCTGGATCCAAACCTTTAAATCAACCATGGTTCTCTGGGGCAAGACAGAGTAATCTCTGGTGACCAGGACAGTTCCCTAATTGGTTTACAAATCTGTCATAGACTCATCCTGAGTATTAGCTCTCAGTTACTCTAATTTTATGTGACGAAATTCTGATAGCAGAACAGAAAGTGGGGAACTGGCTTTTATGCATCTAGATTCAGCATCCACTCAGCCATCCAAAGATTTTCACAACATCTGTCAGCAGCCTTGCGCCTTCCATCAAGGTTTGTCAGTACTAAAAGACTTGCACTGGAAATTAGCAAAGATTACACCAACTTCATTCATGCATTCGTTTGTTCGTTCATTCATTCGTTTGTTAGTTCATTAATTTGTTCATTCATCAGTTCATTCAATTGTTTCTTCACTCGTTAAAAAATCAAAAAAGGTGAATTTTGAACTTTGAGTTTCAACTTTGATAGAGTAATGAAAAGACCAAATTTTGTAAATGTGCAAGGTTTTGCAAGTTGAAAGCCTTCTCTTCTTGGTAGGCTGAGTGGGCCCGCAAACATGAAACAAAGTACCTACTTCTTCATTACATTTCCAGCATAATTTGAAAGTACCCGTCAGCACTTTTACAGGCCTTCCAGGTGTAAGGTACCACCCATACATATGTTTAAGATGTTTTCCCTTATACCTTTCCCTTTCCCTTATACCTTATACAAATATAGGTATATTTGATGATATCTTTTAGTGAGTCACTTCCTCATGCAGTTCCTTCCAAAGATCCTCATGCAGTTCCTGCCAAATAACCTCTGAGACATTTATATGCAATTCTTTCTCCCACCTGTTCATATAGATAGACCATACTTTCAGGTTGCTGTCACACATGCAAAAAAAATGGGGGGGAAGTGAGGAATTTTACCCGGAGTTGCATGATCACACCTCCCTTTGAAGGTGCAGTCTGTCAGTGTGTGATCATGCAACTGTGGATCTTTTTTTTGTGTGCTGTTTTTTCCCCATGTGCATCTCCGCACCAAGGGCTCCCTATGGAGTTTGTGATGATGTGCATACTGCGAAGGGGGGAAAAAACAACAACACAGAGTTGGAATGGCCTGATCAGACCATCCCGACACCATGAGAGCATGCTGGAGCTATCAGATATGGGAAAGTCCATCCGTTGCCTGTCGCAACCCGTTAACTATCGGATTTTCCCTGGTGTCTTTTAACTCTGCTTCTGCGGCAGAGCAGAATGGGTTGTCGGTGGCTGCAGGGTGCTTCCCAGGTGTTGTTGTCTGATTGTGCCCTTTAAATCTGCCCAGCATTCACACCTATGTTGGGTCTAATTGTGTGTATGATCACAGCCTCAGAGAGGTACACTACCTTTCAATATGGAGTTGTATTTATACAGACAACTTCTAAGAAAATTTGACAGTCAGGGCCTCGCTGCTACCCAGAAAGCAAAACCAGAATGTAAACTGGGAGAGCCAGTTTGATGTAGTGGTTAAGTGTGCAGACTCTTATCTGGGAGAACCGGGTTTGATTCCCCACTCCTCCACTTGCACCTGCTGATGTGACCTTGGATCAGTCACAAGCTCTGGCACAGCTGTTCTCTCAAGGACAGTTTGTGTTAGAGTTCTCTCAGCCCCACCTACCTCACAGGGTGTCTGTTGTGGGGAGGGGAAGGGAAAGGAGTTTGTAAGCCGCTCTGAGACGCCTTTGGGCAGTGAAATGCGGGGTATAAATCCAATCTCTTCTTCTTCTTCTAAACTTCAAAATAGGGTTGCCAACCTCCAGATGGGGCTGGAGATGTCCTGGAATTAAAACTGATCTTTAGACTACATAAATCTATTTATTTTTTTAAATTTAAAACATTTATTCCACTTCTCCTGGAGGAAATGGCTGCTTTTAATGCAGACTGTATGGTTATACCCTACCAAGGTCCCTCCTCTCCCTAAACCCCACCTTCCCAGGCATTACCTTAAAATCTCCAGGTTTTTCTGAACCTGGAGCTGGCTAGCAATCCTAGGGAGGAGACAACCAAAAGAGTGAATATGAGAACATAAGAAGAGCCCTGCTGGAGCCCTGCAGTGGTCCACCTAGGCCAGTATCCAGTCTCACACAGTGGCTAATCAGTTCCTCCAGGGGGCCAACAACAAGATATAGGGACGAAGGCCTTCCCCCGATGTTACCTCCTGACACTAGGATTCAGAGGTTTACAGCCTCGGCATGTGGAGGTTCCCTTCCATTACCACAGCTAGCAACCACTGATGCAGCTATCTTCCACGAATCTGTCTAATCCTTTTTAAAAGTGATCTGAGCCTGTAGCCATCACCACCTCAGCCGGCAACAAACCAATCCTGGGCTCAACTGACAATCTTTCTTTTTTTCCTCATGTGTCTTTTACTTTTGAAGGGAACCCCAGAGTGGCCGGTGTGCTCGAGTGCCTCAGACAAGAGGGGGTCTGCCTCCCTACGTGCAAGGGTGCTCTTCAGTCTCTTGGAGCCTGTTCGCAAGTGCTTCAGTGCTGCAAGGCCGCTTTACAGAAAGCCTGAGCAACAGAACCTCCAGAGGCACTGCCTGGATCCTCAACAGAGGCAGAGAAATCACTTGTTGCTGTCTCCTAATCACTTGCTTGTCTCCCATAATCCTGCCCTTTTGCTAATACATAAATCTTGCATGTCAGCCACCTCCCAGTTATTCTGTTTTATTCCTTTCTTCCTCCTGTGTGGTGTTAGTGAACCTCATCAAGTCAAGAACCACCGGGTTGATAAATGTAATTCCTTTTAAAAAGTATACTCTCCATTACAATGTGGGGTTGAAGGGCTTCCAGCATGTTACCCATAAAAACACTACAAAAAATACAGGAAAGAACACCATGCATTGTACAGCTTTAAAACTATAGTCCAAGTACAAAAAAAACCCTAATTCATGCAAAGATCATGGAAAGGTTTGTCAGACTCCAGGAGGGTTCTAGAGATCTCCTGGAATTACAACTGATCTCCAGTTTACAGAGATTAGTTTTGCTGGAGAAAATGGCAGCTTTGGCATTATGCCCTGCTGAGGTCCATCCCCTCCCCTCCCCAAACTTCACCCTCCCCAGGCTCCCCCCCCCAAATCTCCAGAAGTTTCCCAAAGGCTGTAGGCAGGGCTTTTTTTGTAGAAAGAGCCCAGCAGGAACTCATTAGCATAATAGGCCACACCCAACAGCAGAAACTCATTAGCATATAACGCCACACCCCTGATAGCACAGCTCATTAGGCCACACCCCCATGTTACCAGAAGTGTGGTCATCCAGCCACACCCACCTTTTGCTTCTTCTTCTGTTTACCTTGTTTGTTGTCAAAACCCAGGGCTTTTTTTTGCAGCAGGAACTCCTTTGCATGTTAGGCCACACACCCCTAATGAGTTCCTGCTGGGCGTGGTCAACTCAGGAGCCAGCCGGAACTCCCTTCCTGTGCATTCCTGCCCAAAAATAGCCCTGGCTGTAGGTAATCAAACACAGCCTCAAAACATTTGCAAAAACTAACCAGACAAGGCACTTTACCCATATCCTCTGGCAGACTATGCCATAGTATGGGTGTTACCAATGGTTCCCAACCTCTAGGTCAGGCCTGGAGGCCTTCTGAAATTACACCTGATTTCCAGACTAAAGAGATGAGTGCCGCAAAAGAAAATGACTGCTTTGGAGGTTGCACTTTATGGCATTATACCCCAACGAGGTACTGTCCCTCATCAATCCCCACCTCCCCAAACCCCACCCCAAAATTTCCAGAAATTTCCCAACCCAGAGCTGGTGACCCTAGGGTACCACTGAAAATGCTGAAAATCTAACAGAGGTCAGAGGAAACTCTTGAAAGGATGGGACTTCCAAAAGCAACTGTTGGATACTGGCATCATGGGGATTTAGACTAATCTACCATGTTCCAAGGACAGAGCCCAGCTTTTATTTTACATATTACATATTATACAACTTGGGCCTAAATGCTCTAACTGGAACCTCTATAGCAGTTATCTCTAACTGTTCCTTTAACATCAATTTGACTTGCATGTCATGAAAACTTTAGGTGCCCATTTTCACACCTTAAGTCTCTGTTAAAGGGACAGGATATATTTCTCTGGGCCTCTTGACAACCCTACTTACATCATCTACTGATTCTTCCTCCCAGGCTCCACCCAGTAACAGATGGCCTCTCCTCTAAACACCAACACTTATGAACTGTTATAGTCTTTTTGTGAACTCTTTACCATGAGACGGTCAATGCAAAGAAACAAATGAGTGAGTCTGTGCAAATACATGGGTTCCAGATAATAAAAGGCATTATAGAACAAGGCCAGCACATTGAAGTGGAGTCAGGAGTACAGAGGCTTCCAACTGGAGAACAAGATGTCCTGTCCCTTTAATATAGGTCTGGTTAACTGGAGATGTTACTTACTCCGTTGCCATGAAAAGTTTCCAGTACCCATTTCTACACTTATTTATTTAACTTCTACCCCGCCCTCCCCGCCAAGGCAGGCTCAGGGCAGCTCAAATAAAACCGATAAAACAATAGACATTTCAGTATAAAAACAATAAGAAACAATTTAAAACAGTTAATATAACAATGGCGGTACAATATACTAAAGTGCATTGAGATCAATTCAGCGGTGCTACCATTCTAGGTAACTTCTAGCTCTAGGTCGACCCTGGGCCTGACTGATAGGTTGCAGCTCCTATCAGAATGCCTGCCAGAAAAGTTCCATTTTCACGGCCCTGCGGAACTGTGACAGGTCCCACAGGGCCCTGATCTCACTGGGGAGCTCATTCCAATAGGTCCGGGCCGCCAAGGAAAACACTGGTCCTCGTCGATGTCAGCCTGGCATCTTTCGGCCCAGGAAGGGCCAAGCAGTTTTGTGAACCTGATTGCAGAGCTCTCTGGGGAACATGGGGAAAGGTGGTCCCTCAGGTAGGCAGGTCCCTGACCATAAAGGGCTTTAAAGGTCAAAACCAGCACCTTGAAGCGGATCCAGTATACACCTCTCTTAAAAGACAGGACATTTTCTGCAGGCATTTTGGTAACCCTATGTGTACATGCCAAGTACCAACACCAGCCAGAAGTTGGGCTGTTGCATTCTGCACATGTTGAAATTGTTGATACTACAATCCCAAGAACATTTTCCTAGGAGTAAACCTCACTGCATAAAATGGGACTTATTGCCAAGAAGATCTGCTTAAGGCCTGCTTGCTGAGTTCTCTTCAAGGGTCATACAGAATCAATTACTTTTGCATAATTTGGATATGAATACATAATTATGAAGATTAAAGGCATGTTTTATCTACTGCCTTCTCATAAAAACAAATCTTTGCTTCAGTGGGAGGAAATTAGTTCCACAAAAGCCTGGTAACTAGTTCAGTCATTGATGCTAGCTGGGTAGCATCATCCTAGTAATGGAAGTATTTTTTTTGTCATGCTAGGATGTATTTATTTATTTATTTATTTATTTATTTATTCAACTTTCTATCCCGCTCACTCCCTAAGGGCTCTGAGCGGCTTACATATATATTGGGTCCAACATTCCTAGCCTAGGGCCACATATGTGCAGGGGGAGGTGAATATCCTACCAGGCACCCATATTCTGTAGCAGATCTTCTGTTGCGAGGGGGACAGTCCGGCGGCAACCTCTCTCCAGCGCTGGTCTTTGTTATGAAGTTCCACCTTCCTGGCGCTTGCGAATCCACCTCCAGGCCGGATCCACTCTGCACTTTCACGCATGCTTCGCAGCGGCCTCTGTCCATGTCAGGCTCCGGCCTGCTGCATTGCTCCACCTCTGTGCTTCGTTGGTCCGGCCTCCTTCCTTCGCCTTGCCTCGCCAGCCGCCATGGCTCCTCCACCGCCCATCACCTTCTGCCATCCGTCGCTCTCCACCGTCACTGCTACAGGGGCAGGTGCCCCCCTGCTTTAATAGCAGGTACCCTGTTTATCTAATCACCCTTTAACGGGCTTTCGAACTGCTGGGTGGGCGGGAGCTGGGACAAGGGCCAGGAGCTCACCCTGACCGCAGCGGGATTTGAACAGCCGAAGCTATTCGAACAGTTGTTAAGGCAGGCATTCCTTTACTGCCTGTGCCACTGCTCCCTTACTATGTAATATTACTAAGATTCTGGATTCTACCTCCCACCTGTCAAAGTTAAATTTTTCTCGATTCTGTGTCTCTGCATGTTGCAAGCAAACCTGTTGCTCAGTCAGCAGACACACTCTCACATAAGAAGAGGCTGGATATACAAGGTCCAAATGTATTGGCTACAATTGCATTGTCCCTCTGAGCCTGAACTTCATGATCATCCACCCTATTTCCCCCCGTGTGCACCAGAAGAATAAAACAGGATTAAAAAAAACCCTCACCCTTTGCCTCATCTCCACTACCATATCAACACTGACTCTTCTCTCCAGTGGTGAAGAAGAAGAAGAGATTGGATTTATACCCTGCCCTTCACTACCCGAAGGGTCACAATCTCCTTTCCCTTCCCCTCCCCACAACAGACACCTTGTGAGGTAGCTGGGGCTGAGAGAGCTCTTCCAAGAACTGCTCTTTCAAGAATAGCTCTGACAGAACTATGACTCGCCCAGGGTCAGCCAGCAGTTGCAAGTGGAGGAGTGGGGAATCAAACTCACTTCTCCCAGATTAGAGTCTGCACACTTAACCACTACACCAAACTGGCACTCAATCCCAATCCCAATCCCAATCCCAGCTCATCTTCAGACATGAAGAATCTCTACTTGTTTTTAGCTACTGGCTTCTTGGTTTCTTTGGTCAAGGCACATTCAGCACTTGAAAATAATGCTCAGAACACTGATATGAAATCACATCCAAATAATCAAGTGAATGGTGAGTTAGACTAAAATTCTACATTGGGATGTGTGTGTGTGGGTGTGCACGGGCACGTATGAAATGTCCATGTATGGGGGGATTAATAATGCAGAGTTATGTCTCCATGTCCTAAAACTAAGTATCTGCATTCACACAGGCCTGCTTATATATGCCCTGAGAGAAAACAGTGGAACGTGTTCCAACTTAATGTTCCCTCCAGCAGGCTAGAGGTATTATGTCTAGGTTTTATGTGTTACCATTGTTTGGTTCACCAGGGAAAAAAGTTCTGCTGGGTTGGGGTTAAGGAAATTTCTTCCAGAAACCATGTCTATTGAATGACTCTGATCACCTCGACCCAGGTTGTCACAGATACTTTCAAACATCTTAAAACGAGCAGCATTGGTAGTGGCACCAGGGATTACAACTCGACCAAGTTCTTGAAAAAGTAAAGTTTTGCAGTTCTGACGTTTCCTCTACCACAATTATCCATCACTCCCTTTCCCACCATATATGGACATTTATATCCCACACCTTGTACACAAAACCTGTCTCCTTTCTCCCCTTATAGATCGAATAAAGAAGAGGAGCCCTATTGTGTGTAGATCAAGAATGGGTTTTGTCAACATTTCTGCCAGCCGCATAAGAGATCTGTTGCACAGTGTTTTCCAGACATTCACTGCTATTTGGTTAAATAAACAAAGACCTATTAATTGGAGGAAGCCCAGAAACAGCAGCCTGAAACTTCACCATGGATCAAAGGAACCACATACTTGCCCAGACTGACTGACAGCTGGTTTGCCTTGTCTCTTGCATTACAAATAAATCTGGCATCCATCTCACTTGATCGTTAATTTATTTCTAGGCTCTCTAAAGGTCATAATAGATACCATACCTTGTATGAAATGGCCATGAGGCATCCTAATGGATTACAGAGCAGGGTTCCTGCTACTCTTACTAGCAAGAACATTGCAGCTCCATGGCTGTGTCCAATATGAGAATTTTTACATTTTTTCCTTTGCATTTAAATCTTCTCTTCTGTCTACCGTATGGCTGGATGCATATGCCTTGAGATAGCACTGCAAAAAAGCAGATTTTGTATCATTCTATGCATGAATTCATCACTACATTTACAAAAATGGTCTGTGAGGCAGGATTTAATTGCATCCTCAGAAATGAGTGGGATTATGGAAAGAGTGCACTAGGAGGCACTGCTGCCAAGGGGTAAGCAGAAAATGCCCAAAGATCTGACTGCAAGGTTTTGCCTCCTCTACTGTTAGAAACAAGATATTGTCATGTAATTTAATAAAGATCATGTATAGCATGTAGAATTTAATATTGTTGCCAGAGGCACTGCCTTTTACTCTTGGGTAGCCCCAAAGTAGGGGCACCCTACTTTCTAACCTGAACCAAAGTCCCCAAAAGCCAAGCACTCTCAGCTTGAACCACAGAGTCAGACTGCGAGTGCTGTGCAAAAAGGGATTTCATATTCAGGTTTCATAAGGTGACCTCAGAGCAAGTCTCCAGTCTTCCCCCTCCACCCAGCAGAGATTATGTTTATGGAATGACAATGGGTTCTACCAGGTAAAGTACCTACATTTCTAAATCCCTATTTAGAGGCCATCTGACAGTTAACTCTATCTCCAGTAATTCTTTGTCTGAATTCTTTGTCTTTCCTGCTCTGTTCCTCAAGAATACTGGGATAAACCAATCAATCATTCCAATGTTTAGTGATCCTTCCTGACGCTAATCAGGGATGTCTCCCACATTTTGTCTTCCCTGGCTAGGACCATTAGTAAGCAATGTTCCCTCTAAGCTGTGGAGCCTTGTGAGCAAAAATTCTACTTTGTGAGCTACCGGCATACAAGTTGTGAGCAAGCGACTTGGCTGCTGCAGAAATCAGTTTGCTCTGGAGCCCGCCTTCCTGAGCGGAGACAAAAATGTGTGAGCCGGAGGGTAAAAAACTGTGAGCTAGCTCACACCAACTCAGCTTAGAGGGAACATAGTTAGTAAGTCAGATAATCCATTTAACTAGCTACCCAACACCTGGCTTCTGTTGTTAAATCCAGACCGTGCCTCTCTGGAAGCTCATTGGTCATACCTAAGGTCTGCCCCTACTGGCATCACACACCCCTGGGACTCATCATTGGTCCAGGTAATCTATTGTTCTCACCTAAGACCAGCCCCTAGGGCTGCCCATTGGTCTGCATTCTTTGCCAATGCCTATATCCCAGCACATTCATGGCCATAGATGGTGTGTTTTCTGCCATGATCCAAGATGGCAGTCGACCCCCAGACTCTCTCTGAGTTTGGGCCACTATCCTTTCTTCATGGACCTCTGCACATCCGAACAGGCTGTATCACCTCTCTATAAGCCACCAATCACCTCTGTTTCCTTAGTTCTATATTGCATGAATATTGTTTGCATACTTGAGAATATTTAGTAAAGAAATCATTATTTTAGCCACCCAGTTTCTGTGTCTGTTCCTGTGTTCTTGGGAATTCTAACTCTGGTATACACAGGTCAGATCCTATAGATAAGCCAATTGCATATTAATAATTGTAATTCCCCATCTTTATTAAATAATAGAGCAATTTGGCTAACAAAAGGCCTTCTCCATCAGTCAGTATTTTATCATCTTATATTTTAATAGAGAAGAGTAGTTTCATCTGTGAATATCTAAATCTGTGGATTGGGGTAAAACAGAAAGAAAACACTTCTTCAGACTTGGAAGGAACCCCCCTCCATGTTTGCAGAAAAATCTGGAAATTAAAAAACAACAACGGGGGGATTGTATCCCCCTCCCTCAAATAAAGTACTGTCTGTGCATGTGCACACAAGGCACGTACTTCTGCTTCCTCCTCCAGGCATCAGTGGCAGCGATGGTGGGGGGTGGATGGAAACTGCAGCAGCTCCAGCAACAGCTGTGGTAATGGAAGCAAAGCTATGTGGCAGGCCCGACAGAGGTGGTGGTGATGTGTGTGTGTGAGAGAGCTGCAGAAGCAGCAGCAATGGCAGTTGTGATGGGGGGGGTGAGGAACCCTCAGCAGGCCCACCACTGAACTTGCCTTGAAAGGGCAGAGATGATCTAAATATGGAATATGATCAAATCTGCCCTGTAATACTTCAGAGCGGATGGCATTAAGGCAAGCTAAAGTGAATGGCCTAACAAGGTGGGGGGGCATTAGGTGTCTCATGTATAGTGGCGGAGTCCAAGTATGGCCCATTCTGCATCTAGCATTCACTCTGCTGATTTACCAAACCTACTTTGTAACAGAAATTCCCCTCTACATCGCATGCCACTTTCACTTTCTTTGATTGTCGGATTTTATGGTAGCCTCCGCACTGCATGCCGGTTTCATTTCCTTTGATCTCTAGGTTTTATGGTACTGTCTGCATAGATCTCTGGCCATTTTATGGTTGTTCAGGGGTAACTCTGCTGTCAGTAAGCCATTGGCCTGGGGTATTTGAATATGGTTTTGAACTGCATCTTTTTCTGTTTCAGTGTGGGTTTGGTCAAACAATGGAGTGAATGCTAGATGCAGAATGGGCCTATAGAAGAAGAAAAAGAGAAGAAGAGATTGGATTTATACCCCGCCCTTCACTTGGAGTCTCAGAGCAGTTTACAGACTCCTTTCCCTTCCCCTCCCCACAACAGACACCCTGTGAGGTAGGCGAGGCTGAGAGAACTCTAACACAAACTGCTCTTTCAGGAACAGCTGTGCCAGAGCTTGTGACTGACCCAAGGTCACATCAGCAGGTGCAAGTGGAGGAGTGGGGAATCAAACCTGGTTCTCCCAGAATAGAGTCCACACACTTAACCACTACACCAAACTGGCTCTCCATCTGATCAGGGAGTAGCCAGCAGTGGATTAACAGGGAAGCCCAGGTGGGAGCAATCATGAACAGGGTGGAGGCAGAGGGGCCAGGAAACAAAAGGGAGAGACAGGGGAGTTTAGAAGAGGAAGAAGACAGGGCTGGAGTGCATCTGCCAGGAGACAAGACCATGCAAGAAAGGGATGGGAAAGCTGACAGAGGTGATGGGGATCTGGACTGCAGCAGTAATAGCCACAAGCCCGGGAAAGATCACTGGGAAAGTTCAGACTTCAGAGTTATCAGAGAAGGTGAAGTAAAATATGCAATCAAAATGGTAGCCATCGGCCTTACTAGAGGAGAAAGGACTGGCCTTGAGGGAAGAGCTGTCAGAGGGCCAATGAGGGCTGAGACAATTATAAACGGAGAAGCAACTCCAGTGAGAGACTGTCTGGCAAACAGGGAAGCTGAGCATTTGCAGTAGAGTACCAGTGGAGTCTTAGTTGCTCCTGGGGAGACACCTTGTGGTTAAGACAGTTAAGACACTGAACTACAGACCAGGGCTGTTGTGATGATAAAATGGTGAAGAATTATGTAAGCTGCTTTGGGTTTCCATTGTGGAGAAATGTGGGGTATAAGTGGAGTAAATAAATACTTCTATGGCCAAAGATTTGGGGCATATAAATATAAGGTTGGTGGATAGATTGGAAAGAGAGAAAGAAACTGGGAAAGGTGAGAATATGAAGGCTGCCAGGAGAAAGGAAAGAGGGAATACTGTGGGGAGGAGGATACAGGGGAAAATCAGGTGCCCCCATGCAAGGCTTTGTGGGTTCCCCCCATGCAACTCAGCCCACCTTGGTTGCTGCTACTGCAAAATTCAACTATAGTTTTCCCAGGTAGAGGCTGTGAGGGAGAGGGGAGAAGGGAAACCTGAAGACATAGGGGAAGATAAAGGTAGGTTGGCTGGTGGGTGAGAAGGAGAGAAGAAAGCAGGAAAAGCAGAAGGAAGGGAAAGAGAAAATAGTGGGGAAGGGTTAAATGAGACCCCCCACAAGTCCTTGAGGATTCCCCGATTCTTGTTTTGTATTTGTGTCAAGGCAGAATTACCAGTTTAGTGTATGTTTTGTTGCTGCAAGCAATGGCCAATGATATTAGAATGAGAATATACAACAAAGGAAGTATTCATCTCATTTCCTGAACTGGATTCCATTCTTGGTTTCTATTCCTTCCTTGGGACTATGGGTGTAGACTTTCCAATTTCCCGGAGGCTGGGGCTGGACCAGAGGCATTGCTAAGTCATTAAAACAACCGGGACCCAATGACATCATAGGGAGGAGCTAGTGACATCACAGGCCATTGTCACTATCTATGGAGGTGAAGCCATGTGGGATTTAGTAGAGATGTTCTGGGATTGGAATGACAAACCGTGGGTGTAGTAGAGGTGTTCTGGGATTGGAATGACAAACCCTGGGAGTAGTAGAGGTGTTCTGGGATTGGAATGACAAACCCAAACACTCTTATTTTTGGTAGAATGACACCCCTCCCCTCCTCCACCTGGCTGTTGTGCATCCTACATGAAGCAGGGTGATTCAGCAAATGCAAGCCAATGCCAGTGGTCTGCATCCACCAACTCACACAGCAGAACCAGAGCTTGCAGTTTCAGCACTGGAGCTAGAGATACCAGCCTTCAGGTGGGACCTGGGGATCCCCTGGAATTACAGCTCATTTTGAGACTACAAAGATTAGTTTCCCTGAAGGAAATGGATGTTCTGGAGGGTGGACTCTATGGTGTTATACCCCACTAAGATCCCAGATCCCAGTCCTCCCAAGGCTCCATCCCCAAATCTCCAGGAGTTTCCCAACTTATACCAGGCCACCCATCCCCCCCTCATACCCCAGAGGTGTCCAGGGGGAACCTGGCAACCCTAATTAGGGAGGTTTTAACAAGGGAGGGAGGGGAGAGGTGGAAAGAAAGCAAATAGATGGGGAGACAGGAAAGAAAGAAAGGAGAGAGAGAGGGAGGAGAGAGATGAAAAAAGCAAATAGATGGGGAGGGAGGAAAGAAGGAGAGAAATTGAAAGAAAGCCAATAGATGGGGGAGGAAGGAAGGAGAGATGGAAAGAAAGTAAATAGATGGGGGAGGAAGGAAGAAAGAAAGAGAAAGAAAGAAAGAAAAGACGGGGAGACAGGAAAGAAAAGAAGGAAGGAAGGAGGGAGGGAGGGGAGAGTTGGAAAGGGAGGGCTGCAAGCAAGAGTGCTTTCTGGTGCCCAGGAATCCTCCTGCATGCTAGCATGCGCACACACCCCTCCTCCAATGCAATGGAAAATTGACTAGCAAAGTTCCCCTAGGCACGCATGCATCCCCCCACCCCCAGCCTCCTCCAATGCAAAGAAAAGTCTACTGGTGAAGTTCCCCTTTGAAAGTGTGACTGCAGCAGCCGGCAAGGACTGGCTGGGAAAGGGAAACTGGCTGCGAATCACCAGTGGAGCAAGGGAGGCCTGACTGAAGGGATGGATGGAGCACCTAGGCCCCCATCAGGCAGGATACAGAGATGGAGGGCTGCATCAGGATCCCCGGAGCCTTGCTCCAACAGGGGGAGAGATCCATAACAAACCAGGGCCCAATCACCCCCTCGGCCATCCAGGAGCAGTTGATGGGGGCTGGCTTCTTGTTGCAGTCCCGAACTGGGCTGGGGGAGAGCTCCTGCACCTTTGGGAAGGCAGAAATCCAACTGGTGCTTCATCCCCGCCACCTAATCCTCCCACATGGCTGCCCAACCCACTCTGAAAACATCCCCCTGCCCTTGCTGCCCCAGCCAGCTCCAGTCCTTACCTTACTCTGGCAGGAAAACAGTGAAAGTGAAGCCACATGCAGCCTCCAGGTTCCAGCTCCTTCAGGCTGAACTGAGGGCTGCTGGGAGCTGGGGGTGGGTGGGGCTTAGCTTCCAGGAAGCAAGCCCCTGCCCTGACTTCCCTCCAAGTCCCAACCCATCCAAAAGAAAGTGGAGGGAAAAAACCCTTCACTTTCAAAATGGGGTGGGGGGTGTGGGGAATGGGTGGCAAGGCTCTGGTTGCCCCCGGGGGAGGCTCAGTACCCTATGCAAAATTTTGGGGAAGGGCATCAGTTCCCCAGCCCCCACATAGTCTACGCCTATGCTTGGAACTCTCCAGAATTGCCTCCTTGATTATTTTCTAGGTTTTTTTCTCTAAGCCAGGAGGGCTGGGAGACAGAACCTAGGAGAGAGCTGCTGGAAAAGTGAGTGTTTTTTGCCATTCCTAAACTGCTAAATTACTGGGGATCATTAAGGATCATACCGACCTTCCAGATTCTTTTTAGATCCATTCCTGTATGTACACTTTAACAGAATAAGCTGTCTGGGCATGTCAAACATAGAATTTGCCTTTTTCACTGCTGCAGCACACTGGATTGACCCTTTTATTGAGTAATTCACTACGATCCCAAGATCATTTTCCCTCTCAGTCTCAGCAAGTTCAGACCCTGTCAGCCTATACTTGAAGTAGGGATTTTTTTTGTCCCAATATACATCACTTTACACTTACCAGCACTGAACTTCACTTTCCACATTGTTGCCCATTCACCCAGTTTGTGGAAGTTCTCTTGGAGCTCTTCATAGCCAGCCTTGGTTTTCACCATCCTGAATAATTTGGTGTCATCTGCAAACTTGGTCACTACTCATCCCCAGTTCCAGATCATTGATTAATAAATTAAATAGTACCAGCCCCAATACCAACCCTTGTTGGACCCACTGCTTACTTCCCTCTGTTGTGAAAACTGTCCATTGATTCCTACTCTTTGCTTCCTGCCATTTAATCAGTTTTTAATCCATAAAAGAACCTGTCCTCTTCTCCAATGACTGCTAAGTTTACTTAGGAGTCTTTGGTGAGGTAAATTGTCAAAAGCCCCTGCTGTCGGTAAGCCACCTGCGCTGATTGCCAAGGGGGTACCTGGCAATCCTATCTCCACTGTTGCTCTAGTTATCTCCCATTTCTTTTTATTTTTTGCAACTTCTCAGTAAATCAAAGGGCTTCCTGGATTGTTAGAGACCAGAACAAGGACTCCTAAGAGCAACTGTTTCAATTGCCCAGGTAATTTTCTCATTCCACAAGTCAACCAGGTTATCGACAGAGGTGCCAGCCATATCAACAGGAAAATCTCCAAATGCCATCTGAAAACCAGACTACAGGCCCAGATAATCTTAATTGATTCCCCACCCCTGTCTAGTCTCAGACAGTGGAGGCCCTAGAAGCTAAGCCAAGCCACTGAAGATGACTGGAGAGGATGAGGGCTAGAGTAATGCGACTGACCCAAGGGCACTCAGCAAGCTTCTATGGCATCAATGGGGATTCAAACCTGGATTTCCCAGATCCTAGTCCAACACTTTAAGTGCTACACCACACTGGTTCCAATGTCGGAACAGTGTGTTGGAAATTGAATTTTTTTAACTGGTGTGAACATATATATGAAGTTAAATACAAGAGATCCTTCACTATCTGCATTTTTTTTCTGGCCACTGAATACAAAGCTTGGGTCCAGTGGCACCTTTAAGACCATACTTTGTTCTGCTGCTTCAGACCAACATGGCTACCCACCTGCATCTATTTTCTGGCCATTATTATTCTTCATTTTATTTAATTATTGTTAATAAAAATAATGTTGTTGTATAGAGTAGGAGCCCTGACCTGGATAGCCTCAGCCTAGCCTGATCTCATCAGATCTCAGAAGCTAAGCAGGGCCGATGTAGCGGCAGGCAATGGCAAACCACCCACAAATGTCTCTTGCCTTGAAAACCCTACAGGGCCACCATAAGTCAGCTGTGACTTAATGGCAAAAAAATAAGCAAATAGGGGTGCGTGTTAAAAAAAATTATCTGCCCTGGGTGCGCCACTGAGCAGCCACATATTTGGGTGTACCCTTTGCAGGTACCCGTGGAGGACAGAGGAGGACTCAGAAACTCCAAATGGATCAAAATGCAGCAGCACGTGTCCATACAGGGGCACCTTTTAGAGTGCATATCCAACCAGTGGTCCGCCAGCTGCATTGACTCCCAGTGGAGTACCAAGTCCAGTTCAAGGTTGTGGTATTAACCTTCAAAGCCCTGAGCTGTCTGGGACCTACATATCTACAGGACTGCTGCTATGTCCCTCGAAGAGCCTTATGCTCATAGGAACAACAGCTGGTGGTGGTCCCCATTCCTAAGGACATCCATGTAGCCTCGACCAGAACCTTTTTGGCTCTGGCTTCGGCCAGGTGCAACTCTCTCTGAGTGAGATCAGGGCCCTGTGGAATTTGCTTCAGTTCCACAGGGCCTGTAAAATGGAGATGTTCCACCGGGCCTTTAGTTGATGTGACGAGTTGTTAGCCGAACTGCTTATCTACGCAGTGGCTGACTAACTTTTGAGGTCTTTTTGCCACTGTATACAGAGAAACCGGTGTCCATCGGCTGAGAAGCCTATTTCTTCAAGGAATGATGCTTGACAAAGGTTTCTTAATTTGAATCAAGATTCTCTTTACTGAAGGTTCTTATCATTACAGTCATACAAAAACAGATACACACACACATACATTCAAGTTCCTTTTAGATACAGTAGAAATGGAAAACAATATTGGAATTTAAGCTAAAGGTATGTCTTCAGGAGGGGGAAAAGCAATTATACTTATCTGCTCCAGGAGATGTTGGTTCTTCCAGTGCTCAGGAACAAGGATTGTTTCTAACTAAGGATTCCTTACTTTTGCTACACACAGATAGGCCAGCTATATGTGTGAGGGTTCCTTGGTCGCGACTCCAAGTTACCACAATAAGTTACCTTGTTGGTAAGGGGAGCAACCTTGCCCTGTTCTACTTCTTCCTCTTCCTCTCCTGAACCTGAACGCTTGAACTAACTTGAACAAAAGGTTGCACCCCGTTTTATCAGTTAGTCTGGGGGCTGGCTTGGGGTGTTTCTGGGTCCATCCCATCCCTATACCATTGGCTAAAGGATGTGGGGGTTCCCTCCTCCTAAGGTGGGGCAATGCTGAAAATCTACACCTTACTACAAGGGAGGTTTGGTCAAGGTGTCAAGATGGGTTGGCATGGAAACCTTTAGGTATGTAGATGGATCTGGCCGGGTCTTCATACATGCAAATGCCAAGCATCCTGTGGGTTACATGCGAGATAGAGATTCCTCAATGGTGGAAAGGCTGTTGTTTTTACATTCTGTGGAAAAGACCGTAATGGAGATGCTAATGGAGATGCTTCTTGCTCCCAAAGGCTGCTGGGTAAATGTGTAAGATCTGTGACCTCATTTGCATGGAGATACAAGCTGTGTGGTACCTCATTTTACAGAGAGAGTCACATTAACTCAAGCATACATTCTCCCAAAGCAAAGACTCTTGCTGGCACCATTCCTGGTGTGCATGCAGGTCAGAAAATAACAAATAAAAGCATTTTCAAAGTTCACCTCCTAACAGTGTGTCCTGTTATTCTGGCCTCCCCTGCTCTACCCCCTGACTTGCTGTGTTCAGTGACTGCTGGGGGTGATCACTCACTACCCATTGTCAATCTTGGGAATTTTTATAGACCCACAGGAGCATGCTCCTAGCTTTATAGGCCATCTTGGTGTGATTAATTTTTTATAACTCTAGAATGTTTTTTATTGTTTTATCTGTGTCTTATTTGTTGTGAGCTGCCCTGGGCCCTGCACACAGGAAAGGGCAGGATAAAAATCCAATAAATAAATAAATGTTGGGGATTTGTACCTCTCTGAACATGGGTGCAGCACATCTGGTACTCTGCTACACAGGGGTCACTGGAGAGGGTGCAGAACTGTTTCCAAACTGTGGGCTTCCCTCCCAGCCTCTGAATCACTGCTGTCAAAACCCTCCTCTCCAAAGAATGTTAGTAACTACCAGCATCTCCGGGCAATGCGAACAGCTCTTTTGCCTTTATGGAGAGCCCCAGGAACAGATCAGGGAAAGGAGTCTCCAAGACCCCTGGTGATGCCCTGCTAAAGCTGGGCTCCAGTGGGCTGGCAGGATAGGTTTGGTGCCTAGGGATGGGGACCTGTGGTATGCAAGGGGTAGAGGACTTCTTTCCTCTATGACAAACACCCTTTGCACCCACTTTCACCCTCACAGCACACAGCATTGTTCACAATCGGGGTGGGTGGGGGGTGGGAGCGTATAAATGTGGGAGATCTTTCTGTGAGGTTTGTAACTGGGACCCCAGAAATGTAATCTGTCCCCAGCTTGGAGAGACTGTAGATGAGTGGGTACCAGGGTGAAGTTCCCTGTGAGTTTGGTGTGTGTGGCTTGTAGGGGGTCCATTCTACACTTTTGAACCTGCGCCTGACATTTTCTCCAAATGCACCTTCCTGGCTTTACCATAGTCATGTTGGGTAGTGGTTTTGCTGGACACATTGAACTGGTTCTGCTGGGCTTGCACAAATGTCCCCACTTCAGTTTCTACTGCAGAGATTCTCAGGGACTTTGATTCTGTTCTGCTGGGTTTCTATTGCTATTTTTTTGTGGGGAGGGGAACCTTCTTTGGAGGGGCATAACTCAGACCACCTTAATCCAATCCTCAAAAAACAAATGGAGGGCAGGTTCAGCAGAGTCATCCGGAAATCCGCTGCGTGTTTGGTGTCTCTATACTCCTGAACCTCTTGAACCTGCACCTGTCATTTCCCCAAAAAGCACTTTCCTGGGGACACCTTCTTTGGGTGGCTGTAATTCAACCTGTAAATCCAATCCTCACTAAACTAAATATATAAATGTACACTGAATATATAAATGCCATTCCACCAAGGTTACGCTGCAAGCATGACTAGCCTATGAGAAGATTACAGGTAGTTTCTTCAATGTCACAAATAACAAAACCGGAAGCTGAATGACTGCACTACATTTTTATTATTATTTTTAGATGAACCAGATGAGAGCCTTGAAGTAGCAAGAGGTAATTTTCTTTCATGATAGATCCCTTAAAACCCAAATCAACAGAAACTTTCATTTTGTGGAAACTGGACACCCTAATCATGGACCTATAGAGCTGCTTTCAGATTTTCGAAGATGTTCCAATACTTCCTCATTTCCTGTAGAAAGAAAAGAAAAAGAAGAGGCAGTCTTTATTCACACCCAGACAAACTGAGAAAATCAAATGTCTTAAATGTTTGCTAATTCTGAACTACAGAAATGAACCAGGAGGATTAAGTTCTCTCTCATGATATATAGATTCCCAGATGATATTTTTTCCCACCCTTGCAAATACACCAAATGGGCAAGCCAGCCAGGAAACTCAAAACTCAGTTTAATGACAGCTGTAATCAAAATAGCAATGAACTCTCAACCTACACACACATACACACACAATAAAAAAAACTTCCTTCAGCAGAAATTATCTCTGTTGGAATTCCAGGAAGTCTCCGGGCCACACCTGAAGGTGATCCTTCTGTTACCCATCTCTCTATTCAGACCATTAGCCATTTATTAATCTGGGGGATTGACCAGGGGAGAGAAGGAAAGGAGTTAATGGGCTATCTATGTTGATTAATTTTGCAGGTCTAAAATTTAAGAACTGAGCCATTTGGTATTCGTAAAACTCAAGCCTGGCCATCAAAACCTGAGTTTTCGCCCTGCCCACACTTTCTCTTCTCTTCCTTGTGCAATTTCCTACCACCATTATGTGTATCAGTTCATGCTATTTAATTATTTTGTTCTGAGCTCCAAATGTTATTGTTCAAACCCTGATAAGCAGGTGACTGGAGTTCACACACACATGTAAATCGCTAGGCATTTCAGTTCTCCATTATTGTACAACTTGATATCTGGCAGCTGAACGTGTGAAGTGTCTCTACTGAAAAAAATATCTCTTTTAGAGATGATATGACCTCTGTAGGAAGTTCTGCATGTGGTGATGGCCCATTCACACATCCAACTCATCACATGTGCCCGTTCACACATCATCATTAACTGACAAAACATAAAGGCAGTGTGGTGTAGTGGTTAGATGGCTGAACTAGGATGTGGGAGAACCAGGTTCATCATAGCCATAATCTGTCATGGAAGCTTGCTGGGTGACCCTGCACTAGTCACACACTCTCAGCCTAACCTACCTCACAGGATTGCTGTTGTGAGGATAAAAAGAAGGAGGGGAGAATTATGGAAGCCATCTTGGGGCCCCATTAGGAAGAAAGGTGGGGGTATAAATGAAGTAAATAAAAAATTGCAAAAAAATGCATCTGATGACCTCAAACTTCATTCAGATCATCATTTGCACATTTTCCCAACATTGTTAGGTATGAAGAGGAAAAAAGCAAAATGTTTTGTAATGTACATAAGAACATAAGAGAAGCCAATGTTGAATCAGGCCAACGGCCCATCTAGTCCAACACTCTGTCACACAGCGGCCAAAATATACCATCAGTCCTGTGTGGTTAGCCCATCTTCATCATTCCCCTTTTACAGAGTATGAGATTATTATACTTGCTCAGAGCTACCATAGAGTTACTGGGTATTATTCAGAAAGTACACTTTTAAACCAGTCTCACTCCACACTTCGTTGCATGTGTTTATTATTACTAGAGGACAAGGGCGTAGACTTTCCAATTTCCCGGGGGGGCCGGGGCTGGATCAGAAGTACTGCTGTGCTAGGTCCTTAAAAGAACCAAGGCCCAGTGACATCATAGAGAGGAACCAGTGACATCACAGGCCTTTGTCACTATTTATGGAGACGGAGCCATGTAGGATTTAGGAAGTGGCTCTCCAGAAATTTAGGGGGGCCTGGGAACCCTTGGGAACCCCCCTAGCCAGACCCCAATGGCTCAGAAACAAAGTACGGCATGGGCAAAATCCTCTACATAAAACCCTGGAGAACCACTGCCAGTCTGAGTAGACAATGATGACACTGGTGGACTGATGGTAAAGAGACCATGCTTTGTATGCCAAAAGATAAAGGTTTAAACCAAGGAGGTCTAAGAGAACAGCTGTTGGAAAGGATCTTTCTCTAGAGTTCACCTGCATCAGAGGAGACCATGCTGAAGTAGATGGACAAATGGCATGAAGACCAGTGTGGACTGAGGAGACCCATGTTCAGATCTACATTTTGCATGACACTTACTTGGTGATACTGGGACAGTTAGATTTGAGTCCAGTAGCAGATTAGAGACCAACAAGAGTTTCAGGGAATAAGCTTCCAAGAGTCAAAGCTCCCTTCATCAGGCTGGGTGATATTGCCTTTGTTGTGAGGTCAATATAAGAACATAAGAGAAGCCAATGTTGGATCAGGCCAGTGGCCCATCCAGTCCAACACCCTGTGGTGACAAAACCTCTAGTGGTATTTAGTTGAACTTCCTGGACAGACATATGTATTTTGGGTTGCCACTGGCCAAACCGATCTGACTTAGAGAGTTGGGACAAGAAGCAAGGCTTGAGGAAGGGGATGTAGATCCATGGTTATAGAAAAGAAGGAGGCTAGGACCTGAGAAAGCCAAGCAGTCCAAATGAAGCACAACATAGGAAGCTGTACATAGTTGAGAGGGTTTAGAAAGGAATGGAGATGCACAGTCAGTGTGAAGTACATTTTAGAAATTATAGAAACAGCATAGAAGTTTCTTAGGTGGGGTTAGCTACAATGCTATCGCAAGGTCTGTGTGATATAATTGGGGAGGCAGTCCACAAAAACCTGCATTACATTTTCAGACATTCTCTCTCTGTCTCTCTCATATACTTTAATTGTTTATCCCCTTCCTATAAGAATTCCTCATCAGTCTAACAGAGACATCCTACTGAGGTCTATTCAAGGGGGCTTACTCCCAGGGAAGTATCCTCAGGATTGGACTATAAAGAGCTCTATTCAAATCTTTAACCACTGAGCTTGCTAATACTTTCTCTCAATTTGCCCAATCCCCCATTAAACTCAAATCTTATTGGCTCTTGCAGCTATGAGTAAATTATTATTACAGTTCTATCACATGGCTCTTTCCTTATGATTGTGGCTCCCAAGAATAGGTTAAAGATGATTGCCTGGGAAGCACCCACACACCACCATGCCATGGACCCAGATGGCTCAGGTTAGCCCGATCTCATCAGATTTTGGAAGCTAAGCAGGGTCAGCTCTGACTAGTATTTGGATGGGAGACCTCCAAGGAATACCAGGGACATGATGCAGAGTTGGGCAACGGCAAATCATCCTTGAATGTTTCTTGCCTTGAAAACCCTACTGGGTTACCATGAATTGGCTATGACTTGCTAGCACTTTCCATCGCCACAGGGCAAGTGCGCTTTAATGCTCAGAACCATTTGGGCAAGGCCTAATGTGTAACTACTGTCAGTAGCATGAAATGGACCCACAGCTCAACTGGCTCTCATATCACTGCCATAACATACAAAATAGTAAAAAGCTCAGTAGCACCTTTAAGACTAGCAAACTGTATTGTAGCATAATTATTACTGTAGCACAAGGGTTTTCAGAAAGCCACACACTCTTTTCCAATCTCACTTCAGTGCCAGTTCCTGTCCTCAGATTCTCAGAGAAACCCAAACACTCTTATTGTTGGTAGAATGACACCCCTTCCCTCCTCCACTGGGCTGTTGTGCATCCTGTATGAAGCAGAGTGAATTGGCAAATGCAAGCCAGTACCAGTGGTTTGCATGCACCAACTCACACAGCAGAACCAGATCTTCCAATTTCAGCACTGGAGCTAGGGATGCCAGCCTCCAGGTGGGGCCTGGGGATCCCCTGGAATTACAGCTAATTTCCAGTCTACAGAGATCAGTTTCCTTGGGGGGGGGGAAATGATGTTCTGGAGGCTGGACTCTATGGTATTGTGCCCCACTGAGGGGAGAGGTGGGAAATAAGCAAATAGATGAGGAGGGAGGGAAGGAAGGGATGGAAAGAAAGTAAATGAATGAATGAATGAATGAATGAATGAATGAATGAAAGAAAGAAAGAAAGAAAGAAAGAAAGAAAGAAAGAAAGAAAGAAAGAAAGAAAATAGATGGAGAGACAGAAAGACAGAAAGGAGAGAGAGGGAAGGAGGGGGAGATGGAAAGGGAGGGCTGCAAGAGTGCATTCTGGTACCAAGGAATCCTCCTGCACACAAGCGCAGGTGCACGCACCCCCACCCCCACAAAGCTCCTACCCTGCTGTTGTGTCCTGGGATCAGAAGGCAGAGCTGGCGAAATACAACCAAGCTTCGCTCTCTGAGAACAATAGGGACTAGGTTCCTGAGCTCGCCAGTAGTGAACCAATGGCAGCATTGGCGGGCGATTCAAACCCGCCAATAGGAATATAGGGCCGTCCCCCCTAACTGTATATAGTTGGCCTCCGGCCGTTACTGTGTGTTCTTTGTCTTGTGTGAAGTACGAATAAACGCGTCTTCTCTTATGTCGTCGTCCGAGTCATGAGGCCCGAAACCCAGTACTTTACAGTGGCGACGAGGATGGGATTTCAACGCCTTCAGTGACTCCATGAGCGACGAAAAGGACACCGCCGAGCGCCGCATCGCTGACCCCGAGAGCAGCACCGCACCGCTCGCCGAGCATCGCATCGCTGACCCCGAGAGCAGCACCGCACCGCTCGCCCCGGCGCACGCCTTCCCAGACAGAACCATGGCCGCTTCTCATGTAACACTGGAGCACTTCGATCCGTCTCAGCCAGAAACCTGGGATGCATGGGTCGACCAGCTCATCAGCTATTTGGAGCTCAACGAAATCCGCCACCCCGACCAGAAACGAGCGATCCTGCTGAACGCCTGCGGCACCCAAACCGTCCGCCTCGCCAAGAGCCTCTTGGTGCCCCGCACGGCCTTGGAGAGCTCGTTTGGGGAGATCCTGGATGTCCTCAACGCTTACTTCAGCCCCCGGCCGACCTTCCTGGCCAAGAGGATGGATTTCCAGAGGCGAGTCCAGGCCCAAGGGGAATCCATTGCCACCTTCCTGGCCGCGCTAAGGGCGCTTGCGGTGGACTGCGGATTCCCGAAGGTGGAGGACAACCTGCTGACGCAGTTCGTGTGGGGCCTGGCGGACTCCAAGCTGCGGCGCAAGTTGGTTGGACACCGGAGGCTCTCCTTAGACGAGGCCCTAGACGCCGCAACAGCCCACGAGGCCGCAGAAGGGGAACGCCCGGCCGCGGCCGCCCATGTGGTCGGAAGGAGTCCAAGCCCCGGGAATGTGGATACGGAAGAAGTCTTCGCCCTCAGACCTCAACAACGCCGGCCGGCGCCGTTCCAGCAGGCCAACAGAGAGCCAGCCAAGCCTTCCGGCAACCGGATCGTCTGTGCCAGCTGCGGGGAAGGCCACGGAAGGAAATCCTGCAAGTTCCGGGATGCTGTTTGTCACGGGTGCGGAAAGCAGGGACACCTCGCACGGGTCTGCCGGTCCAAGGGCCACAGGAATTCGAGATCGTCGGCTCCACCGCACCGCGCATCGTCTACCGCCTACGAGACGACGGAAGAGGTCACCGAGTTGTACCATCTCACCGACCAGCCGCTGCAGGTACTTCGCCTCCCCAACCCCAACCTCTCCTCTGCCCCGAAGATCCAAGTAACCGTGCGGATCGAGGGGTCCCCCTGTTGCATGGAAGTGGACTCGGGATCGGCGGCGTCCATCATTTCCCTAGACACTTTAAAAAAACTTTGCCCATTAGGGGGACCCCCTCTACGTCCATCGCCACTAAGCTTGGTGGATTTTCAAAAGAACCCTGTCCCCATCCGGGGAGTCGGCACTTTCCGAGTGCAGTACAGAGACTTTGAGGGGAACTTGGACTTGGTGGTGGTAGAGGGAAATCTCGTGAGTCTCCTGGGGTGGGCGTGGTTCGAAGCCCTAGGCATAACGATTGGAGGAGTGAATAAGTGCGGGGTGCGGGACTGGGGGCGGTGTGCAAGGAATTCCCTGAGGTTTTTGACGGGAAACTGGGGTGTTATAAAGGGCCCCCGGTGTCGCTTCACTTAGACCCCACCGTGACGCCCGTTCGACGGCGCTTCCGCACCGTGCCCCTGGCCCTCCGCCCGAAAATAGAGGCCGAACTGGACCGGTTAGTGGCCCAGGGAGTCCTAGAGCCCGTCCCGAACGCTCGATGGGAGACCCCGATTGTGACACCCGTCAAGCCAAACGGGGAAATCCGCATCTGCGCGGATTATAAGTGCACCATTAACCAGGCACTTCAGGCGCATGCATACCCCGTACCCGTGGTCAGCCATGTCTTAGCCACACTGGCGGGGGCGCGCATATTTGGAAAGCTGGATCTCGCGCAGGCGTACCAGCAACTCCCGGTAGATGAGGCCACGGCCGAGGCGCAAACCATAGTGACCCACCGGGGGCCTTCCGGGTGAAGCGGCTGCAGTTCGGGGTCAGTGTGGCCCCAGGGATATTTCAAAATCTAATGGACGATTTGTTGAAAGGGATCCCTGGGGTGACGCCGTTCTTCGACGACGTCCTCATCGCCGCGACCACCCCAGAAAGCTTCGCCGCCCGCCTCCGAACTGTACTGGAACGCTTCCAAGCCGCGGGGCTGAAAGTGAAGCGGGAAAAGTGCCTCCTCGGGGTGCCGGAGGTGGAGTTCTTGGGATACCGGGTAGACGCAACAGGCCTGCATCCGGCGAGGGACAAGGTGAAGGCCATCGTGGAGGCCCCCGCCCCGAAGTCCAAGGCCGAGCTCCAGGCGTTCTTAGGCCTCCTGAACTTTTACCACGCCTTTCTCCCCCACAAGGCCGCCGTGGCCGAACCCCTGCACAGACTGCTGGATAAGGCGACACCTTGGGCCTGGGGAGCGAGGGAGGCGGCGGCGTTTCGGGGGGTTAAAGTACTCTTGATTTCTAACGCGGTGCTCGCCCACTTTGATGAAAAGCTCCCGGTAATCCTTGCGTGCGACGCATCACCGTATGGGGTCGGGGCAGTCTTGGCACACAAGCTACCGGATGGAAGGGAAGTCCCGGTGGCTTATTACTCCCGCACGCTGTCCCCCGCGGAGCGGAACTATGCACAAATCGACCGGGAGGGCTTGGCACTGGTGGCGGGGGTTAAAAAGTTTCACAACTTTGTGTACGGGCGGCCCTTCACGCTCGTAACCGATCATAAGCCGCTCCTGGGACTGTTCGCGGCGGACAAACAAACGCCGCAGGTATTGTCGCCCCGGGTGTTGCGCTGGTCCTTGTTTTTAGCGGGCTACCAGTACCAGTTGGAGCATCGGCCGGGCAAGGCGCTGGGTCATGCCGACGCCTTGAGCCGCCTGCCGCTGCCGCATACAGGGGAAGATCCGGCCCCGGCTCCCGCAGTCTTGTTAATGGAGGAGCTGCCAAACCCCCCCCTTCAGGCTGCAGACGTGGCCGCCCGCACGTCCCGAGATCCCATTCTCTCCCGGGTCCTAAACTGGGTGGTGAGGGGATGGCCAGCGGAACAGACAGGGCCAGAGTTCACGGCATACAAAGCCAGGCGGGAAGAGTTATCCGCCTTAAAAGGGTGCTTGTTATGGGGGGACAGGGTGGTCATCCCGGGGCCCATGAGACAAGGGGTTCTAGAAACGCTACATGAGGCCCACCCCGGCATTGTACGCATGAAGGCTCTGGCAAGGAGCTACGTGTGGTGGCCCGGGATGGACGCCGAAATTGAAACCTGGGTCCGAGGGTGCACACGGTGTCAGGAAGTCCGCCCCAATCCCCCGAGAGCGCCAACCCAAAGCTGGGAGTCTACCCACAAGCCGTGGTCACGCCTACACATAGATTTTGCGGGGCCATTTCAGGGGCTCCAGTTCATGGTGACGGTAGACTCCTACTCGAAATGGGTGGAAATAAGCCCAGTGTCTACCACCTCTGCCAAAGCGGCAATAAGGGCCCTGCGGAAAATATTCGCGACGCACGGGTTACCAGACACAATCGTGTCAGACAACGGGGCAGCGTTCACATCTGCTGAGTTTCAAGCGTTCCTCGAAAGGAACCTAATCAGGCACATACGATCAGCGCCCTTCCACCCGGCAACCAATGGACAGGCGGAGAGAACGGTACGCACCGCCAAAGAAGCCCTGAGCCGCATAACGGAGGGGGACTGGGAGTTCCGGCTGGCCCGCTTTCTTCTAACATACCGCACCACCCCAAACCCCATCTCCGGGCATTGCCCCGCAGAACTATTAATGGGCCGCCGCCCTACCACTTTATTAGACAGGCTCCACCCGGACCGAGCCCCAGAGAGAAAGCTGGTCGAGAACCGGGAGGCTCCCCGAAGCTTCCTCCTGGGGGAACCTGTCTACTTCCGGAACTACGGGGCGGGGCCTCAGTGGGTGGCCGGGCGCATCCTAAAACCCACCGGGCCAGTGTCATACGAAGTCCTAACAGATGGGGACCGGGTCCTCCGTAAACACGTCGACCAGCTCCGGAGGCGGCAAGACCCCGACACAGGGATCCAGTTACCGGGAAATGCCGCGACCGCCTCAGCATCCGATCGACTGCAAGCACCGACAGCGGAGCCAGCGCCGGAAAGTCCACGGAATCCGGAGGGGGCCCCGGTGACAGCTGAACCGCCGCCGCCGCCGCCGTTACAGCCGCCACCGTCACCGCCTCAGCTACTACCAGAGATCCAAGCTCCTTGTGCTGGCGGACCACCCGATAGGGGCCCCGCCAGTCCGGTACCGGCCCCCCGACGATCGCTAAGAGAACGGAGGGCACCAACATACTTAAAAGACTACGTCACCTGATAGGAGACGAACTATGGGGGGAGGGGTGTTGTGTCCTGGGATCAGAAGGCAGAGCTGGCGAAATACAGCCAAGCTTCGCTCTCTGAGAACAATAGGGACTAGGTTCCTGAGCTCGCCAGTAGTGAACCAATGGCAGCATTGGCGGGCGATTCAAACCCGCCAATAGGAATATAGGGCCGTCCCCCCTAACTGTATATAGTTGGCCTCCGGCCGTTACTGTGTGTTCTTTGTCTTGTGTGAAGTACGAATAAACGCGTCTTCTCTTATGTCGTCGTCCGAGTCATGAGGCCCGAAACCCAGTACTTTACACCTGCCACACATTTTGTTAGTCTTGAAGAACAGAGAACAACCAGAGGAACCCCTGGAGATACAAGAAAGAAACAAACAAAACCCTGTTCCAAACAACATGGAACTTGTGTGGAAATGCCCTTTGCAGCTCCTCTCTTTCCCCCCATCTCTCCTTCACTAAATGCTTCACCACGAAGCCTGCCACATCCCACCACTGGCTTTTGGGTGCATATAACCCTGGCTAGCGAAGGAATGAGGGCAGGGGGAAGCTGGACCCAGAAAAGGGCGTAGTGCTTCATCTTGAAACTCCAATTCATATGAACAGCCAAAGTCGGTGGTAGCTCCTGAGGAATAACTCCCATGTGGAAGGGAACTGAAGGGGGGGGGGGTTGCACACCCATCTGGACCTCGCCCAGAGAGTGGAATTGCCAGCCGGCTGGGAGAAAGATGCCCCATCTCTTGCATGGAGGCACGGTGCATGTAAATAGGCAGGCGAGGCTTTCTCACAGTCCGGAGGGAAATCACATTCCCCCGGCTGACTGGGCAGTTAAGGAGCCCACTGGAGAGACCGGGAGTGAAAGCTGGCTATCCTCAGTGAGTGGTGGGGTGACTATAGAAGATGAGGGGCTCCTTGGCCAGCTGTTGGGCTTATATAATGGGGGTGGGGGAATCCAAAGGGCTGAACCCCCACACCAGAGTTCCTCGACTTTGCCCCTCTTCTGACTCACCAGATTTGAGATCCCTCTTGAGTCAGGAAATTCACATGGCTGCTGACTTGTGCCCAACTTTGCTTTTTCACTCCCTCCCTCCCTTGGACTCGCGATTTCCCTGCATGGCTGCCCAGCCCACCCCCGCCCCTGAAAACATCCCCCGCCCCATCCTCGCTGCCCCAGCCAGCTCCAGTCCTCACCTTTCTCTGCAGTCTGCCTGCGCAGGAAAGCAGTGAAGACGAAGCCATGTGCAGCAGCCCCCAGGCTCCACCTCCTCCTGAACTGAGGGGTGCTGGGAGCTGAGGGGGGGGGCTTAGCTCCAGAAAGCAAGTCCCCACCCTGACTTCCCTCTCAGTCCCAACCTATCCGACAGAGAGCAGAGGGGAAAAAAACCTCCATTTTCAAAATGGGGTGGGGGGTGCAGGGTGGTGGTGGTAAGGCTCTGTCTGGCACTGGTAGCCCCTCCGGGGGGGATCAGAAAGTTCGGGGATGGTGCCAGCTCCCCAGCCCCCCCCCGAAGATGACACGTATGGTAGACGAAAGACTAGAGAAGGCAATGGTGTTATCCATTCTGCTTCTTTTACAATCACATTTGAGAAAGCTTTTTCTCCAACATGTCTTATTTAAAATAAAGATTTTGATGCAAACATAAAAATTGAAAATATTTCCACTGGGAGTTGAGCCTCACCTTTTGCAACAGCGATACATCATGCTGCAGCTCCCGACAGTTACAGTTCCACGAGGACATGTGCCAAAATAGCATTCATGGCCCCTACCTGAACACTGGGTGTAGCCACGCTGAGCAATTTTTCCTGCATAATGAAAATGATTGTTGCGTGAAGCAGGGTACATGATAGCCAAAAGAAAACTAATCAATTTATTGGAAATTACATTTAAAAGTTTAGCTTGGAAAAAGTGAGTATGACTAGCATCTTCAAAAGCCTCCCCTTCCCTTCCCCATTTGGCCTGGGTGGGGGAGCTAAGAGAGAAGAGGTTTAAAGTTTAAATTCCTTCTCATGAGAGTTGGGCCACAGAAAGAAGAAAGAGGGAAGGAAAGAGAGAGAGTATAGAGAAGGAAAGAAGGAAGGAAAGAGGGAAAGAAAGAGAGGGAAGAAGGAGGGAAACGGAAAGAAGGAAAAAAGAGAAGAGAAGAAGGTGGGAAAGAAAGAGAGAAGAGAAGAAGAAGGGAAAGAGGAAAAAGAGAGAAGGAAAGGAGGGAATGAAAGAAATTTGGCGGCAATTCAGCCCCATTATATCTTATGAGCCATTGAAGTCAAAGTAACTCTTTTCCCACCATAGAGAACAATGGAGGGAATGGGGGCAACCTGTTTGGGGGCCCGTAGAATTGGACCCCCTGGTCCAATGTTCTTGAAACTTGATGGGTATCTTGGGGAGAGGCTCCATCAGCTACCCTGTGAGTTTGGAGCCTCTCCCTCAAACTCCTTCCCCTCCAGCCCCCAGAACTTCAATGGCCCATAAGATATAATGGAGCTGAAATTGACATTCGGCTGCCTGAAAGACTCTCCGGGACGCTGGCTGGGGGGGGCTTGGCTCCTGAGCTCCCGGAGCTGCACTCCGGTGCGCTCCCCCCAAAAAAGACCCCTGCTAGGCAGTATTGCTTATTGAAAACACTAGAATTTGGAGATCACCTAGTGATCATCACAAGACACAGAAGGGGAAATATGACACATCGATATATCCGTCATTCACTAAGAGAAGTTGTGGTTACAGTAATTGCATGGAAGCGAAACCCACCAATGCTTGTTCATTACAACAGCTAAAATAGACTTATTCAGAGTTAATGTACCTTGGATGACCAGTTGCTGGGGACAAACTGCACAGGATTGCCTTCTCCTGTTTCAAAATGCCTCGTTTGAATTCTCCAACACTTTTAAAGGGAAGCAATATATTTGGCTTGGATCCTGGCTCAGATTTCCATGGATGCAAGGATTTCTATCCATGGAAACATGCCTTCCCTGACTCCTGCTTTCTGCTGCAGCCCCAGATGCTTCCTGAAATGCTATTCTTGGGGGGGTTAATAATTTGGGGGGCAGTTGGAGATCTTCCACAAGAGAAGGGAATCAACAAGATCACCTCCTGTTAATTCAAGGCAGGATCCCACCATTTGTATCCACAAGATGGGATCAGAAGGTCTTACCAGGAGTTAGCTGAGCACAATTCAGAATGCCAGAAATATGATGCAAATGCTGAAAGCTCTTGCACAGACAGGACCTGCAGGCAGGTTTGAACCACAGAAACTGGTCTATTTAAATTTTAGCCTTGCGCATCACAGTAGGTACAAGAGATTAAACATCTCCCGTATATTTCATAATTACCTGGGTCTTCGGGAACTCCATCTTGAATGGCTTGCAAAGCTTCATCTAGGTCTTGAAGCTCAGGCAGACTTTCCAAGGACTCTTCTGCTTGCAGCTTCTCCTCTGGATCTAGCTCAGAGTCATGCGCCTTCACGGCCAGAAAGAAGCCAACTGCAAAGAGAAGACAGAAGAACTTCGTAGTGGTAGGTTTGTCAGCGTCACTAGGAACAGTCACAAGGATGGATAACTGATGATGATGCTTCCACAGACACAGCTGATGTCTTTATATACAAAATGGCCAACTGGAAGAAAGCCAAATTATCCTTTCCATGGACTGTGTTTTGTTGGCTTTGGATGTGTACCCTCTCCAAATGTGCTAGATGGGCCAGTGAATATCAGTCTTATCAGTGTGATATTTGAGACTGTTTTACTACTAGGAATAGAATTTGCTTTGATGTTGCCTCCAACTTCAAGGCACTTGTCTCCGAAGTGCAACAAGTCTGTTTACCCTGCAGTTATTCCTGACAACACCCTTGCTCCCCATCTGCTGCTTACCCCCTCATTTAGCAGCTGATGTGTCCTAGGCACAATGAACTGGTGTCCCTGAGTGGCATTTCTGGATATTTCCTTGTCTGACATTTTCCCCTTCACATTGTTGGTTCAACAGCTTCAGAAGAGCTCTAATTCTCTCTCTCTATCGGGGGGGGGGGGTCCTTGCCTACGGTTCAAACTAGACATGCAGGTTTTTAAAGCGTTAGGTCCAGGGAACTCACAGCCACACAACAGCTGTGGGGAACGGCTTAAAAAAAAGACAAATGTCCAATTTATTTATTTATTTATTTATTTATTTATTTATTTATTTATTGCTTTAATTTCTATCCCACCTTGCTGGGCAAATTGACTCAGAATGCTGCTGTGGGGAGGAAAGACTCCTGCCTCCCTCCCTCATGACAGCCATGCCAAAACAGCACTAAGGGAAGTTATACTCTCTGTGGAGCAGCAAAACTGGGGACCCCCCATGCACCCTAATTTGGCATGGGAAAATGGCTTTGTAGGGGAAGAATTTAAAATCTTATTTTTATAGGATATAAGTCAGAACTCGCAAAGACTTACAGGAGGCATCTCATTTCCCCATCAACGATGATTTCCTCTTTCCCTTTCCTGAAAGCCCCCATAGCCTCTCCCCTTTTCCTGCTTCCATCTCTCCTTCTAGGGTTACCAGACTCCAAGTGGGGCCTTGAAATCATAACAGATCTCCCAACTACAGAGATCAGTTCCCCCAGTTAGGGTTGCCAGTTCCATGTTGGGAAATTTCTGGCGATTTGGGGGTAGAGCCTTGGAAGGGTGAGGTCTGGGGAGGGGAGTGACCTCAGCAGAGCATAATGCTATAGATTCCATCCTCCAAAGCATCCATTTGTTCCAGGGGAATGGATCTATGTCTTCTGGAGAGAAATTGTATTTCAGATGATCTCCACCCCCCACCTGGAGGTTGGCAACGTTAGTTCCCCTGAGGGAAATGGCTGCTTTGGCAGGTGCAATCTATGGCACTATATCCCTCTGAGTTTCCCTCCTGTCCTCAAACTGCACCCTCCTCAGGCCCCACCCCCAAATTGCCAGGAATTTCCTAACCTGGAGTTGGCAATCCTATCTTCTTCCCACCCAACAGCCAACCTACCTTTATCTGCCCCTCTGTCTTAAGCTTTCTCTCTTTGGCCCCCCTCAGCAGCTTCTGCCTAGGAAAACTCTGGCCCAGTTGTGCGGTGCCACGGTTCCCTCCCCCATTCTCTCCTTCTCAGGCATTCACCAATCTACATTTTATCTGCCTTCCATCTCCCGCTATATTTATTATTTACTTCATTTACACCCCACCTTTCTCCACAGTGGAGAGCAAAGCAACTTACACTATTCTCCTTGCCTCCTTTTTATCTGCACAACAGCTCAGTGGGATAGGTTAGTCTGAAAGTATGTGACTGGTCCAAAATCACCCAGTGAGCTTTTACAGTAAGACGCGGATTCAAACCTGGATCTCCAAGACCCTACTCTGAATCTCAAACTGCTACATCACACTAGATTTCAACTACACCACACTGCAAGTTGGGTGCTATCAAGTCACCTAGAAGTTGCTGCCAGAACTATGGTTTCCAACCTGCAGCTGGGACCTGGAGATCTCCCAGAATCATAATGAAATTCCAAATGACAGACATATGTCCCCCTGCAGAAAATGGCTGGTTTGGAATGTCAACTTCATGGCATTATATCTGGCTGAAGCCTCTCCCCTCTCCAAACCATTCACCCACAAAATCTCTAGGAACTTCCCAGTCTGGAGCTGGTAACTGCACTCAGGCCTGGCCTTAATGAGTCATCTCTTAAAAACCAAAATAGGTCTGGAAAGGGCCCTGCCTCCTCCCCTACCTTTTACTCAGAGAAACCCAGCTTGGATACTGTGGTTGCCAAGCAACAGCCACTGAGGGAATCTGTTGCTTAAAGCTGCAGGCGCTCCTTTTATCATTTTCACCTTAGCTTACTAGTCATGGCAGCCATGGTGTGGGGAAGCTGCTATAGGGCTGAGCCACTGTCCTGTTGCTGAGCTGTGTTGGCAGCCTGTGGGTGCTGCTCTGGGCCCAGAGAGGTTCCTGGATGCAGATGCCAATACTGGGTCTGGAGAGGTTCCCAGATTCCAGTACTGACACAGCCAGGCCTGGAGAGGCTTCCAGATGTGGCCACAAATGTGGCTGGGCCTGGAAAGGCTCCCAGACGCTGATGTGGTTGGGCCTGGAGAGGCTACCAGTGTCTGCCAAAGCTAGCTAGGGAGAGAAAGATAAGTGTATGATCTGCATGTCCTCAGACAAAACTTGTTTATTTTGGAGGGAATTTAACCCCCAATGTAGATTTTTAAAGATACACATACACAAAATGGATATCTTTTTTAAAGCAGATATTTGGTGCTGACATAAAATGGTGTGAAAATAAACAACTGCGCAAAGGAAAAGTTAAATTGAGGTTAGAATAATAGAATGTTAGAGTTGGAAGGGACCTTGCAGGTCATCTAGTCCAAACCCCTGCACTCTGCAGGAGCATAGCTGAAAGATAGCTCTACATACCTACATACTTACAACATACCTGAAAGATGGTTGTCCAGTCTCCACTTGAAAACGTCCTGCGAAGGAGCATCCACCACCTCCCAAGGCAGGCTGTTCCTCTGCTCAACCACTCTTACAATTAGGAAGTTTCTCCTGATATTTAGCCGGTAACAACTCCCTTGTAATTTCCACCCATTAGATCTAGTCTTGCAATCCTGAGCAAGAGAGAATAGATCTGCTATTCAGGTGGGTTGCAGTCACACAGATCAGAAAAAATGGGGGGGGGAAGCAAGGCTATCTCCTCCAGAGGAATTTGATCCACAGTTGCATGATCACACCTCCCTTTGAAGTTGCAGGCACAGTCCGTCAGTGCGTGATCAGAGGCAACCGCAGGTGAGTCAGGGGGTTTTGTGCCTTCCCCCCCATGCGCTTAACTGAGGGATCAATGAATTGCACCTCGACACCTCCCTATGGAATTTGCGATGATGCACATACTGTGAAGGGGGGAAAAACAATGGCATGAAGTCGGGATGGCCTGATCAGACTATCCCGATGCCACAAGAGTGCACTGGAGCGATCAGACACAGGAAAGTCCATCCGTGGCCCATTACAACCCATTAACTACCAGATTTCCCCCAGTGTCTTTTAACTTCACTTCTGCGGCAAAGCAGAACAGGTTGCTGATGGCTGTGGGACACTTCCCAGATGTTGTTGTCTGATTGCACCCTTTAAATCTGCCTGGCATTCGCACCTATGTCAGGTCTAATTGTGCGTATGATTGCAGCCTCAAATGGGGATTTGTGAAATTGACACATACCATCAGGGCAAAGGGAAGAGTGAGTGCGGAGCAGCGCTCGTGGGAAATCAGCCTTAGTGTCAGTGGGTCTATTCTTGTGATGTGGCTTTTCCTTAGAAGATGCCGCAATGTCTTTCCTCTTCCCTCCATATCTGTCATTTCTGTTTTCCTATTGATAGTAAATGATAATAATCCCAACTGCATCTTATTTTACGGGGTTTTCTTTCCACTGTGCAGCTGACATACCTGATCTCTCTGTTATCTTTGGGCATAAGTCTAATATTACTATGTTTTATTACCAAAGACAGATCATACACTTTGCCACATGGCTAGGGCAAAGCATAAACTCTTTGAGGCCAAGACAGCAGATAAAAGTTTGGTTAATCATCTTTCCTTAAAATGACAAAAATAATATGTCAAAGAAAGTTTGGAGGAATGAAGCTTGCTAGACAGCAGAAGTGGTGATTATTTCAGTCATTAAATAGATAATTCAGCATTGGATCCTCCATCCACAAAAGTGGTCTGACTTACCCAGCATCGAATGGGGTAGACTATATCCAAGGCAGTCAAAAGCGTCCCAGAATGACTCTCAGATTTGTTAACTTTGTGAATTAATCATTGGGAATTTAACAAACCTGCCTGTCTGCCTCCTGTTCTGTAGTAAAGAGCATTTATCCCAGCCAGTCTTAACACTGGGACCATTTAGGAAAGCTGCCTGGGCCAATTTAGACCCACAGGTATAGAGGTAGGGATTAGGGATGTGCAATGAAAAAACATTTGGTATTATTCAGATATGGGGTTCAAAAACCTGAATATATTCAGTGTACCCAAATATTCCCAAATAGCAATAGAGGTATTACATTGGTATTTGGAAAATACTTGGGAATTCTGAATATATTAGTCTCCATTATGCCCTATGGGGCCATTATAGTGAATGGCAAATCTCAAAGGCAAGGGCGGCCAAACTTGCTTCAAATAAGAGCCACATAGAATAAACATCAGATGTTTGAGAGCTGCAAGACATGAACAAATATTATACACATGTTTTTGTTTTTATCTTTTAAATTATTAAAATCTATTAAATATAACAGCAATGGACATTATCTGCATTGGCAGATAAGCATATCATTAACTACATCACTACATAGTATGTTTAAATCATTCAAAAATTTCTATGAATACTCTACCATGAATATCCTATCATTAATCAGGAACACTATATTATAGTATATTATATTATAGTATTGCACCAAAATATTACGGTATTATATATCCAGAAACTATTACCATAAGTATGACTAATGTTACCTTATGGGAATAAACTTAACAATTCATGAACTATACTCCTGTTAATTGGGAGACAAAAGTCACACAAATAGACTTGCTCCCAGAGCAAATTGCCAGTCTGTCCTCAGCCTGTGATTGGACAAATAGCACTTCCTAAGCCTGGCCAGCTATGACCTGTCACTCATCCTTGAGTTTGTACATCACAGCACTGTTATAATACCATCAGCTGCAGAAAGTGCAGTGGTCATTGATGGCCATTGCCATGTTCAAAAGACCCTTAGACAGACCACCTCTCATGACCCAGTGTTTCTGATACATGATCCATGGATACCTTTCACTCTTCAGAAGATGCCTCCATTTTGAGTTATCCTGTCCCAGTAGATGGAGAAGTAAGAGCACCTGGTGTTTTTCATAAGTAGGAAATAGGGAAGAAGGGGTGGCACTATACTGTCATGGAGAGGGAAGCTCTTGCAGTCAAACGGGCCATAGGTGTATTCTTCTACTGTTTATTGGGGAGCTCTGTTCACTCTCATGAAGGACCATCAGGAAGCACCAACAAGGAGGTTGCTGAACAGATACCCTATCACCATTGGGAAGGCAGGCCAAGGACCAGACAGTTGAGATAGTATTGGTTAGCATTTGGCCTCCTTCACAAAAGGGGGAGATGGAGGTGCCTGGGATTGCAACATGAGCCGTAGCCAGCAGAGCCAAGATGAAGAAATGTGGACAGGCTCAGATTTGGGGTGAGTGGATTTTTAAGTTTTGTATTTACTCCATTTATACAATATCTTTCTCCCCAACAGAGGCCCACAGCAGCTGACATCATTCTTCTCTCCTCCATTTCCCCCCTCACAACTACCCCTTGAGATAGCCCCATAGCCAGGATTTTCTTTACGAGGTTGTATTTAAATTTTTAAGGGGGAGTTAAATTACAGTACATTGAATTAATCTGAATGCCTGTCTTTAAAGGGGGAGGCTTCAAGCCTGTTTCTAGCCTTTCCTTTCAAGGGACAGGGCAGTGAGCACATCAGTTCCCAGGAGAAAACAGCTCAGAGAGCATTTAAATGCCTTCTGAATTCCCTTCCACAGGGCAAGAAAGCTCAGAAGAGCACTCAAGAGTGATACCTTCAATAGCCTTTAGTTATCCAGTCTCACAAATTAGGGCACATCAATCTCCAGTTCTAACATATTTATCACCTATGTTGCCCCCCCCAGATGAACCAAAACAGAACTAAGCTTGTCATTCTTTTGATCTGTTAAAAAAGTGTCCTCACTATTTTGCATGCTAATTTAACAAACCACTCCTATATATACAGCTATGATATGTAATTCCGTTTCATCGTCTGACAAAATGTGTATGCACACAAAAGCTCACACCCTGAATAAAACTTTGTTGGTCTCATTGGACTCTAACTTTGTTCTATCGCTTCAGACCAACATGGCTACCCACCTTGATCTGTCAAGTTGATTGACCATCTCTCTTGACAGAAAGGACTAGAAAGGGCAGGCATCACTTGCATGGGAAAGTGCATGAGCCTGGAGGACAGAGTTTATCTCAGGATCTGATGCAGGACAGAAGATCTGCTGCCTTGGACGAGCATCTGGGCACCTCCACTTATGCTCTCTTTGCACCCTTGGTAAACAAAAGCAAATATTACAAATATTAACTGCAAATAAAGGTCTCCTTGCCTTCCCTCCTAAGCCTTTTCCTCATGCCAAAAGAAGGCGGGGATATTCTCTATTTTTGCTGCTCTACACAGAGGACAGCTCTCCTTAGTTCTATTTTGGCATGGCTTGGTGGGGGGAGGGGCAGGAGGCAGGAATCTTTCCTCCCTTGCAGCAGCATTATGAGTCCAGTTGGGCTCTCCTTTAAATAATAAAAAAGGTATTCCCCACACCTGTTCTTTGGCTGTGGGTTCCGTGGACTCAGTTCTTAAAGAACTCTCCTGCCTAATTTGGGTTAGACAAGGACCTACCCATCCCATATAGAATTAGAGCTCTTCTGAAGCAGGTGAACCAACAATGTGAAGAGGAAAAACTCAGTCAGGGATATATCAGAAAAGCCAATCAGGAGGCATCAGTTGCTACATATAAGCAACAGATGGGGAGCAAGGGTGTTGTTAAGAATAACTGCAGGGTAAACAGACTTGTCGCACTTCGGAGGCAAGTGCCTTGAAGTTGGAGGCAACATCAAAGCAAATTCTGTTCCTAGGAATAAAACAGTCTCAAATACCACACTGATAAGACTGATATTCACTGGCCCATCTAGCACATTTGGAGAGGGTACACATCCAAAGCCAACAAAACACAGTCCATGGGAAGGACAATTTGGCTTTCTTCCAGTTGGCCATTTTGTATATAAAGACATCAGCTGTGTCTGTGGAAGCATCATCATCAGTCATCCATCCTTGTGACTGTTCCTAGTGACGCTGACAAACCTACCACTATGAAGTTCTTCTGTCTTCTCTTTGCAGTTGGCTTCTTTCTGGCCGTGAAGGCGCATGACTCTGAGCTAGATCCAGAGGAGAAGCTGCAAGCAGAAGAGTCCTTGGAAAGTCTGCCTGAGCTTCAAGCCCTAGATGAAGCTTTGCAAGCCATTCAAGATGGAGCTCCCGAAGACCCAGGTAATTTATTCAATTATTATTTATCAGATTTATATCCCACCCTCCCAGCCGAAGCCGGTTCAGGGCAGCTTACGTAAAAGAATAAAAACACACAAGTAAACAGTTTAAATAATCCTAAAACCATATAAAGCATTCCAATATTAGAAGGTGCTAGACATTAAATAATATTAATAAATTAATATTATTAGATTATTAGATGATGGCGGCCAACCTTCAGAGATCTATCCTAGTAGTCAGCCCATAGATCTAACCTTTGTGCAGGTGGCACAGGCTGTTTCTGATGACTCCAGGGGTCAGGGTTCTCTGCCATTCCAGCTATTGGGGGTGGCTCCTAATTGAAGGCCTGGAGGAAGAGCTCCATCTTGCAAGCCCTGCGGAACTGCATGAGGTCCTGCAGGGCCCTGATCTCTTCTGGGAGCTCAGTCTACCAATTATGAAATACATAGGAGATGTTTAATCTCTTTTGCCTACTGTGATGCACATGGACAAAATTTAAATAAAGCAGCTGCTGAGTCTCAAACCTGCCTGCAGATCCTATCCATGCAAGAGCTTTCAGCATTTGCATCATATTTCTGGCATTCTGTTCTCAGCTAAGTCCTGGTAACACTTTCTGAGCCAGTCCTTGTCGAAACAGATAGTTGGGTCCTGCCCTGAATTTACACATGAGGAATGAAAGGTGATCTTGCTGATTCCCTTCTCCTTTGGAAATCCTCCAACTGTCCCCTAAACTATTTCCCCCTAGGAACAGCATTACAGTAAGCAACTGGGGCTGCCACAGAAGGGAGGATTCAGGGACATCAAACTTCCATAGGCAGAAATCCTTACATCCACGGAAATTTGAGACAGGATTCAAGCCAAACATTTCAATTTTCCCACTGTTGGAAAGTTCTAACAAAGCCCGTTGAAACAGGAGAAGGCTATCCTGTGTAGTTTACCCCCAGCAACAGGTCATCCCACGTACCTTACTTCTGAATAAGGGTATTCTTGCTCTCACAGAGAACAAGCATTGGTGGGCTTAGACTAACCACAACGTCCATTAGTGAATGACAGATATCACCATGTATTACATAAATACCATTTTCCCTTCGATATCTTGCAATGGTCACCAGGTGATCTCCAAATTTTAATGTTTTTCTCAGCATTATTCTCTAGTCATATTCACCATTCTGTCATCTTTTTCCAGGGTAAACTTTTTAGATGTTACTCCTCATAGTTATACATTTCTTTTGGCTATTGTGTACCCTGCTGTATGCAACAATCATTATTGCCGTGCAGGAAACATCCCTCAAGGTGACTTTGCCGAGTGTACTCGTAAAGGCCACAAATGCTATTTAGGCACATGTCCTCGTGGAACTAAGAGGGTCGGGAGCTGCAGCACAATGTATCGCTGTTGTAAAAGGTGAGGCTCAATTCTCTATGGAAGTATTTTCAGTTTTTATGTTTGTATCAGAATATTTATTTTAAATGAGACATTTCAGGGAAAGAACTTCCTCTAGTGTGATTATAAAAGAAGCAGGATGGGCAACACTGTTGTCTTCTCTATTCTTTCCTCCATGAATAACAAAGACATGGAACACAAGTGCAGAGAGTCTTGTTCAAAAGTGTACTTCCTGAAAAATGTGCAGAAACTCTTTGATTGCTCTAAGTAAAACGGGGAGTGATATAGATTGGCTAGCCACACAGGACAGTTGTAATGATATGCAAGATGTACATTATTAAACACTCTGCATTTTTAAAAGATATTGCATTTTATATCTAATAACGTTGAGAAAATGGCTGATATATCTTGTTTTAGGGAATGATGTGCAAAAATAATGTAGACCTTTTTATGTCCTGTGCTGACCATTTGGTGATCCCTGATGTCTAGTGGTCCTGACTCTGAAAAGTGTGTTGATACGAATGGACGACGTGGACATTGCTTTTCTCTACTATGTCCTCGTGGAACTGTGAGCATTGGGAAATGCAGCCGTAGCTCTCACTGTTGTAGCAGGTAAGGCTACACTTTCTATGGAAATATTTTGTATTTTTTATGTTTACATAAGAAGGTATTTATAAAGAAGGCATTTTGCAATGAGGATGTTCTATAATATGACTGTTAAATGAAGCAGAATGGACGACACCATTATCTTCTTTATTCTTTCCTTCCTTGACAACCTTCACATGCAGCACAAATGCTCATTTAATTAAACATCTTTCTGGAAGAAAAGCTCAATGAGTGTTTGATAACTCTAGCCAAATTGTAATAACAATTGTTTTCATCATAATGAATGTGTGGCAATAACTGTTTGATGCCTGGCCTAGTAAAAAGCCCCTATTTGTCTTTGAGGCCCATCCCAAGTCACTGCTGGAACTGTCCTTGCATATTTGTATTGCTGGCATTTCTCTTCCCTGCAACATGTCAGACCCACATCAATAATAGAAAAGCACCACCACCCAAGTAACTTGGCTTATGCCTGAATGCTAAAGTATTTTCCCAGTTTTTCTCTCTAAAACCTTTCTCAGTGATATTACAAGATGGATAAGATGTGTCCTGTCCTGTCCTGTCCTGCCCTCCCTCCCTCCTTCCTTCCTCTCCCCCTCTCTCCTTCCCTCCCTCCATTTTTTCTGTTTTAGTGTTATATGATGTATATACCAGGGGAGTGCTGTAACCCCTGATCCCTCTACCTACATGACTATTGCCAGTGAGAATGTGAGCCACATCTGTGTAATAAAATAACCCAGCTGGTTTGCAGTTCCCAGTTGGTAAATAACCATCTCATCTAAGGCTATTAATGTGGCTCAACATCTCCTTTTTACTGCCATACTGAAGCAGTGCAACAAGAAATTCTGAGGAGTGTAGCATCAAAAATATTGTAGACTTGGTAATGAGGAGCTCAATCCTCTTTCATTTTATATGTCTTATAATTACCTGCATTATCCATGTGCTCTTGCTTCTTGCCACAGAAAAGCAATCTTGAAGAGTCACTTTCTACAGAACAGAATAGCCCTTGTGGTACAGCACTACATGGTGTTGAATCATTTACGTTTTCATTGAAATATTTACAGCACTTTTGCCAAACAATCTTTGCCTCTATCGCCCAGCAAGCTTCACTGCTCCCAACTGTCTTTGGCATCTCATCCATGTCATTTTAAGGGAAGACAGTTGGCCAGACTTTTCTCAGCTGTTCTGACCTCAAAGAGTTTATGCTTTTCTCTCAACTTGTGGCAAAATGTATGATCTGCCCTCGGTAATGAAATGTAGTAATATATTACAAACTTACCCAAAGATAACAGAGAAATCAGGTATGTCAGCTGCACAGTGGAAAGAGGACCACTGTCTGATAAGATATAGTGGGGATTATTATCTCTTACAATGGAAGAGTAAACAGAAATGATAGATGCTGAAGGAGGAGCTATGACAGTGCGGCATCATTTAAGGGAACTGCAGGAAAACCCCATCAACAAAAATAAACACACCAATTCTAAAATTGGCATCAAAAGCCACCGAGAGATCCAGGAGGATTAACAGGGTCCCACTCCCCTGTCCATCTCCCAAAGCAGGTCATCCACCAGAGTGACCTAGGCCTTTTCAGTCCCATGACCAGACCTGAACAGATAGAAACAATCTACTTCATTCAGGAATCCCCAAAGTTGCCCAGCCACCACTCATTCAATCAGCTTGCTTAAGAGTGGTGCATTTGAGAATGGGTCATAGTTATTCAGCTCTCCTGGGTTTAGAAGAAGCTTCTTCAAGAGTGGACTCAACACTGCCTGCTTCAAGGCAGGAACAACCATACCCTCTCTCAGGGAGGCATCTACTGTCTCCTGGGCCCAGTCTGCCAGTTCACTGGTAGATCTAAGCAGCCAGGAGGGGTAAGGGTCTTACAAATTTCCAAGAATCCTTTCTGCATCCTCCAGCTAGACAAGCCAAAAGGTATCCCACAGAACTGGACAAATTGGCACCCTGGGACCCTTCAATTCTTTCACTGCTAATGTAGAGTTCAAGTTGGAGCAGATGCAAGATATTTTATCCATAAAGTGTTTAGCAACATGATAGCAGTGGGCTGTCACTTCAGTCCACCTTCTCCTGTAGGCCAGAACCCAATAGGCCCTGACCAGTGACCACCCAGAATCACTACACAGGTCTACACTCTGTGGATGCAATCGTAGCAGAGGATTTTTTTTAGTTTCTCTGGTGCAATCACTGCCATGGAGTAAGTTTTAAAATGAACTGTAGGCCATGCCTTACCGGATTCTATCCTGAGTCTTTCTCCACTGTCATTCGAGTCATCTCCCCTCTCTTTTTGTTCCCCGCGTCTTCTCAGTAATCCAAGGGACTTTCCAGGCTGTTAGAGCAGAGGAAGGGCTCCCTAGGAGAATTATTTCAATTGCCCAGGTCATTTTCTCATTTCAGAGGTCAAGCAAGTTATTGACAGAAGCACTAACCATATCAACAGGAAAATCCTCGAACACTTTCTGAAAATCAGTTGGATCCAATCAGGCTACAGGGCAGGATCATCTTAAACAAATTACCCGCCCCTTTGGCAACTCTATAAGTTTAAATTGGCTGATGCAGCTTTATTGAATGGTCTCAGGGCTAAGATTGGCTTAGGAAATGCTGTTTCCAGGGAATAGGAGGCAGGCAAGCAGATTCCCAGCAATTAATTGTTTAAATTGTTTTTATTGTTTTATGATGCCAAATGGCCCTGTTAGCCTCCCTGAGACTGCCTTGGTGGGGGGGGATAAATCAAATTATTATTAATAATAACAATAATTCACAATGTTAACAAATCTCTCAGTCATTCTGGGAAGTCTTTGACTGCTTTGGATATAGGCCACCCAATCTATGGTTGCCATCCCCTCGATGGGGGTGGGGGTTCCCCTGGTCTTGGGGCCCCCAATCTGCTGCTGGCCAGCTGGCTGGGAGGAGCCCACCCTGAAGAGCCCTGCCACACCCAATGTGCCCGGCACAATGACATCACCTGGAGGTGACATCACCACACTGGGCATGTTGTGCAAGGGACACTCTAGCATTTGGCTAAAAACTCTATGGTCACCATAGAGTTTTTAACCAAATACTAGAGCATCCCCTGTACAACATGCCCAGAGTGATGACATCACTTCCTGGAACCCCCTGCCACTTGTCGGATAAGACCTGGCAACCTTAGCCCAATCAGATGTTGGGTTAGTAAGATGACTTTTAGGGCCACCAGTATCCAACTGCACACTCTAGCAATGTGCCCTCTAAGCTTTGGAGTCCTGTGAGCAAAAATTCTACTTTGTGAGCTACTGGCATTACAGTTGTGAGCGAGCGATTTGGCTACTGCATAAATTAGTTTGCTCTGGAGCCATCCTTCCTGAGCTAAGATGAAAATGTGTGAGCCAGAGGCTAAAAAACTGTGAGCTAGCTCACACTAACTCAGCTCAGAGGGAACACTGCACTCTAGTAGTACATAGTGTTGAGTTATTCAATTCTAAGAGAACAGCCATCACAACTGGAAGGCAGTCAGAGAGTTTAAGTAGCTTTGCCCTCAAGGAAGTAGATATTAGGCAGACTAAGCCTTATGACTTCTTTATTTATGAGTAGTCAAAAAGATTTGTAGCCAGGAAATAGACATCAGTTGCCTAAGTCTCTTGCAGGAGAATAATATTGTGTGTGTTAAGTGCCATCAGGATGCTTCCAACTTATGGTAACCCTATGAATTAATGTCCTCCCAAACATCCTATTGTTACCAGCCTTGCAAATAGAGGGCCATGGCTTCCTTTATAGAGTCAATCCATCCTATGCTGGGTCTTCCTCTTTTCCTGCTGCTGACTTTAGCTTTTCCTAGCATTATTGTCTTTTCCAGTGACGTCTTCTCATAATGTGACCAAAGTACAGTAGCCTCAGTTTAGTCATTTTAGCTTTTAGGGAGAGGCCAGGCTTGATTTGCTCTAGAACCCTCTCATTTGTCTTTTTGACAATCCATGGTATCCATAGAAACCTCCTCCAGCACCACATGTCAAAAGAATCAACTTTCTTCTTATTAGCTTTCTTCATTGCCCAACTTTCACACTTACTCATAGTAACCGGGAATACAATGCCATTAATCAACTTGACCTAGGTTGCCAACAACACATCCTTATACTTAAGGATTTTTTTTTTTCTAGCTCCTTCATGGCTGCCCTTCCCAGTCTCAATCTCCTTTAGGATGATGATGGCACCAAGGAATAGAAAATCTTAAACAATTTCAATTTCTTCACCGTCAGCCTTAAAGTTGTGTAATTCCCCAGTAGTCATTACTTTCCTCTACTTGATGTTCAGCTGTAATCCTGCTTTGGCACTTTCTAATTTAAACTTCATCAGGAGTTGTACAAAGTAAACAGTATAAACTGATACACGTGATGGGGTGGTTGAGTATGCACAAGGAAGAGAGACAGGGAGTGTTGGCAGGGCGAAGGAACGCTCAGGTTTTGATGGCCAGGCTTGAGTTTTAAAAACACCAAATAGCTCAGATTTTAAAATTCAGACCCACAAAATCAGCATATGTAGCCCATTAACTCCTTTCCTCCTCTTCCACTGGTCAGTCTCCCGGATTAATAGTTGGGTAAATATCTGGCTGCAGAGATCAGTGACAGAGGAATCACCAGTGCTAGTTTTTGTACTGCTTTAGTACAGTATAAGGGCTGCGGTGGCTCAGTGGTTAAGATGCTGAACTGTCAACCAGAAGGTCAGTAGTTCAGCAGTTTGAGACCCGAGTGCCGCATGACGGAGTGAGCTCCCGTCTCTGGTCCCAGCTCCTGCCAACCTAGCAGTTTGAAAGCAAGAAATTGCAAGTAGATAAATAGGTACCATTTTTGTGGGAAGGTAACAGCATTCTGTCCACCTCGGTGTCTAGTCATGCCGGCCACACGACCGTGGAGATGTCTTCAGACAGCGCTGGCTCTTTGGCTTGGAAACGGAGATGAGCACCGTACCCTAGAGCTGGATTCAACTGGCTTTTGAGCAAGGGCAACCTTTACCTTTAGTACAGTATAAGGACTGCCTCAGTACAAATTCATAACAGACAGTGTTTTCAACTTTATTTTTTTTAAAAGAATTTCACTAATTTGATGTCCAAAACCCAGTAACGTGACTCTCTTTCTTTCTCTCTTATCCATGCCATTTTTCTCCCTCTCTCTCAAAGAGAGAGGGAGAGAGAGAAAAATAGCATGGATAACGAATATAGTGAGAAGGAAGGGAAACCTCATACAACCATTCTAGGCTACAGGCCTCTCAAAAGCTTAAAAAAAAAAAAGCTCCCATTCAGGACCACACAGTGCTTTCTCCTCACTGTTTCATCTGGCAATAGGGTTGGGAAGTACCTGAAAATTTGAGGGGGTGGAGACTGGGGAGGGAGTTCAGTGACATATAATGGCCACAGAGTCTACTCTCCAGAGCAGTTATTTCCTCCAGGGGAAATGATCTCTGTTGCAATTCCAGGAGATCCTCAGGCCTCACATGGAGGATGGAAACCCTACCTGGCAATGAACGTGTTGAGTTTTCATTGCAATTGGTTGACTGCTGTCATTATGCTGGGCTTTGCATTTCCTGGTTGGCCTGGAACATCTGTCTAGCTTGAGCTGGTGTATTTCCAGGGGTGGGAGAAAATTGTTCTGCATATCATCTGGGAATCGATATCTCACAAAGGAGAACTTAATCCTCCTGGTTCATTTTTGTAGTTCAGGGTCAGCAAACATTTAAAACATTTGGTCTTCTCAGTTTGTCTGGGCAGGAATAAAGACTGCCTCTTCTTTTTCTTTACTTTCTATAGGAAATGAGGGAGTATTGGAACATCTTCAAAAATCTGAAACATGCTGTCGGTCCATGAGTAGGGTGTCCAGTTTCCACAAAAATGAAAGTTTCAGTTGATTTGGGTTTCAAGGGATCTAACATGAAAGAAAATCACATCTTGCTACTTCAAGGCTCTCATCTGCTTCTTCTAAAAATAATAAGAATAATAAAAATGTACTGCAGTCATTCTGCTTCCTGATTTGTTCTTTGTGACACTGAAGAAGCTGCCTGTAATTTCCATATGGGCCAGTAACTTCTGCAGCCTAACCATTGTGGAATGGTATTTACACATTCAGTGTACACCGTTTGTAAAGAAAATGTTTGTGAAACATTGATTTCTAAGTAAACAAAAAAATATTGTAAATATGTGTATTTGATGGGGGAAATGCAGTGCAAGACAAGAGGCTGCAGTCTTAAGGACACTGTCCTGGGAGTAAGCCCTAGGGAATCATATGGGACTGACTTTTGTGTAGAAGTGCTCAGACTTCCTCTGCAAAAGTAGCACAAAAATGAAGAGTTCTGTGTTTTAGTTTTGCCGTGAAGGATCACACTCAAAACAAGGTTTTGCCGCTCAACAACTAGAGATGAGAAATTCAAAACCATCACTATAATTGCCCTGGTCTGGATAGCCCAGGCAAGCCCAATCTTGTCAGATCTCAGAAGCTAAGCAGAGCCAACCCTGGCAAGTACTTGGATGGGAGACCACCAAGGCATACCAGGGCCGGGATGCAGAGGCAAGTTAATAACAAGCTACCTCTCTGGATGTCCAAGCCCCACTAGGGGTCACCAGAAGTCACCCACAACTTCCAGGCATGCACACAAAAACTCAGAGATGCTCACAAAAACTCATCACTACAATGGTGAGAACAACTGCTAAAGACTTCTCCTGTAATTTCCTCAGCTTCTCCACAAAAGATTATTCCTTTTGAGGATGCAGATTTGAGACAAAAATTGGCCCCACTGCTGGCACCTGGTATTTTTGGCCGCTGTGTGACAGAGTGTTGGACTAGATGGGCCATTGGCCTGATCCAACATTGGCTTCTCTTATGTTCTTATGTTCTTAATACTTGACTCAGCCCCAGTTTATCTGAAGGGCTATGAAATAACAACAGACACAGGACAAGCCTATCGTCCCAAACAAATAACTGAGTACTGATTTATGGATCTGAAACAACTTTGAGACAGTGATTTTTATGTCAAAAAAATCATGAACAATAACCCATTAAAATGCAATTATATAGGAATACCAAAACATGAGCTGGGTTGGACAATTTATGTCCAAATGGCACCATTAATGCCTCGTGGACAATTTCATTTGCTCCATAAAACTTTCTCAAAACTCATCAGCAGAAGCGGTGGATTTCCATCCCTTTCTGTGTTGCCAAAGCAGGTGTGGCTGAGCAGTTGGACTCTGCCTTTCTTAGGCCACGCTTTCTTCCTCTCTAGCCAGATCAGGGCAGAGGACGAGGAGTGAGACTGAGCCAAACTGAGTGTTCTGACATTTCTCTCTTCTCACCCTGCCTTTCTTTTTCTGTGTACTGTCTGAAGGCGGAATCCTTGGTGTTTACTATGCAAAGTATGGTGCTGGAGGGCGCAGCAGTGGGAGGGTTTCTAGTGTCCTGGCTCCACTGCTGGACCTCCTGATGGCACCTGGTATATTTTGGCTGCTGTGTGACAGAGTGTTGGACTAGATGGGCCATTGGCCTGATTCAACATTGGCTTCTCTTATGTTCTTATGTTATGCTAAAGCAAGGCGCAGCAGGCATGCTGACTACCATGCGAGTGAGGGGACAGAAGAGTGCACAAGTCTGGCTTTAAGCTCTTTAAGCCTGTCTCGCCAAGCCCTTCTTCAATAGAAGTGAAGTCTGGGTGGCAAACCAAAAGTGACATTTGTCATGTGTTAGATGGCTGCTCATGCACTGAAGCTTGCACATGCAGCCACAGGACAGAGCAAGTAATGCTCTCTGGGCAGTGGGCAGTATTTTAGGTAAGGGAAATAGCACAGGGGAAAGAAGTACTGCTGTCCTGACTAGAAGTGGGCCTCTCCAGCACAATTATAGGCAGCTGCCACCAGTGAACTGCAGCTGATGTATGGCACCCGGTCCTATGCTGAAGCTTCCCCAACACCTCACCCCCCCCCCACTGCAGTCATCCCCCCCAGGCTACAGTCCTGAGGAGAACTGAAGCATTTACAGGCAGCTACCGCCAGAGAGTGACAGCTGCCTGTAAATGTGCCAGTTCTGCTCAGGACCGCAGCATGGGGGCTGCCAATCATGGGCAAAGACATGACTAGTGTCATATCTGGTTTGGCCCTGACATGCTTTCTCCTGCTTCTGGGAAAGGAATGGGGCTTAGGCATAACTGCAATACTGCCTTCAGTAGCAAGCTTCTACCCTCAGGCTGACACCAAATACCTACACAGAGCAGACATGGAGGGTCTCTGCGTATGGAGCTGCTCTGTCTGGTCTCAACTGGCCATGGCAAAAAACAGGACAGGGCTGTGCCCTGGCAAAAAATGGGGCCAACCTGCCCAGCCTCACCTCATGAAGGCAAGGGATGGGAGGGGCTGTCCTGCCCCACTTTGTTGTGGAAAGGGATGGGGTCACCCTGCCCACCTAACATCTGTCCATCTCACACACATCTGATATCATGAACCACAAACTCAGAAACCTGTAGAAGAACATTTCGGCTTTTCAGGACATTCAGTGGGGAACCTCAAAGGACCAATTTTATTGCAAAGGAATTTCAGAAATGGACTAGAATGGGAGTCATTGCAATGCTCAGGCCAATGGAGCCCCCAGGGCTTAACAGAGATATCGGTTTCTTATCTCATTACATATGCTAATGTCATTCAGTTCTTGCAGCTGCCTGTAAATTTTTTTATTATGCTGTATGCTAATTTGCTGGGGGTTACAAATCACAAGATAACAATGTAATCAAATAGTTAAAACTGTATTCCTCATAAAACACAAACCAAATACAAAGCAAGGTGGATTTGCCTTGACAGCAATGCTCAGTTTAGGCTAGATTCATTTGGCCTGCATTGTCAGCAGGGAACACTGAGATGGATTTGGATGTCCGCTGCCTCATCCGAAGGCTCGATGGAACAGCTCCAACTTGCAGGCCCTGTGGAATTGTAATACATAGGGTTGCCAGGTCGACTTACCTGCAAAGCGGGGGAATTCCTGGCTCTGTCAGGAGTCTCCCTGCACATACGCTTTGCGTGTGCATACCATGATGATGTCACCGGAAATGACATCATTGCGTCACCCACGTTGGAGGCGGGGGCACCATGATTCGAGGGAAAATCATAGAGTTTCCCCTCAATTCACAGAGTGTCCCCCCACAACGTGGCCAGCGTGATGATGTCACCTCCGGGTGACATCATCATGCTGGGGACACCCGCCGGCAGGGGGTGGAGTTCCCCCAGGGCCCAATCCACCACCAACGGATAACGGGCCTCCCGGGCAGGAATTTACCTGCCCCCAGCGGGGGCTTGGCAAGCCTACTCATACAGGTCCCTAATCAGAATTGTAATAAATCCCGCAGGGCCCTATTCATAACTCTTACCAATTGCTTTAATCCAGACTTAGCTATATTTACTGCTCAGTTACTTATGCATCTTGACTCTAATTAGCCCTTCCTGGCAGCACCTCCACACTCTCTACCTATATGTAATGGTTGATATCCAGGTCCGGATCCCCCCCCACGGGAGCTGGCTTGAAGGGAACCCAGGCAACAGCGGGCCGCCACCTTGTTGAGCCAGAATGACCCAAATTGGGTCTCACCAGGCTCAAACCCAGCACAATTGAGTCTGAGCTGCCACAGCCCTGCTGCCCCTATGAGGATTATTACTCTCCTCCTGGGGTCCTACAGCACCAGCCCTGAGGCTGGGAACAGGGCTAGTTGTCAGGCAGCCAAAGGAGAGGGTCAAATTGGGGGGTGGCAGGAGGAGCAGCGGGCCATGCCAGCAGAGAGGGGAGAGGAACAGGGAGACTTACCCGACTTGACATGGTGACATCCCGAAGTGGAGTGGAGGAAGGAAAGGCAGCTGATACCTGATCGACACCTGGGCCCAACTGAGCCCTGACACATGTCAAAAGTGACAGGATAGGCCAAGGCACAGAAAAGTCCTTCACTACAGCCAATAGGAGACTAGAGAGAAGCAAGGATGGGGAGAGGAACCAATGGGAGGATGGGAGGTGGACAGGGATGGCAAGGGGGAGAGGATGCTGAAGCTGGGGAGAAAGAGGAGATGGAAACTGCTGCAGAAGGGAGAGAGAACTGGGAAAGCAGTCACAACTAGGGAGTGTTAGAGGTGGTAACCCTGCAGCTCCTCTTCTGAGGCTTCAGATGACCCTCCCTCTCATGATGGCAGAGGGTAGGACCTGGGAGGAGGACATCACCCAGCACAACAGTTGGTGACTTCTGTTTCAGTGTATCTGCAGAAGTGTGTATGCACACAGCATGTGAAGTAGAAACTGAAAGCCACAAACAGTTTATCAATGCCAAACAAAGTGACCTGAACTGGCCTAGTCAGTTCATAACCAGCACTCCAAGGAAATGTCATTTGGATGAGCTCCAGTTCCAAGGTAAACTAGCAGGATATGTTCATCTGAGCCTCTGATTAATTCTTTTCCCAAGGTCACTTTCCTGGTCTCAGCAAATGGAAAAAAAATGAGTCCTTGTCCTTCTTTCATGTATTTTCCTTATCAGTAGTATAGGACCTGAACATTCTTTACCCATAAGTCACAAAGGAAAAGTTATCAGTTTCCACAGGTTCAAGGTAGGCAACAGTACTGCAAGCTAGACAGGGTGGCAAATGGAATTTCTTTCTCATGAAGGGTTGTAATGTGAAGGGATAGAAGCAGACAAACAGTAGAAGGAACAGGCTGGAAAGGCAAAACATGGCCTTTTAACCTGGCCGTTCATGGGGAACACTGGACACTGATGGATGAAGGGCAACAGGAAGAACCCCGTCAATCCAAGTGCATGGATGGACTGCAAGTCACACCCGCCTGCCAGGATAGTGGTCATGGCCAGTTTAGCATCATTTCCTCATGTTGCTGCGTGGTTTCTGTGGTGAAATAGATTGTAAAGCTGGAGGTGTTGATGTCGTAGGGCCATAGTGACATCTGGGGGCGTAGTGACTTCTGCACATGTGGGCTGCCAGCTTCCCCTAGGTAAAGGTAAAGGTCCCCTTGCTTGAAAGCCAGTCGAATCCGACTCTAGGGTTGCGGTGCTCATCTCTGTTTCCAAGCCGAAGAGCCAGCGCTGTCCGAAGACGTTTCCATGGTCATGTGGCCGGCATGACTAAACACCAAGGTGCACGGAATGCTGTTACCTTCCCACCGAAGTGGTACCTTTTTTTATCTACTTGCCATTTTCTTGCTTTCGAACTGCTAGGTTGGCAGGAGCTGGAACTAGAGACGGGAGCTCACTCTGTCATGCGGCACTCTCGGGTCTCGAACTGCTGAACTACTGACCTTCCACAGCCTGCAGTTCAGCATCTTAACCACTTGAGCCACCACAGCTCCTAGCTTTCCCTAGACAAAGGTAAATAAACATTATTGCCATGCTGCTGATCATCTTCAGTGTTGTCAAGCATCTGGGCCTGGATCCTATGGGTCTATCCTGTGAATAGTGCGGATTTCCCCTAGTACAAGGAGCCTTCCCAGGATGCAAGAAAAGCCTCTTGTGGCAGGAAAAATCTCCATGTGCAAAACAAAAGTATCTCTTTAGCAGAGCAGATCCTAAGGACCCAATCTTTTGTTGTTGTTTTTCTTTTGAAAACTATGGTTTTCCCAACCAGCCACTTAAAAGCAATTGATCTAGTAGCTCCAAAAACTTTGGTCTTGAAAAGTACTCTCTTGTGTCTTCTTCATAGCCATCCAGATGTTTATACTCCAGCTAATTCTCTTTGCTGCTAGCAGAAGCAAATAATGTGAGTAGGAAAAAAGGACTGGGACAACAAATTTATTTCTTAATCTCTACTGTGGGAACTGGTGACTTATCTCATACAACATCTCTCCTCAATACTGCATGCCCCATAGGAGTTAAAACACCAAGGGGCATAAAAGAAACCTCTCTTTTCATAACAGCTTTCTGGATTCCATGGGGGATCAGGGGATGATCCTGAGAAAAAGTAAAAGCGAAAAGTTAACTGAGTACAGTGTTTTGTTTTCAGAAAACAAGGATCCAGTTTCAGGTGTAGAGAAATTTTCTGTTCACGGAGATTCAGCCCAAATACCGGAGGAAAGCACTATACAACTTTGTTGCTAAATGAGAGCTCAGACTTCTAGGTTTCAAAAGGCAATGGAGATCCTTACAGTGTTTTACTACAAATGTAGAAGATTCTAAGCTCGTCTCCTAGCATCTCTGAAACTTCATTACTGATATTGACATAACAACATAACATAATCCACATCATCCAAACCAATGGTCCACCTAGTTCAACATCCAGTTTCTTTCAGTGGCCTACCCCAGGGGTGGGCAAACTGTGGCTCGGGAGCCACATGCGGCTCTTTCACACATATTGGCCCAGGACAGACTGGCAATTTGCCGCGGGATGGGACCCAGGCTGACAACGACTCAATATCGGGGTAAATGGGATGTTCACACAGGCACATCTGCCTGGCGTTCCCCACCCGTAGCCTACCGGTGCTCTCGCGCTTCACTGCCGGATTAAAAAAATACCTGATAAAAGCCGGCGCAAATCTTGAAAGCCTGCATTCGTCACGCGTTTCTCCGCTTCCAGGGAGTCTGAACGCGCAGCCGAAAAGCCGGGAGCAACCCGCGTTGGGCACGAGGCAGCAGCAGTGTGATTGGCTCCGCTCTGCTCCGCTGCCCAATGCAGTGCCGGCGTTGCAGGGGAAAAAAAATCAGCAAAATGCGCTTATGCGCACATACGCCCACAGCCGAAATAATGGGGAAACAGCTAATATAGCGCGCCTCCGGCGCGGCAGTCTGAACGCTCCCGCGCACCTCCGTCCCGTATCTTCCGGCAGAGGCCCCCGCTGTGTGGACGGGAAAACCCGGTATCGTTTACTCCGGGGTTTTTTTGCCGCGACTGGCTACCGGGGCAAATTGCCAGTCTGTCCTGGGCCATTGTGTGGCTCCCAGCAGGGCAGCTAGGGAAGTGAAGGGGAGGCATGCATTTGATCCCTTCCTCCCTCCCTCCTCCGTCCCTCCTATCTATTTTCTTTCTTTGTTTCTCTCTCTCTTTCTTTCCACCTCTTTCATTCTTTCTTTCCACCTCCCCCTCTTTCTCTCTCTCTTAGACAAATAAATATCATTGGACAAATAAATATCATTATCAGTATCTGTTTTTACCCCTTTTGTTTTTATTTTTGGCAGTCTCATTTAATGGTAATAAAAAGCAAATCTGCATATTTTCTAAATAAAAATGTGCGCGTAATATTTGTTCATGTCTTGCGGCTCTCAACCATCTGAAATTTATTCTATGTGGCTCTTACGTTGAGCAAGTTTGCCCACCCCTGGCCTACCCTGAAAAACAATACAAAGAGCACAGAGGCCAAGATCTTCTTCTGATGTTGCCTCCTGGCACCATTATTCAGAGGGTTAACACCTCTGACTGTGGAGATTCCCTTAACTCATCATCGTAATGTTCCTAGCCCTGCAGAGGGCCCTCATTTCTCTCGCCATCCTCTCACTTGTGCAACAAACCATTGAGCTGGAAAACAGCAAAGTTTGTCCAGAGGGCCGGTGTCATGCAAAGTAAACCCAGCCTTCCCTGTAAGATTCCTTCTCTGCCCCCCAAACCCAAGGCGGAGTTTGTGGGAAATCCTGGAATCTGTTGACATACACCTCCCCCGGTGGCTGTCTCCAAACACACTGATCTATCTCCATAAGGTCTCAAACAGTTGTGGATGAATCATCTTCTTCCTAGTTTCTATGGCTGAAGATGCCGCAGCATGGATGCATGGTGAGGGAAGTCTCATGCTCTTGTTTACAATAATCATGGCTATTAGCCATTGTGGGGCCTATCCTTCATGTATCCAATTTCATTTTTAAGCCATGGCCTGTACAATGTCTTCTGGCAGTGAATTCCGCTATGTAATTACTCACTGAGTAAAGAACTTCCGGTCCTGAATCTATTGACCATCCACTTCATTGGGTGGGCCTGAGTTCTATTGCTATGGCATGCATATCATTTATATAAATGGATAATCATTTCAGGATTATGCTCTCAAAGAGTATTCCTTCTCAGTTCTTCCTTACAGCTGAGGAAGATATGTATAGCTAGATATCAGGAACTATGGTTGCTGTCCTAAGGACACTTCCTGGAAATAAAGCTCTAGTTAATAACATGGGTCTTACTTCTGAATACAACTGCTTAGGCTTGCTCCCTAAATGTGGAAATTGGGCATGGATATATACTCCATCACTTAGCCTACAGACCTATCCAATGGAACAATTCTGAACTATGTTTTATCTGAAGTATTCATGATTTCTTAAGAAATCTTTTTTACTAGACATGAGCTTTAAAGATCCTTTAACAGGGGAGGAATAACTAATCCCTCTTCATTGTTTATAAGCCTACTCTCTTGCTTAAGTACACGGAAGTTTCTTGCTACACTCAAACAAGGTTCACCTTGTCTATAGTTCTTCAAGAACATCCCAGCACTTAGTCAGCGTGAGGTACTGACTGGGATAGGGTGGGGGTGACCTAAGCTCAAATCCTCACTTCACCATGAAACTCACTAGGTGACTGTGGGCCAGTCATGTTCTTTCACAGGATGCGTGGAATGATATATTGGGAGGGGTACAACCTGAGCTCCTTGGAAGGGAGATGCAATGAAAACCAGATAGACAGGTAATGAAATGGTCTGATGGGTGAGAAGCTGGACTTTTCCTAGCCCCCTGTCATTGTATCGAAATGATCTGAACATAAGAACATAAGAGAAGCCAATGTTGAATCAGGCCAATGGCCCATCTAGTCCAACACTCTGTTACACAGCGGCCAAAATATACCAGGTGCCATCAGGAGGTCCAGCAGTGGGGCCAGGGCACCAGAAGCCCTCCCACTGCTGCCCCCTCCAGCACCAAGAATAGAGTGCATCACCTGCCCCAGACTGAGAGTTCCCATCTATACCCTGTGGCTAATAGCCACTGGTGGACTTCTGCTCCATAAGTTTATCTAATTCCCTCTTGAAACTGTCCATGCTTGCAGCTGCCACCACCTCCTGTGGCAGTGAATTCCATATGTTAATCACTCTTTGGGTGAAGAAGTATTTCCTTTTATCTGTTCTAACCCGACTGCTCAGCAATTTCATGGAGTGCCCACGAGTTCTTGTATTGTGAGAAAGGGAGAAAAGTACTTCTTTCTCAACCTGCTCAATCCCATTCATAATCTTATAAACCTCGATCATGTCACCTCTCAGCCGTCGTTTCTCCAAGCTAAAGAGCCCCAAGCATTTTAACCTTTCTTCATAGGGAAGGTGTTCCAACCCTTTTATCATTCTAGTTGCCCTTCTCTGCACTTTTTCCAATGCTATAATATCCTTTTTGAGATGTGGTGACCAGAACTGTACACAGTATTCCAAATGAGGTTGCACCAATGATTTATACAGGGGCATGATGATACTGGCTGATTTGTTATCAATTCCCTTCCTAATAATCCCCAGCATAGCGTTGGCCTTCTTTATTGCAGCTACACATTGTGTAGACATTTTCAGCGAGTTATCCACTACGACTCAAAGATCTCTCTCTTGGTCTGTCTCTGCCAGATCAGACCCCATCAACGTGTATTTATATTTAGGATTTTTGGCTCCAATGTGCATCACTTTGCACTTGGCCACATTGAACCCCATTTGCCATGTTGACGCCCACTCACCCATCCTCAACAGATCCCTTTGGAGAAGTATAAAGGTAAAGGTAAAAGTTCCCTTGCTCGAAAGCCAGTCGAATCTGACTCTAGGGTTGCGGTGCTCATCTCTGTTTCAAAGCTGAAAAGCCAGCGCTGTCTGAAGACGTTTCCATGGTCATGTGGCTGGCATGACTAAACACCAAGGTGCACGGAATGCTGAGAAGTATACCAGCTGTTAAACTGGTCCATCTAGATATCTCTTTAAGTTTGAAGAAGTGTGCGTGCACACAGAAGCTGATACTTTGACTAAAACTTTGTTTGTCTTAAAGGTGCCTCTGGACTCACACTTTGTTCTACTGCTTCAGACCAACATGGCTACCCACCTGAATCTATCCTCATTTGTTAATATAACTTTTCTTTGCTTTTTGAAAATTTTGTTAGAGAAATAAAACTAAAAGACATAAAAAAAATAACCATATACAAACCTCTCCTTATAATAATTATCTTTTGGTTTCGTAAGATTCCATGCGCTCCCATTGGCTGTAAAATGCCCTCCCTCAGCCATTGGCCCATCAGCCGCCACTCAAGAGTACTTGCGTGCCATTGGCCGGGTGCTGGGTCTGCTCCTCTTCCCCACCCCTCCCCCTGGCAGACCAGCTCTCTCTCCTGAGAAAGACAGTTCTCTTGACTCCTGTGAGGGACTGTCCCCTCAGTGGCTGTCGGTAGGCAGCCAAGCTTGGTTCTGTGAGTAAAAAAACAAAGGACTTTCAGCATAACCCCCTCACCCGCCCATAACCTCCTCCCCAATGGCCACTTTCCTGTCAGAATAAATGGGAAAAGGCTCTTTCTCCTGCTTAGCTTCAGCATGGCTGGCTGGCTAACGAGGTGGGCCAGCGACCATCAAAACATTTTCTTCAACTCCACGCTGTGCGGCTGACTTTCCCCTAGGGTTGCCAGTCTCCAGGTGGGACCTGGAGATCTCCCACTGTTACAATTGACCTCCAGATGACAAAGATCAGTTCCCCGGCAGAAAATGGTTGCTTTGGAGGGTAGACCCTATGGCATTAAAACCTGCTGAGTCCTTCCACACACACCCCCAAATGCTGCCCTCCACAGGATCCACCCCCCAAATCTCCAGGTATTTCCCTAATCAGAGTTGGCACCTGTACTTTCTCCTCTGTCAGTAAAAGACCCTTTCCACACCTATGTTGGCCTTTGGGAGAAAACTCATTGGGCCCAGTCCTGATCAGGTTGCCAACTCCAGGTGGGCCATTCCTGGAGATTTGAGAGATGGAGCCTGGAGAGGGTGAGGTTTGAGGAGGGGTGGCACCTCAGACAGGTATGATGCCATAGACTCCACCCTCCAATCCAGCCATTCCCTGATGGGGAACCATTGTTGCCAATCTCCAGGTGGGGGCTGGAGATCACTCAAAATTACTACTGCTCTTCAGGTAGCAAAGATCAGTTCCTCTGAAGAAAATGGTGGACTCTGTCATTATACCCTGCTGAGATTGCCACAGCAAATTGTCAGTGAGTGCCCAAAGCCGGGACACTCTCCCAGAGCCTCTTTCTAGAGCCCGTTGTATTTATTTCCACAATGGGCCTTATTCCTAGTATCAACATAAAGGACAAGAACAAATATAAAAAGGGGGAAAGGGAAAACAAAAGGCTTCCAATTTTCTTTACAACCAATATAATTTTGATAACTATTTTTTCCTTGCTTATGCATACAAACAAGAACTCTCTCTCTCCTTATTTCCCCTTAAACAAGTTTCTTATTCAGAAAAACCACAAATTGTCAAATCATCCTTAAATTTTTCATGCAAAATGTCAATGAATCCAGTTCCAGGCCTTTAATTAGGAGCCGCCCACACTACCACCAATGCCCACTATCAACATCTGTGGTGGAGGCGGCCTGCAATGAGATGGAGCCAATCCACCTAGGAGCCTGTACTTGCCTGAGCCTGCATGATAGGTTACGCCATCTTCGCTATTTTAATGACTGCACTTTTATTGACTGCACTTTAATCAAATCTGCTACATGTTTAAGTGTTTTGAATGTTTTAAATGTTTTAATTGTATATGAACTTTGGCACTTTGTGCCATGCAATTTGAGCCGCCCTGAGCCCGCTTGCGGGGAGGGTGAATTATAAATACAATAAATAAATAAATAAGTAAGTAAGTAAGTAAGTAAGTAAGTAAGTAAATAAATAAATAAATGAAGAAATAAATGAAGAAATATTCTTTCCCTAACCAATACTGTAAGTTTAGCCATAGCTGCAAAGTCCAAAATCTTCTTCAACGATTCTTCTACTGTAGGTATTGTTGGACGCTTCCATTTCTGTGTGTAGATCATTCTCACGGCTGTAGTTATATTCAAAAACAAAACTCCATGACTTTTTTCCAACTGGTTGTCCATTAAGCCTAACAAAAAAGACTCTGGTTTCATCTATATCCTAGTCTTTAGCATCTTCTGCATTAAAAAGTATATTTGTATCCAAAAGCTTTTGGCTTGCTTACAAATCCACCACATATGAGTAAAGGTCCCTTCGTGATGGTTGCATTTCCAACATGAACTAGAAGCACCTTCATGCATTTTTGATACTTTCTCAGGAGAAATATACCATGAATACATCATCTTGTAAAAGTTCTTCTTTAAATTAGAATTCAGGGTAAATTTCAATCCCTTTGTCCACATCTTTTCCCATTGATCCACAGATATATAATGTCCAACATTTTTAGCCCATTTAAGCATACATTCTTTAACATGTTCTTCCTCAGTCTCAAATTTCAATAAAAGTTTCTATATAAAAGTTTATACATCGACAAGATGAATATAAACTAAAATCTAGAGAAGAATTAATACATGAAGGTCATACCTGTAACTTGTTCACATACTTACAAATTCAGGAAGGGTTTAAGGTCAACAAAAGATCTCTTGTTTTTTGAATATTCAAAGTCTGAATTTGAAAAAGAACTGTGTACAAATAATGATTGTGTTATTGCTAAAATGTTTGTTGATATAACTTTTCAACCTGCTTGGAAATGTTGCTCAAGAGAATCCCTGGAGAATGTTGCCCCCTTGTGTCCAAAATTCTGCAACATTGTTATAATTTCCCCCCCTCCGTGTATTCAATTGGACCTCAGCAATCTGTTGAATAATTTCGAAGCATGTGCCAGCAATGCCAGCTGGGCACACACAAAAACATTCTCAGTACACAGCTCATTTTAAATTGTGACCAAACCATCAATATAAGTGTGTGAGTTGAGAATCAGAAAATGGGCATTGCAAGCAGGGTAAGACTGTTTTTATGAGGAATACAATATCACATGTTGGTTCCAAAGTATTAGTGCCACCATAGCTTGTGATGCAGTATATGTGGGACTTGAAATATCTGGGGCCTGTTTTTTTTACATGAGTAATCAGAGAAAAGGACTATGAACATTGTCTTGGATTTGAGAGGCTGCCAAAACTACCGTTTCCAGGAATTCATGGTGTGAAAGATGAACAGTACAATGCGAAAATCACTTTCCTAGGAGTAAACGTCACCAAATAGACTGAGTAGGATTTTGAGCTAGCCTGCTTAGGGTTGCTTTTATGAAGAATAGTCTTCAGGAAGGACAGGTCACAGTTACAGCCAATTCTCTGTTTAAAGAGCCATCCTGTAGTTATGCCTCCCTAGGGTTGCCAGACCTGCCAGTGCATGGTTTAGGGAGCTCCTCTTTGCTGCTGGCCAGCTGGCCACAGGGGGAAAATTACCCCCCACCCAAACACAGGCAAGAAGCTGGAAATAAATGTGATGCGTCCACATCACCTAGAAGTGACATGGTCACATTGGTGACATTGGGGAGTGATGCTCTGGTTTTGGGGCAAAACTTTATGGTTAGAAGCTAATTCTACAGGTTTTGCCCACAAACCAGAATACAGTCCTCAATGTGCCTATGTCATTTCCAAGTGATGTGGTTACATCATGCTTATTTGTGGCTTCTTCCCTCCCTGCTCCTGGAAAATTCACCCCCACCTGCTGGTCTAATGCACCTGGCAACCCTATACCTCCCCCTTTAGAAGGGTAATATTTGTGGCTTGGGAATGAGGAGAATGGGTAAGAGAGGGGATGGGAAACTGTGTGCATATCTGCGTTTGTGTGCACAAGCTCCCATTTTGTAAGCACCCAGTCAAATGCTTGCAAATGCTGCTCAAGTATTTTCAAATGTCTTATAAGCATCCTCACAAGTTTTGAATGTAGTTTTGGATTGAGTGTGAAAGTGTTTCCTACTTGTTCCTTAGAGTACACGTACCAAAACAGCTGGCCACCCATGGCTGAAGCTAAAGATTCCATAAAGCAAGTTATATGAGAGAAGTCCAAACGTATGCTGGCGGTATTTTATATGGCCTTCAAAAGAAGAAAGAACAATTGATTCAACTTATCTGCTGGACCTTGAGCCTAAGTACACTGTAGGTTTTTTCCATGGGTTGTATTGGTATTCTCCACTCTGATTTTCAGACAGATGTCAGCTGTGAGTTTCCCACTGTGAAGTCAATTCCCAAACATGCAGGAGGACCAATTTGGATCAGGACCATGGCATACAGGGAAAAGGGGCTTCAGTTCTCCCCTCAGGCTGTTTTCTCAGAATGGCCATGGGGGTGCTATCTGCCCCTTTGGGGACACCAACTTGTAATAAATGCACAATTCTCAGTGGGGAAAATGGCACCCCTTCGCCCCTTCAGGTCAGAAAAACAACACAGCAGAACACAACACATTGTGATGTATCCCACTCTAAATGGGTCCTCCATGCACTTGGGAATTCCCAACAGGGAACTTGCAGCTGATGTCTGATTGAAAATATTTGGCCAGACCTAGGAAGAGCTCATGGAGAACATAACGTAGTTAGCTCATATGCCAAGAATAGAGTAAAAAGCTAAAATTGGGCTTGCAGAACCCATGGCTTCTGGAACAAAATACCAATATTATATTGCACTCCACCAACTGTTTCATGAGCTCTGTGTTCCACATAGCTGCAAAGCCAGAGATTCTTATCAAGCACTGGGTTTGACCCAATCTCTTAGTATTTATTAAAAACATCTCTCAATATCTAATCCAAAACAGGAGTATCAAAATGGCTATTTATTGGGGTTTACGCCCAGGACATGGGTCTTAGGATTGCTATCTTAGATGTCTTTTCTCCTGGGCATTGGGTTATGTCCTCCTTCTTGGACTGGATTTTATTGACTTTTATCAGTCTAGGAATATAAATTAATTATGGAAGTTGTTCAGTGTATCATCACCAATCTATGTAAGTGGATTGGGTAGCCATGTTGGTCCACAACAGAAGAGCAAGATTCAGTAGCACTTTAGACGCTAACAAGATTTTCAAGGTATAGTTTCAAGAGTCAAAGTTCTCAAACAGAGAGATGTGGGAACCACTGTGTGTGGGGGAGGGGTCCTGAAGGGAAAAGATGTGAAGAAAAGAAGGTGGCAAGTGGGAAGGAGAGGTAGAGAACGGCAGCAGGGGAGGCATCAGAAGTTAGAATAAAATTTCCCTGTGAGTTTCTCATGGGTCCTTGATTGTCAGTATCCCTTATTCTCAACATGGCCCCATCTGTGGATACTTAAATCCAGAGATTGAAGCTATGAACAGACCAGACAGATCTTTCTACAAACCTGGAAAAAGCCCCAGTTTTGCAGAAATATCTAAAATCTTTTTTAAAAAAGGGACCTCTCCACTTTCCTTTAGACTCAGAGGACCAGTGCCAAAGGTCCAAGGAAAGAAGCAGCTTGACCAGACTCAGAGGACATTTCCAAAATTCATTAAAATGCAAAACAAGAGAATCATGAAATATTCAGAAAGTTGACTTGTAAAGACAACTGATTTACTATGGAACCAATGAGACACTGGGTTGGGCCAGTAAGCTGGGAAGTCAACCCAGGTCAAATTTGCTGAGACGGGTTCTTGTGAGTTTTTCTTAAGGCTCTTGTGAGTTTTTCTTGAGGTGACAGCTTCTCACAAGTTTTGGTCAAAAACAAAAAGTTATCAACAGTTCATGCTGATGGTAATCTGTGAAGGAGCACATTATGCACCATGGATTACTGTTTACTGTAACAGAACTAAGTTTGGGTCCAGTGGCATTAATGCACCTCAGTGTTTATGTGTGTGCATGTGCAACAGAGATAATATATATCCCCTACCTGCTCAGAGATTTGATCTTAACTTCTAGAACCATGGAAGTGAAATGTGCCTTGAATAACAACTCTAGGGATACTTCTGAATTTCTTCCCATCCTTTAGATGTACATATTTTAAACAGGCTTTTCTATAAGGAAATAAACAAGGATAGTGATTTATTAGGATCTGGTTGAAGGAAGCACAGACTGCTCTTGATAAATGTTTACAACTGGATCATATGAAGTTGTAATAAGGCCCAGGGATTGTGAGATGGACAACCCATAGCTCTGGGTTTCAAGACCACTTCATCTGTAGACTTACTGGGTTGAAGAGTACACTGTCTCACCTATCAAATTGCAAGTGTGGGTCAGGAGGAAGGCGGGTCGGTGAGAGAACGGCAGCCTTTCCTGAGGGTTTATCACATACACAAAGAAAGTAAAGCACTTACCATGTTAAAACTGTGGTATTGATTCATGGGAATAACCTTAAGGATTAAATGCCCCATGCAGGGATTGAATAGGCAAGATAAAGAATATTTGAAGGGTTGAATGAGTGAGCATTTCTGCACAAGGCTTGCCAAGCTATTAAATGCCAGCCTTAGGCACCAAGTTAAAGGTGACTGGTGAATAGCAGAGAAAGAACTCATCCATGAAAGGTTTTAGATTGTAAACCAGAGGGCAAAGTATTTTTCTTTTACTTTTTACCATGCCCGGGTTCCATATGTACACCATCAGCATCAGATCAGTGTGTTGTCGGGGTCAGAATATCAGACCAGGAGCTGGTTTCTCCCATGAGGTTCATGGGGTGACCTTGAGCTGGTTTCTCTCTCTCTCTCCTTCTGCCTAACTTATTTCACATGTTAGTCTGTCTGTAGCAGTAGAAAAGAGCAAGAGGAATCTGAAGAAGTAAGCAGTGACTCACAAAAGTTCGTACCCTGACACAAATTTTGTTAGTCTTTAAGGTGCTGCTGGACTCTTGCTCTTTTCTATTATTTCACACAGTTGTTGTGATGATACAATGGGAAAGAGAGTACCTGAGCCCTCAGGAGAACGATTGAGATATAAATGTATAAATATTAATTCTGTGCATTTTCATCCCACCCTCCCCACAAGTGGCTCTTGTTACTTAGGTCTTCATAAGCAGTAGGTCACTGCTACTACAAGTTCCTACCACCATGGTGGGTGTTATTTACATCATTTATAGTCCACCTTTCTCACTTGGGCTCAAGGGGGATGACACAAAGTGTATGACTGCCGACAGGAATACACAGGCTCCCTACTGTTTAGCATTGTCAACTACTTTTTGAGAAATTCCTGGAAACTCCTGGAGATCCCTGAGAGGCAGCTCAGTGGGAATGTGACACCACGGAGTGGAGTCTGCCTTCCAAGGCTACTATTTCCTCCAGATTTCTGTTGTCCAGAGATCAGTAGTAATTCCGAGAGAGCACCAGGCCCCACTTTGAGGTTGGCATCCCTAACAGTGTTACTGATATGAAGTAAATGGTTTACTGAAGGACACTATTTCATAAAATCCTATGAAAGCCACTCATGAGACATGAATGAGATGGCAGAAGGCACAGATGCAGAAACATCAGAAAGATGCAGGGGTCATTTCGTAGAAAAAGAGGTGCAGGAGCTCATTAGCATAACTCATTAGCATAACTTATTTGCATATGCCACACACCCTGACATCACCGGAAGTGTGTCAGAAGGCAACACTCATGTGCCCACCCCCTGGGCTCCTTACTGCCGGAGCTTCGCTCCTGTGTGCTCCTGCAGGAAATGAGCCCTGGAAAGGTGTATATGACTACAGCAAACAATATGGGATACGTAACAAGAAGTGCATAAGCACAAGTTGTGGAGAAATTAAATGTATTTTATTTGGAGGTTTGGGCTTGATAAAATCTACTGCTGAAAACATGCAGAAAGCGGGAAGCCACCTGCTCCCAAGCCTCACCAAGTACCAACCATCAAAGCTTTGGAAATGCTAATGAACTTCCTGGGCAGAGACTATGAAATAGTCAGTTTGCACTTTAACTGGGAATATGAAGCCCAGAGGGGACATAGAGACTTGGAGATGCAAGAGGCTAGACTGTATTTTTCTTGAGATTCTTTGATCCACAAGGGACAAAGTCCGTCTCTAACTGGTTCTGATAGGCCACAGATGACTTTCCCCTGTCTGATTATGCAAGCATGCTCTCATGCTGTTGGGATGGTCTGATCATTCCATCCCAACTCAGTGCAATTCCCCCCCACCACATTATGTGCATAATCACATACTCCATTGGGAGCCCTCATTGAGGAGGTGCAATTCCTCATTCATGCACATGGGAAATAAAGGGGGGGAGACGCACATGTTGTTGCATCTGATTACACAGTGACGGGTTGAGCCCAGAGCACAAAGGGATGTGTGATCTCACAACTGCATGTCAAATTCCTCTGGAGGAAACAGCCTCACTTCCCCTCTGCTCCAACTGGAGCATGTGACTGCAGCCATGGTTTTCTCAGTCAGAATGACTGTGAATTTCTCATCGCTGCTGCTTCAGCCTCAGAATCCTAGTTTCACTTCTCCCTCCTCTTATTTAGGTACCAATGGAAAACTTACTTAGACCCTGGTCACACAGGCCAGATAAGGTGGGGGGAGGCGTGGCTGTTTGCCCTGGAGCAAAATGAAGCGCGGTAGCCCGATCACACAGTCCCCTGAGTCTCTGTGATTAGGCTGTTAGCTGCCAATGCTGCGATGCTGAAGCATGGCACGACATGGCGATGTTGAAGCATGGCAAAGAAACAGTATGGCGCATTCACACAAGCGGCAATCGCAAGCCACCACTTCCGGATCAGATGAGCAATAGTTCTTGGTTTCATGTTTGTGCACATGTGCAGTTCCACGGAGCAGCACTGCTTTCAGTTTCGCATTTGTGCGCATGTGCAGTTCAGCATTTGTGCACACCCTCTGGAGGCTTTAAAAAAAAAGCATCTGGTTTGTGACGGGATACTAGTGCTCCCACGATCAGACGCCCGCCTGTGCTGCACGTTTTCAGGATACTAGGGCACTTTCCTAGGCACCCGGGTTGGCCACGGGTGTGCTACGCTTCCCAGATGTTGCAGTGTGATCGCGCCCCCAAAATCCACCCAACATTCATGTCTCTCACACGACAAATTCTCCATGTGACTGGGGCATTAGAGAATTTTTTAAAAGCTGTGGTAGAAAAACAAACAAACAGTAAAGCATAGGAACATATAAGTGATACAAGAGATGTATTAAGTCTTCAAAACAGGCAACTGAAAAAGTATGTAAAGCCAGCCAAACAATAAATCCTACCCAACACTAATCATAAACACCATGGAGAACAAGAAATATTATACGATTTTCCAGGGAATCAAAAAATCACCAGGGAGATGAATAAGGAGAAGCTACCCGGGCTGGGAAAAGGTTTCACCCATGGTTGCATAAAGCATATCTGAAGTCATGTCATGCACCCACTTTTCTGCTTCCTTCATGGGCCTGACTAAAGTTCCTTGTAAAATGTAGCTGTGTTTTGGTGTGTGTTTTTTTTTTTTTGGCAAGCATTGCATTCATGAAGGTGGCAGCTGTTTTCCCAGTCAATGTTGTTATAGTTCATTAAACAGACGGAATCCCCATCTATTGGTGCACTGCTGAGTTGTTACCTCTATGGATGACCAATCAGTCCTCAGGGTTTTTCAACTTTTATAATGGCAAGAGGGCACTGCATGTGGCATTTGCTCAGGTGATCCTGATTCACCTCTTGGTTGTTATAGTGATGAGGCACGGGTCCAAGAAAACCCACTCAGTGTCCTTGACAATTCAGTGAACCTTCGCAAACAGAAATAGTTGGAAGGCAATAGCCTGTGTCAACCCCAACCATCAACTACTGATCTGTGACAAACTTCTGGACGGGCTGCTGGCGTGGGCAGGCAGTAGCCTGTGTCCAGGCATGAACTACTGACCTGTGACAGACTTCTGGACTGGCTGATAGCATGGGCTTCCATTGCTAGCTTGAAGATAAGTGCAACTGAGCTAGAAAAGATGTTCTCTGGCATGATCAAAATTTGAAATGTCTATAGCATTTGAATCAAATTTAGAATTGATTGGCTTTGTAAGCAGAAAGGCAGACAAGAAAAAATACTGAAAAGAACATGAGAGCTGGTGTGGCATAGTGATTAGGCCCTGAGACAATGGGGTTTGAATCCCCTGTATGCCACGTAAGCTCACTGGGGGTGTTGGGCATATTACATTCTCTCAGCCTAAACAGCTTCATGCAAGGTTGGGGAGAGGGGAATGATGTGAATTGACAAAGTGCTTTGGGTCCCTATCAGGAAGAAAAATGGGATATAAATAAAATAATAATTATAAAAATATATGGATCAGATGAATATGGATACTGTGGATCAGACTAAGGAATCACTAGTCTGGCATTCCATCACCAACAATCTGAAATTCAAGTCCAGATTCTACAGCTAATCAAAATCACTGGATGACCCTGAATTCTACTAATATGAAAGGGGGGAAAGAAATCATTCTCTTCCCCACTTTTCATGATTTCATAAATCTCTATCATAATCCACTGTATATTTCATCTTTGTGTTTAATTGCGGGGGCGGGGGGGGGGGTTAGAGTGCAAGACCGCCTCATGCCATATTTGAGAAATTTCTGGAGCCTTGTGTGATGTTAAGTCATATATGATTCATATCTGTTCATCTATTTCCTTAATTATTGTTAGTTAATATTGCCTAGCCTGCCAGTTAAGATCTGCCCCACAATGTTCCCTCTGAGCTGTGGAGTTTTGTGAGCAAAAATCCCACTTTGTGAGCTACTGGCATTAAAGTTGTGAGTGAGGGAATTGGCTGCTGAATAACTTAGTTTGCTCTGGAGTCATCCTTCCTGAGCGAAAACAAAAAATGTGTCAGCCAGAGATTAAAAAACTGTGTGCTTGCTCACACTAACTCAGCTTAGAGGGAACACTGCTGCCTTCAGAGGTGAGGCTGGCAGCAACCAGAGATCCTGTTTTCTGCAGTGGCACCTCAATTATGGAATGTTCTTCCCCTTGAGGCTCACTTGGCTCCTACTTTGCTTTCTTTTAAGCAGAAGGCCAAAGCTTTTTGTTCACCCAGAGGGTTGGGCTAGGTTTTTAATGCTAGATTTTAATTAATATTTTTAAAAATATATATATTATTTTTGCTTTGTAAGCCATCTGGGGATAGGTTCCTTGCAAAGGCAGCATAAAACAAATAAGATATTTTATAATCCAGGCTTTAAAAAAATATATACACATATGTGTATAGAAATTGATACATGTAGAACAGGTTTTGAGTCTGGGCAATTTTTTTTCTTTCACTTTATTTATTAATTATTTAATCATTTATATCCCACTTTCCCCCCAGTGGGGACCTAAAGCAGCTTATAATAAAAAGAAAAAGTGGAAACAGAAGGACAAAGCCTTCTGAATGAAGAGCAGGTCTTCTTCATCCTCTCTGTTGTCTTGTTCTTCTTCTCTCTCTTCCCTTCTGTCTTCACTAGATATTCCACTCACCTCTGGACTAGAGCCCCTTGGGCACGCCCAGGTCTTGAGCACATGAAACTGCCTTATACTGAATCAGACCCTTGGCTCATCAAAATCAGTATTGTCTACTCAGACTGGCAATGGCTTTTCCAGAATCTCAAGCAGAGGTCTTCCACATCACCTTCTGCCTGGTCCTTTTAACTGGAGATGCCAGGGATTGAACCTGGGACCTTCCACATGCAAATCAGAGGCTCTTCCACTGAGCCACAGCCCCTTCCCTTCTTAAAAGTGTGTGAAGCAGAAGAGAAACTGATTCAGCCAGATTTTATTCAGCAGCTGTTGGCTAGGAACCTCCAATGCATGGTAAATCCAAGCAAACAAATGCAGCAAAATAAACAGAGTGGAATAAACGTCTGTGTTGAAGTCCTTGCTAACTTTCAACATATCATCTGTCTCGAAACAAATTGTTCCCATCTCTTTGACTTGTCTATGGATGTAAAATAGCACTTCCAAAAGGCTTGCCTTGAACTTGTTCAGAGAATATGGTTCTAAAAGACTGAACACATGTCAGCATTCTATTTCAGTGACAACCAGACCCTTTCGCATTTCCATGTGAAAGCTGTTTAGTGCTTCCCATAAAACAATTGCTGATGCAGTGGGTGGAGGAAAACTGCATGTACTCAGAGAAACTCACTCAAAGATGCCAGATTTTTGTAAGCATGTTTTTGCCCTTCCCTTTCTCTTCCTGCCACTACACTACTTTCTACAATAAAAAATAAAAACAATCTCAAGGTGATCCTAATAACGTTTACTCACATGTCTCATGTTATTCAGTGGCGCATAATACCAGGAAAGTCTTTGCAACCTAAATCAGCTGGCTGTAGAAACAGGTGATGGGGTACTCATGGATTGTCATTATAGTCAAATGACTGTCATTAGAAATGCAAGGTGAGTTTGGCTTATATTTTGGAAATACCTGAGAGTGCTCTTGATCTCTGTCCTTTCCTTCTTCCCTCCCTTTTGAAGACTGAACACTTGAAAAGTGGCAAGAGTGACCACTCAGATTGAATACAGATCTCACAAGTGACACTCACAGTGATTTTGAGCCTCTGCTTCACCATGGGCAGTTTCTGTAACTCAGTTTATGGACCAGTTGGAAGGCTCCTGTTCATCAGCACTGAGAATTTTATCTCTTACCATTCACACAGTCCTGCTTCTTCTGCTGCATGGTCCCTTCTTGGCTGATGTATCTTGATCATGCCACAGAATGCTGATTTTTCTAGAGAAGTTGAGCCCCTATATTTTTATGTTGCTTTTCCTTAAAGTTGAACAACTAATACAGATCAATTTTATTGTGTTTGGGAATTGGAAAGGGGATACTAAGTGACAGCATCATGGAAGTGATGGGTTTTAAGGAGCACACTCCTTTAAACCATTGAAGGAAATGCATGCCATTGGCCTCTCCTGCCTCCCTCTTCTCTTGTTTGGCCTCACTGGAAGTTCCCTTGGACGGAAGTAGATTTATGCCACGCTCTATTAATCACTTGGATTCTCCTTAGCAATGGAGTCATGCCAGATCTTGGTGGGGGAAGTCGGGTTATTCATTCTCAGGGTCAGATTTGAGGTTTTATGGGGTTTGGCTTTCATTGCAAGGTTTCCAGGGGAAGAAATAAAACAGTGAGAATCAACAGAACAAATTATTTTACAGGCTCAATCTCCAGCCTACTTCCCTATTCACTTTTTTCGGTCGTGGTCAGATGTGCTTTTAGATCCAACTCAGCTGCAAATGTCTGATGGATCTAAAGGGCACAATCAGACAGCAACATCTGGGAAAGTTTCCGTAGCCGTCAGCACCCTGTGTTGCCCCACCACGGAAGTAGAGTTAAAAGACACTGGGGAAAGTCTGGTCCTAATTTTTGCCAATGGGCTACAGACAGACTTTCCCCTGCCTGATCATTCAAGCATGCTCTCATGCCATTGGGATGGTTTTCTCATTTCATCCCAACTCAGTGCCATTTTTTTTTCTTCACTTAGCAGTACGTGCATAATCTCATAATCCATGGGGAACCCTCAGTGTGGAGGTGCGATTTCTCATTTATGCACATGGGAAACAAAAGGCAACCCCCACACTTGACCAAACATGCCATCTGATCGGGCAGTGACGGGGCGATCCCGCAGCTACAAAGGATGTGTGATCATGCAATGCCATGTCAATTTCGACTTGGAGAAATAGGTTCGCTTCCCCTCTGCACCAAATGGCACATCTGACTGCAGCCTTCCTGTCCTTTTCCAGACTCAGTATCCTTCTGTTTCTTTCTATGGGTGATCCAGGCATATTATAAGTATAGGAAAGAGAGCAGCCTTCTTGTAGAGGGAGCAATTAGAATAAGGGTTTGAAACATATGAGGGATAATGGTACTAGTTCCTGATGTGTGATTTAATTGGGATATTGGTTAACATAGCAAAGTTTGCCTGGTCATAGAAGTGCTGAGTGCAGTAAATAGATCTCCCAAGAAGTGTATTGCAAAAGGTAAAAACTTACATTTTTTTCAAGTAGATCTAGTTCACATTTAGGATGCAGTCAAAAGAAGAGAAAGAAGTCTAATTCAAAGGGTACTTTCCCTATCACAAATGGCCAGCTAGTCCAGCACCATGTGTGTGGGAGTATGAGGGCATTTTATCTATAAGAGAGCCCTGCAGAGACACGTGTCTCCATGAAAGACCATGTGAAGCAAGAGAGAGGACAAAGCCAGAGAGGAGGGGGCAGGCCTGTAGCTACAGTGGGACATCTTGGGGCCTGGCCCCCTGATTTCCTATCAAGGCCCCCTGACTTCCCATCCAGCCCAGGCACTCCCTTGGGTGTGTGTGCAGGGGTGTGTGTGGAGTGCCCCCTGACTTATTTAAAGGCCCCTCAAATTAAAAAATCCTGGCTACGGGCCTGAGGAGGGGTCAGAGGGCAGCTCCCAGATTAAGACAAAGAGGGGCATCCCATTCAAGGAGATAACACCTATATACACTTAGAGTGATGTAGCACCCCCCCCATGTCCAAGTATGCTGAGTCGCTCACTCCAACATGATGTAGCCTCAAAAAATGTAGTCATGGGACACCCTCATATGGTTCTGGTTATCCAGTTTTAAACAATCCATTCAGTCACCCCCATAGCTCTGAATTTTGCTATTAGTTCCCAAGATTTTTTCCACATCCAGCCATTCATGACTTATATCTTTTCACTTCTCAAAGACTATATTGTTGGACCCTATTTTCCTCCCCCACTTCAACCCATTCCCACATGTCATTAGCCTTCTCCTCTGAGCAAGAGCAGGAAAGTGCTTCCAAAACAGCAGTAGGCATGCATACTGCACAAGGATTACTTGAACTGTTGTTAGGGTTGCCAGGTCCACCGAACCAGTGGGTGGGGGATGGGGGTAAACTTACCAGTAGTGAGGAGGGAAGAAGCCGGAAATAAACACAATGTGCCTACATCACCCGGAAGTGATGTAGGCATGTTGAGGTCAACACTCTGGTTTGTAGATAAAATCTCTATGGTAGAATTATACCCTCCATGTCACCAACATGCCTATGTCAATTCCGCTCACACTGGGGAGTCTGGCAACCCCTAGCTGTTGTCCCTAAAATGGCACCCTGTTGAAACAACATTCTAGGAAAACACTATTCAATATGAAAAGGAAAGTGTGGCTTGTTAGCCACATACAGCTTTCAGACTATAATCTTTAACAGAGGCCATCTGCTTGTTGTATCCTGGTCTTCAAGAATGAGTTGAAAAGCTACCAGAGACAAAGTTTACTTTGTTGTGGTGTCTTGTTTGTAGAATGTAGGGTTATGTATTGCAACATTTCTATTTTATTTTCTGGTTTGGGGCATGCTGGAGGGGTTTTTGGGAAGGGGTAATTTTGGAATAGTTTTTGGGCACAATTTTCATGTTCTGGAATTTCAGCATCCAAAAAACATACCCTGTAGAAATTTAAAAGGATCACACGCAGCGGATGGCACTTGAATTTTTTTCAATGAAAAAAGGGAAGGAAGGCATGAATTATTGGCTGGTAATTTGCCTGGTGTCTAATCTTTAGAGTTTCAGGCCATAGATCAATTTTTGTTTTATTTTTTTCCAGGATTTTGATGATAAACTGCCTTGAGTTGATAGTTAAGTTGGGGAATAAACATTTTAATAAAGAAATAACATTATTATTATTTGTTGCTTCTCCCCTCCCCTTCTTTTGCTGCTGCCACTGTTGCTTGGTTCATATTAACCATTGATATAGTAACCCTATGGGTTCTTATTTACTTGTGCTTGCTCACTTCATTTATTGTCCACCTCTTTGCTTGAGACTCAAAGAAGATTACAGAAAGGCAAGCTTCCAGTCCAGTAGCACCTTAAAAACTAACAGGGTTTCCAGGGTATAGGCTTTTGAGAGTCAAATTTCCCTTTATCAGATACAGATAGAAAGGGAGATCCCTGAGCCCTTATATCCCAGTTAGAAGGTGGGTTTTGCAGAGAAGGGAGTCAGGATGCAGAGGTTCAATGCAAATGTAGACCAACACAGCTACCCACTTGAAAGTATTAGAAAACAATGCATTAAAGACCAGAATGAGATACACTAGGGCTGCCAGTTCCCCCCAACATGCAGGAGATACCCTGGTTTCTGGCACCCCCCCAGCACCAACCAGCTGGCCAGCAGGGGAGAATTACCCCCTCAAACAGGCAAGAAACCAGAAGTAAATGCAATGTGCCTGTGTCACCTGGAAAGTGACATAGGCATGTCAGTGATGTCAGGGGTGATGCTCTGGTTTTGGGGCAAAACTCTATGGTAGAATTAGCTTCAAACCATAGAGTTTTGCCCCAAAAACAGACAGTCCCCCCCGATGTCATTGACATGCCTATGTCACTTCCAGGTGACATAGGCACATTGCATTTACTTTTGGATCTGTTGTTCCAGCTCCCGGTAAGTTCCCCCCATCCCGCGCCCACGAGTCTTAGGAATCTGGCAGCCCTAAGGTACACAATAAAGCATGCAATAAATATGGATCATAAAGTCAGAGAACAATGAAATGAAACAGTATGATAATCAAAGAAACAATGCAATATAAACCGTTTACTAAAACCTTTCACAGACATTAAAACAAACATCTGAGACTAGACTACTGCAATTTGACTACAGCATTCAGAACACCAAGCCAAGACAGAGACAGCAGTAGTTTCATCCAGGATGGTATATAGCTGGGAGTCATCAGCATATTGTTGACAACCTATTCCAAAACTGCAGATGATTAAGGGGGTGTACGTTGCTATTAAACAATTTGGGAGAACACAAAGCCTTGTATCATCCCCTTACCAACTCCCACAGGGCTGATTCAGCGTCTTCTACTGCTATCTCTTTCAAGTTCTATCAAGGATAGAAAAGACCAGGCCCACCTCAACTCTGCTCTACCCCAACACACTTCACCTTCCATATCCCTCAGCAGTGTTGCATAGTCCATCACACCACAAGCTGCTGACACATCTAACAACAATAATAGAGATGCCTTCCATTTGTCCGTCTAACTAAAGGCAGAGATTTCCCGAAAGAGTCATGAAAGCCATTTCTATTCCAAACCCAGGCCTCAGTTCACTACAGTGTTAGCTGCTTGATCCATGAAGTTGAATTTTAATGAATCTAGAAGAGTTTTACAAACATCATTCTATGGATTTGTAAATCAATAGATAAGGGAAAACATCATCACTGAATGTAACAGTAAGTGGTAACTTTACCGTACAGTCCTAAGAATGCTTTTGGGAGAGAGAGTAGGAATCTGAGGAGACCTGCTTAAGGTTTATTAAATTATAAATCCCCCTAGACTTTTTATCACTCAAAAAGGCACCATTATTGAGATTTTGGTAAAAGGTTCAATCAATTTAAAGAGCTGTAAAAACTTTTTAATCTATTGACAGTACAGATGTCAAGAAAGGGCAGAGCCGGAGGGTTAGAAAATAATCTCTTTTTCATTTTGGAGGGTACCACTTAAAGCTGCTTCCTGCATTTATAAAAGCTCCCAAGAGTTTTCCCAATCAATTGGGTCACCAAGAACTCAATGTGACTCGAATGGTGTTCAAATTATATAATATGTAGACGGGTTAATGGATACCCATCCTGCCTATTGCATCATCATTTATCACACAGCTTGAAATTTGCAATTTAATGAGCAATTGCTAGCATGTTTCCCAAACCATTAGGGACAGTTACTTATTGACAAGCACCCCAGGCCTCTGCATTTCACAATCATTTCAACCCTATAAATACACTAGGAGCCTTCAGCTTCGTCCTCCATCAAATTTCAGCCTGACACCTTCAAGAGTTGCTAAGTTTCTTCCTTCCTTCAAAGCTCAGCCTCAACCAGTCACCCACCATGAGAATCCTTTATCTTTTCGCCGCCGTTATCTTCTTCCTCTTCCATTTTTCACCAGGTAAGATGAAAGCGAATTGGTGTAGAAAGGACACGTACCCTGAAAAGAAATACTAATATGTGAGAAAGAAAAACAACATTAGCAAGAAATAACTAATAATATTGATCTAACATAAGAGTAGCCATGTTGGGTCAGTTGTAGGATCTATCTAGTCCAGCAGTGTGTTTCCAACAGTGGCCAGACAGATGCCACAGGGAAACTAGATACCAACTGAGTTCGGAAATCCCTGGAGATCTGAGGGTGGAACCTGGGAGAGGGGATTAAGGCAGGGGAGTGAACTTGTTAGGGTATAAGGACATGGAGGCCAACTTCCGAAGCAGCCATTTTCTGCAGGAGAAGTAGAATACGTATTATAAATAAATGTAGCCTGGAGATAAACTGCAATTCCTGGAGATCTCTATCCCCCTCACTAAAAACTCACTGGAAACAGCCCTCATCTGCTGACCACTTCCCAGCATCTGACAATGAGAAGAGAAGAAGAAGAGATTGGATTTATATCCCGCCCTTCACTACCCAAAGGAGTCTCTGAGTGGCTTCCAAACTCCTTCCCCTTCCCGTCCCCACAACAGACACCCTGTGAGGTAGGTGGGGCTGAGAGAGCTTTGACAGAAACTGCTCTTTTTCAAGAACAGCTGTGCCAGAGCTTGTGACTGACCCAAGGTCACATCAGCAGGTGCAAGTGGAGGAGTGGGGAATCAAATCCGGTTCTCCCAGATAAGAGTCTGTGCACTTAACTGATGGAAGGCATTCTGACTCTGAGTCTGAACCCAGAGGTCCCATTAAGCTGCTATGGCCTAAGACAAACTGATCCTCCTTACACATGTCCAGCCTTTTAAAATCATCTAAGAGTATGGCTATTGCCCTATCTTGTAGCAGTAAGTGCTATGAGTCAAGTACTTACTGTATGAAGTAGTACTTTCTTTTCTCTGTCTCAAACCGACTTCAAGCAGGCCCGTAGCCAGGATTTTTGAATTTGGGGGGCCTTTAAATAAATCAGGGGGCACCCTGCACACCCCCCCAAGGGAGCACCACAAATAAAATAAAAAATTGGAAGTTGGGGGGCCTGGGCTGGATGGGAAGTCAGGGGGCCTTGGCAGTAAGTCAGGGGGCCAGGCCCCGAGATGCCCCACTGTAGCTACGGGCCTGACTTCGAGTCAGTTTTATAAGGTGTCTCCTAGTTCTAGTATTATGAAGATGGATAAAAGTTTCTATGTATCCTGAAATTTCAGTCATAAAGTTCAATAAAGTAGCAGTGGAAGAGAAAATGTATTTAACTTCATTTTCCCTCCAGTCTTTCCTCTATCATATGCCAAGGAAGTCCATTGGGGGGGGTGTCACTGATGAGTCATTAGAATTTAGGTCCTTGGTCTCTCAAATAATATATACTGTTTTACTGATCTCATTGAACTGTAAGAGGAAACTAGACTGGAAGATATAAGCGTACATAAAATAGGTAGAATAGATAAGCATTGCATTTTAAAGAATTTGCTCATTGTCCTACATCCTGAAGCTGCAAACATCGAAAGTCATTCCAAAAGATACTTGAGTTTTAGATGGTCCCAGGAGAAAGAGTTTGGCTTTTATTGGGCAGTCATAAAGAATAGAATTAACAATAGAATCAACATTTCAAAGGGCGTAAGAATCACCTTACTTGATCAGATCAATGTCCTCTTAGTCTGGCTCTGTCAGCAGACACCCAGATGCAAAACCCAAGCACAGTACCCACCCCCTGTTATATATTCTAGAGCTGCTATGTCTTAACTGAGATGGGAATGGTGGGGGAACTCTGGAGAACCTTCTAAGTCAATTAGTCTGATGGAGAAGGAAATCTCCTGGGATTGGTTGATACCAGGTTAGGCACTTTTCTGTATGATCTAGCAATAAATGGTTGGCTGATCCTCCCATCAAAATTGCAGCTAATCTGAGAGAAAAATATACAGTAAAGTGGGTACTGTATTGTTGCAACGGCACTTTGAAAGGAATGCCTTGAACAGAAGCATGTTGGTTTGCATAATGATTTTATTTGCTTCATTTACAGCCCGCCTTTCTCACTAAGTCTCAAAGCGGACTACAAAATTTTAATTAAAGGGTCAATCTGATGACAAGGCCCTCCAATAAACAATGTAGTAGGACTAGGATTACACAACTGGAAAACAATACAAATAACAGCAACATCAACAACACAACTCTGTAGGCCTGACATGCCATAAAGCAACATATGGGTGTACCCCCTTGACTAGCCACTGCTGGTTTATTGTTTTCTGTGTGTCAATGCCAAAAAACTTATGTTGTACTTTTTCTGTGCAGGTTACGCTCAGGTTCCTCCTTTTGCGGATACTATATCATGCAAAGTTGAGAGACAACTACTCTGTGCAATGACCTGTCCTCCTGGTTCCAGCCAATCGGGAACTTGCCAAGGAGGAATGCTGAAGTGCTGCACAAAGTCAGTAATTTGTCTTGAAACTTTTTTTTCTACAATGCTGCTGTGCTTCTACATAAGGTTACCAATGGTCTTCCATAACTTTTGTTATGTACATTCTTCCATGGGGTAATGAAAGAGAAATAACTGCACTAAATGGAAGAAATGATTCATATGTCCAGGGTGGCCATTCAGCAACTGTAGTGGCAAAAAACAATTTGTATGTCTGAAGTTGCTCTCCACAGCCAAACATCACAGGCAGGGTTTTCTGCATTATGCACAGTGAAGCATAGCAAAAAAATTAGAGCAACACAGTTCACATGTTCCATTTGTAGTGATTAGACAATAAATTGCTGAATATATACAGGGCTGGTTCCAGGTTTTCATGGGCAAAAGAGTATAACTTAGCTCCTTTTCCCCCTTGGTACAGTCCCTTTCTGCTCTAACTCCCCTTTCGTCTGGCCCCTTCCCACTGGCTCTAAGGTTTCTTATTTAATTACATCCTTTCCTACTGCGATGTGCCTACTCTGGTAAAGAGAAATCATTCTTGGCTGCATGAAAGCAACATAGAAAAAAAACTGTGCATACAGCTGTAGTGTAAGCATTCTGTTTTCAGTGGAGAATTGGCTTACAACCGAAAAAAATAATTTCCACCACTCTGTATGATAAAGCTGTCTATTGCTTTTCACTGCAACCACTTCTGCCATTCTGCTCATCAGTCTTTATATTGCTGTTCCCAGTTTGACCTCTTACATCTTAGTGATGGAGAAGCAGTAAAGCCTTCCATCCCTGTGCCAATGTAAAGAGAAATCATACTAGGAAGTCTTATGGGAAACAGGGGGAGGAATGAAGCCTTGGCATGAGTTATTGATATGGAGCTTGCTTTTATGCTCCCTGCCCTTCAGCAACCTGAAACCTGAATCCCTGCCCTTTATTGGAGTTGGGGATTCTTATTTATTTAGACCATATTTATGTTGCCTCTCCAGGAACCTTCCCCAGCTGACTTACAAAATAAAAATAATAAAAACAGAACATTAAAAAGATATTAATCTTGGTGAAGTTTTGCAGTGGCAAATGACAGTTGTTAGTCTTTAAGGTGCCACTGGACTTTTATTTTATATTGTAATTATTTACTAACGGGGCACTTACACACATGAGTGGGCCCTGGGGAAGCCTTCAGGCTTTGGCATATGCCCCACCTCACCAACTGCTGATCCCAGCTCTGGATATACATATATGTGTTCATCAGTCTGAAGGATGAAATTACACTTTACAAGATTGGGGAAGGGATTTCAACCACCTACCAAATATTCCTTTCAAATGCTGTTTTCCGCTGCTGATTTTAGACTGTTTTTCTTTAGCTAAATTCTAGGACAAATTATTGGCATAGGTAGGCAATAATGGCTTCGGGGGAGCTTTTGCAAGGGAATCAGTAGGTGCAGGAAGGGTAAGGGATGTGTCCAGATCTTCTCCCCTCCTACCAATAGAGGAAAATATGTCAAACAAACTTTACAAGACGTCTGTTTAACCAAAACAAAACTGAAGACAGAGATAATTCTAACTTGGCAAACACTTTATTCCCTTTGTTATACTGTTTATTAAAATGTCTGTGTTTATAATATGCAAGGTCCTTTCACAATGAATTTACCACCTTTTGATCATAGAGGTGCAGTGAGCTGGATTTATAACTCTGTCCCTTTTAAATCCTCACAGGCCCATACGTGTTGTGCAAGGATAGGTCCGCTCACACAAGTCCAGTCCTCTTCTTCCAGAAGAAACTTCAAAGCACTCTTGCTGATCACCACCTGAAGGAAGTTTATGCAAACCTTAGCACACCTGTGGCTTGATTGCCAGTCTTTTCTCTACCATTATAACTCCACTTGCCTTCCCAGATTCTGTTAACTGATGCTGAAGGCAAGACAAGATTATGCCTGCTTTCCCTATCCTACCTCACATGGACGTGTTTTAATGTCACCTAGGTCATTTTTGTGCACAGTTCTTTGAAGTCCCTCACAGAAGGCCAGTTTTTGAAAATTGTATTAATCAAATTAAAATAAAGTATATGAACCTTGTATCTGCAATCTCTTCTCACTTTCAGTGCAATTTAAAATGGTAGGATCAAAAGGTAGAAAACCAAGACATTGCCTGTAGTTAGATGGTTAATTTTCAAAAGGCAGACAGCCTCCATGGCCAGATTATATGATACAACATCCACACATGGACTTTCAATATATGGGCTCTAGATGTATGCAGATGCAATTCATATCAGGACCATGGCTCCTCAGGAGAGGTCCTTCACATCATTTCCCCAACCTGAAATGGCCCCAGGGAACCACTATTTGCCTACTGTAGAAACTTAAATATGACTTTGTATGTATGTATGTATGTATATGACATATGACATAAGTCACAACTGATTTATGGCAAGCCCAGTAAGAGAATTTCAAAGCTAGTGAGAAGCAGAGGTAGTTTGCCATTGCCTACAGGTTTGGAAAAAATATGAAAAGTTGAAAAGTGGTATGTGTGTGTTAAAATAACCATGCCTACACATTTGCAGATGTTGGGGGTGGGGGAGTTGAGGGTGATTTGGGGGGAGAGTCGCAACCCAATAACTGTGCAATAATGGTGGAGATGGTCAGCAGGACTGGATAACTGAACAGACTCTGGATCCATAGAGGAATGGGGAAGAGGAGAAATCCCTGACAGACAAGCAACTGCAAAGAGGGAAACTGTGTGTGTGTGTGTTTGTGTTTGTGTGTGTGTGTGTGTGTGTGAAAGCCAGATTGATGGATGAGCAAGCATGAAGTATGGGTGTTCAGCCTAAGGTGGGAAGAATCAGGCAGATGGATAGGTGAGGCAGAAAGGAGGGGGAAATGGCAGGTGGATGAGGGTGGGAATAGGGTAGTCAGGCATAGCCTGACAACCAGCAGCTGATGCCAAAGGTGGGGACTTATCACTGGGGGGGGGGGGTAACCTGGTTGTGGGAGTGATTGGTGTCCATGGTGAAATGGTGTCACTTTTGGTATAACCTGGCACTGACATCATCATGCAGAGGTGATGGTCTAGCCCCAAAGAGGCACTGTTTCTATTATTTCAAGGGATTTTAACACCAATGCATTCTTAAAAATATATTCAGGCTTTTCTGCAAACCTGCTTGTTTCCTCCTCAGGTTTGTAGAAAGATCTGTCTTGCCTGACCATGGTCTCAATTTCCAGATTTAAGTATCCAAAGATAGGGATACTTTGAGAATTAGATATATTGATTGTAGCTGAAGGATTCCAGATTATGCAATTCCAGTGAAGTTATCACTGGATTCACATGAATCTCACATGAACCTCCCTTATTGAATCAGACCACTGGTCTATGAAGCAGCTCTCCAGGATCTCAGGTAAAGTTTCCAATGAGTTTTGCATACATTCCATTTCCATTTATATCTACTTATTTCAATGAAGTTGGCATTAAAAAGTAATAGGCTTTGTGTGTGTGACAGATTATTTGTATCAGTTCCAAGCTTACCACACATTTAAAAATTCATGAGAAATTTTGAGGGACTTGGTAGCCTCACCTGATTCCTACCAAGTTATACACAACCAACAAAATCATATGCAGTTCCTTGCTGAGACTACCATGTGCCAGAAAAAGGAAAACACAATAATACAGCCATTTGATGACTGTTAAATAACAGAGACTGAACCCACCTACAGCGTTCACAAGTATTCTTAGTGCCTACATATTTCCTTTTATACCCACACACTGAAATCAAGTCCAAGACAGCCAAGCATTGGGTTAAACTAGCCTGTTAAATGGCTGATCTGCATTAAAATATAACTAGTTTTAAAAGAGCTAGATTTGAGTCCTGTAACATCTTAGAGGGGGCTGCAGTGGCTCAGAGGTTAAGACGCCGAGCTGCAGGCTGGAAGGTCTGTAGTTTGGCAGTCCATGACCCTAGTGCTGCGTGACAGCGTGAGCTCCCATCTCCGGCCCCAGCTCCTGCCAACTTAGCAGTTCAAAAACAAGAAATTGCAAGTAGATAAATAGGTACCACTTTGGTGGGAAGGTAACAGCATTCCATACACGTTGGCATTTCGTCATGCCAGCCACATGACCACAGAAACATCTTCAGACAATGGTGGCTCTTCAGCTTGGAAACGGAGATGAGCACCGCCCCCTAGAGTCGGATTCGACTGGCTTTTGAGCAAGGGAAACCTTTGCCTTTTTAACACCTTAGAAGCCAACAAGATTTTCTGACAAATCTGATTAAGGGAGCTTTGACTCTTAAAAGCTCATACCTTGAAATCCTTTGTGTCTAAAGTGAAGAAGAGAAGAAGAGATTGGATTTATACCCCGTCCTTCACTGCCCAAAGGCATCTCAGAGCGGCTTACAAACTCCTTTCCCTTCCCTTCCCCACAACAGACACCCTGTGAGGTAGGTGGGGCTGAGAGAACTTCTGACAGAAACTGTCCTTGAGAGAACAGCTGTGCCAGAGCTTGTGACTGACCCAAGGTCACATAAGCAGGTGCAAGTGGAGGAGTGGGGAATCAAACCCGGTTCTCCCAGATAAGAGTCCATGCACTTAACCACTACACCAAACTGGCTCTCTACAGGACTCGAATCTAAGAGGCTGAAGCTGGTTTCCAGGTTCTTATTCATGGCTTATTCATGAATTCATTTTGAAAACTCTGAACCCCAAAATAATGTTTGGACCACCATAAATCATACACACCCACATTCAGGGGACTCTCCCCTTTGAGGGGACATATGCTGTTTCCTGGTTCAAAGCCCAGTTCTTCCGCCAGCTGCTCCAAAGTTGGGTGCCTCTAGGACAATCACACAAGAAGACACTGGGGACAGGCTGCACTCCAAAACAATCTTTGGGCCACCCCAAATGTCACATCCCCACACTCCAGAGACTGTCCCCTGCAAGAGGACATAGAGTGGTGCCTGATCCAAACACTGGTTCTGGCACCACAAGCTTCTATTTGGAGTGCCACCAAGAAGTCTGGGTTTCAAAGAAGATCTGAATAATGAACTGGATTGCCACATGTCATACACCCCCACGTTCAGGGACTCCCCCCTTTGAGGGGACATATGGTGTTTCCTGGTCCAAAGCCCAGTTCTTGTGCCATCTTCAGCCTCCTCTTGAATCTATCTCTTCTACTACACAGACCAACACAGATACCCTATGAAACTTTTTTTAAAAAAAATGGCAACTGAGGAACCCAGCAGCTCACAGCATTCTGTGCAAGTCCATTCCTGGCAATTTGACAGATGATTTTTCCTATTTTCTTCATCCTTGCCCACACATGAACTGGGACGAGACATGCTAGACCTCAGCTCCCTGATGTACAGGCAACTAAGAGTATGGTTGATGCTGTTGAGCAACAAGGGTATTCTCTCCCCAGCCTACTTTGCCGTACAATGAATGATGGTCTGTTTCAGGAATAATCTATCAACCAGGGATAACTCAGGGCTGGGCTGCCTATCAAACACAGGAAGCTTGGCATCTGATTCTCTAGCTCCCCCACGCACCTGCTCTCCACCACCACCACCACCATCATGGTACAACAGCCATTCTGTTCTGATCTCTCTGGCAGGATGCTAGAACAGGGTCTCTTAGGAGCAAGAAGCAGGAAGCATCTGGGCAACTGGGTCCAACAACATGGTTTCCCCCTCCCTTAAAGGGCAGGAGTGGGGTTTAGATTGACTAGTCCTAAGACAGTGAAGCGCCAGGTCACAAGCTGGACAATGAAACCAGCAATACTTCCAATCAGGACTGAGGCTTAAGTAGTATTACAGCCAAGTAGTATTACAGTTTTGATGAACAAAAACTATTGAGGCAAACTCAGCATGGGTTCTGTAAGGGAAGATCTTGTCTCACTAACCTGTTAGTGTTTTTTGAGGGAGTGAACAAACATGTGGACAAGGGGGATCCAATAGATATTATTTACCTTGACTTCCGGAAAGCTTTTGATACAGTTCCTCATCAAAGGCTCCTAAGTAAGCTCAATAGTCATGGGATAAAAGGACAAGTCCTCTTGTGGATCAAAAACTGGCTTATAAATAGGAAACAGAGAGTGAGTATAAATGGGAAACTTTCTCAGTGGAGGGTGGTAAGCAGTGGGGTACCACAGGGATCAGTACTCGGTCCGATGCTTTTTAACTTGTTTATTAACAATTTGGAATTGGGAGTAAGCAGTGATGTAGCTAAATTTGCAGATGACACGAAGTTGTTCAGGGTGGTGAAAACCAGGGAGGATTGTGAGGCACTCCAAAGGGATCTGTTGAGGATGGGTGAGTGGGCGTCAACGTGGCAAATGGGGTTCAATGTGGCCAAGTGCAAAGTGATGCACATTGGAGCCAAAAATCCTAAATATAAATACACGTTGATGGGGTCTGAACTGGCAGAGACTGACCAAGAGAGAGATCTTGGAGTCCTAGTGGATAACTTGCTGAAAATGTCTAGACAATGTGTAGCTGCAATAAAGAAGGCCAACGCTATGCTGGGGATTATTAGGAAGGGAATTGATAACAAATCAGCCAGTATCATCATGCCCCTGTATAAATCATTGGTGCGACCTCATTTGGAATACTGTGTACAGTTCTGGTCACCACATCTCAAAAAGGATATTATAGCATTGGAAAAAATGCAGAGAAGGGCAACTAGAATGATAAAAGGGTTGGAACACCTTCCCTATGAAGAAAGGTTAAAATGCTTGGGGCTCTTTAGCTTGGAGAAACGACGGCTGAGAGGTGACATGATCGAGGTTTATAAGATTATGAATGGGATTGAGCAGGTTGAGAAAGAAGTACTTTTCTCCCTTTCTCACAATACAAGAACTCGTGGGCACTCTATGAAATTGCTGAGCAGTCAGGTTAGAACAGATAAAAGGAAATACTTCTTCACCCAAAGAGTGATTAACATATGGAATTCACTGCCACAGGAGGTGGTGGCAGCTACAAGCATGGACAGTTTCAAGAGGGAATTAGATAAACATATGGAGCAGAAGTCCATCAGTGGCTATTAGCCACAGGGTATAGATGGGAACTCTCAGTCTGGGGCAGGTGATGCACTCTATTCTTGGTGCTGGAGGGGGCAGCAGTGGGAGGGCTTCTAGTGTCCTGGCCCCACTGCTGGACCTCCTGATGGCACCTGGTATATTTTGGCCGCTGTGTGACAGAGTGTTGGACTAGATGGGCCATTGGCCTGATTCAACATTGGCTTCTCTTATGTTCTTATGTTCTTATGTTCAACCCCTTCCAACAACTGCTGTTTTTCAGGCATCATCTTGCAGAGATTTAGCTGAAGGACAGTCTAGCACTGAGGATATAAATGGCAGTGGGACTAGGTTTATAAAGGAAGGGAGATACAGATATACTTGGTCTTTTTCTAACCTTTGTCCAATCCCAAGATATGTTGATAGTGGGGCTAGGAAAGAAAACCTTTCTCCGACACTTATGTGCAATGCCAGGTCCATCAATAACAAGACCGCTACTCTGCAAAATTATTTTGCAGAGCATAAGGTGGATCTGGCACGTATTACTGAGACCTGGGTGAGGGAGGGTGAGACTGTCACCCTAGAAGAGTTACCGCCCCCCCGGATTCTTGGTCCTCCATCAGTCTTGGATAAAAGGGCAGGTGACAATACTCATACATGAGTTGCTTACCTTCAGACCGCTCCCTGTGCCAAAGATCTCCCACATTGAATGTGTGGGCCTAGCATAGGATGCTGAAGAGCATCTGACTATCTGGCTGGTGTTCTGTCTGCCCAGTGCACCAGCAGATACCAGTGCCCCCTGGTGACTTGTTAGATGTGCTGGTAGAAGACTGGCATAGTTGTCTTTCTGAAGCCATCGATGAAATCATTCCCCAATGCTCTCTTCGCCCCTGTACTGAATTAGCCCCTTGGTACACCTTGGAGCTTCAGAGAATGAAACAGGTGCTTAGATGGCTAGAGTGAGTTTGGCAGCAAACTCATGACAAAGCCACAAGAGCATCTTATAGGACATTTATGAGATCCTATGAGGTGGCAGTGAAGGCTGCAAAGAAAGAATTTTATGCTGCCTCCATTGCATCTGCTAGCTCTCACCCAGCACAATTATTTAGAGTAGTTAGGTCTTTAACAACCCTCTCTGAGGGAAGCCAAAAGGTTAGAAATTTGGAAATCATCTGTGAGGCCTTCATGAGCTTTTTTGCAGATAAAGTCTTGTCGCTTCACCAGGACCTGCTTGCCAATATTGATACAGTAAGAGAACTGGAGGACCCTTGACCGCCTTCAAGTCCAACACTGGATCAATTCAGCCTGCTCTCCCAGGATGATGATCCTGGGTGCTGAGAAACTGACCACTTATCTCCTGGACCTGGGCTCATCATAGCTGGTTAAAGCCAGTGGAGATGGAATACCAGCTGTGCTGGCAGACATTATAAACCTGTCCTTAAGTTCAGAGGTCTTTCCAGGGAGTTTAAAGGAGAGAATTGTATGCCCGCTCTTAAATAAACTTTCACTGGATCCTACTGATCCAGCCAACTACCACCCAGTTTTGAATCTTTCATTTCTGGGTAAGGTAGTTGAGAGATCAGCAGCAGAACAGCTCCAGGGTTTTCTAGAGGACACATCGATACTGGATCCATTCCAGTCTGGTTTCTGCCCTGGCCATGGGATGGAAACAGCTTTGGACACCCTCACAGATGATCTCTGCAGACATATGGACTGAAGTGGGTCAGCACTGCTGTTACTACTCAGTCTGTCAGCAGCATTTGACATGGTTGACTACAATCTGTTGACCCACCACCTCGCTGATGTGGAGATTCAGAGGACTGCCTTGAAGTGGTTCATCTCCTTTCTCCAAGGTTGGGGACAGAAGGTGGCAGTAGGGGACAGATCCTCTCCATGACACCCACTGAGGTGTAGTGTCCCTCAAGGGGCTAGTCTCTTCCAAATGTTATTCAACATCTACATGCACCCCCTCGCCCAGCTGATGTGGAGCTTCAGGCTGGGCTGTCACCAGTATGCTGTTGATGGATGGCCAACAAATCAAATGAAATAAATAAAATAAATAAACTGGGCACCACCCCAGGCTTTTGATTAGGAGCTGCCACCGAGGAATTGAGTCATTGGAACACCTATGGCCCTTGATATACCACTGATTATACCAGCAAGGGACCGTCTACTGAAGATTGCCACCATCTGTATTTACACTGTATTTTAGTATTGTAGGTTGTTTTAACTAATTTATTGTATCTATTGTTTTATGTCATTCTGATTGTTGTATGCTGCCTTGAGTCAGCTTGCCCGGCAAAGTGGGGTAGAAATTAAAATAATAAATAAATAAATAAATAAATAAATAAATAAATAAATAAATAAATAAATAAAATCGGGCAAAGGGACTGGAGGCTGTGGCTGGATGGCTGAAACAGATCAGGCTGAAACTAAATCCATCAAAGACAGAGGTACTATGGCTGGAGAAGGGAGACCTGGGATTGGGTATTTAGCTCCCAACTTTGGACAATGTCCCCCTGACTCCAACACCAATGGTGAAGAGCCTGGGCGGGATTCTGGATACCTCCTTGTCTATGGACGCCCAGATCATGAATGTGGCCAGATCAGCGTTTTTCTACCTATGATAAGTTCAGTAGCTGGCTCCCTTCCTATCTTGCCTAGATCTAGCTACTGTAATCCATGCAATGGTCACCTCCAAATTGCATTACTGTAACTCGGTCTACATAGGGCTACCATTGAGACTGACCGGTAAATTGCAGCTGGTCCAGAATGCAGTGGCAAGGGTACTTATGGGAACTCCTGTGATATTACATATTGGGCCTGTGTTCTGCCAGCTGCACTGGCTCCAGGTTGAATTCTGGATCATGTTCAAGGTGTTGGTTTTAACCTTCAAAGCCCTTCACAGTCTGGAGCCAACATATCTCCAGGACCATCTCTCTTGGCATACAATACAAAGAGCGTTACGCTCCCAATAAAATAACAAGCTGATTGTCCAAGGACCAAGAAATATTCACTTGGCCTCTACCAGAGCTAAAGCCTTTTCAGCGATAGCCACAGCTTGGTGGAATGCACTTCCAAATCATATTTGGGCCCTCTGGGACTTGGCTGAGTTCCGCAGGGCCTCCAAAATGGAACCGTATCGCCAAGCTTATGGGTGAGACAGGGGTATTCCTATTTAGACTTTTCCTTCCTTCCCTCCCTTTTCTTCCCCAGGAACAGTTTATAAACCATCTGATTAATGTCTGAAGTTGTACCTTATTGATTTTAATTGTGTTCTATACTGTTTATTATATGTTGTAATCCACTCTGAGCCCCACGATTGTGGGAGTGAGCAGAACAGAAATCAAAAGAATAAATAAATAGATATTTAATAGATATTAAAAAGTGAGCTATATCTGTTATAAATCAAGCTGCAAAAAAAAGAGGCAGCACTGTTGTTACTTCATGCAGAGAAGGCATTTAATAGAGTGAAATATGAATTCCTGTATGAAACTTCACAAGTTTTGGTATTGAAAGTAATTTTTAAATATAGGAAAATCAAGACTCAGGCCACTTAGGGTACATTTTCAGATCCATCTGTTTCTTCCTGCTTCAGTAACCTTAAATTGAGGCACAAGACAAAGATGTTGTTTGTCTGCCATCTTATTTGCAGTTAGTACCAAGGTCAAAGTTACCACCTGAAATGATAAGGAATGAACAAGATATAAAAGTCTTTAGTGATGCTGGGAAATATTTGAAAATAAGTTTTTACACTAATTACAGCTTATTGTCACCAACAAGTCATGTAAATTCAATTAGACACAGCTTGCAATGGCTGAAAAGTAATGGCAAACTGTCTGGATTCCAAATTAACGTAAGTGAAACAGATTTGATCAGGGTAAATGTAAATTATAAAACAGAAAAAATAATTTCTAATTTGTATACTCTTGAATGGTCTCATCTCTTTGATATCAGGAAATATAGCTGTCTTCCTACTATCTCTGTGAGAATAATTATTTAAAATTATAGGCTCAGATAGCGTAAAATGGGCCTCCCTGCATTTATCTTGGTTTGGGTGGTAATATTTCTTTTTGAAAGTTTGCCTATTAAATTCTACCAGTACCCACAAACACCAACAAAAGACACCACTATGCAGGTTCACTGGTCTATCTACATCCACTAAATATCCCTGAATTAGTGCAAGTTGGTACAGCTACCAGCATTTTGGGCAAACCTACCCTGGCTTCAAACTTAGCCAGAATTACAGCTGGCTTTGTTTATCCTCACCTGCACATAAAACAGTGCCATGAGGTGTTAAGCTTCATCTTCCTCCTCCAACATGTCACTTTAGCATTTCATGGCTCAGTTGATGCTGCTCAACCATCAAGGGCATTCCCTCCCCAGCCCACTAGGCCACTTGAGCCAATGATGGGCTAGCTTGGGAATAGTCCCCCATCTTCAGGTGGCTCATAGGGTTGACAGGTCCCCCTGGCCAGCAAGGGGGGGGGGAGGTAGGGTTGCCAGCTCCAGGCTGGGAAACTCCTAGAGATTTGGGGATGGAGCCTGGAGAGGATAGGGACATCAGTGGGATGTCATTGTTGTTCAGTCTCACAGCCAAGTTGAACTCTTTGCGACCCATGGACCACATCACGCCAGGTCCTCCTGTCTTCCGCTGTCCTCTGGAGTTTGCTAAATTTCATGTTTGTTGCATTGATAACACTGTCTAACCATCTCATCCTTTGCTGTCCCCTTCTTTTACCTTCAATCTTTCCCAGCATCAGGATCTTCTCCAGTGAGTGCTCCCTTCTCATTTGGTGGCCAAAGTAGCCTCAGTGGGATACAAAGCCTCAGTGAGATAAAATGCTATAAAGTCCATCCTCCAAAACATCTATTTTCTCCAGCAGAACTTGTCTGGAGATGAGCTGTAATTCCAGGGGATCCCAAAGTCCACCTGGAGGCTGGCATCCCTGACTAAACTGTACCAACATGCACCATGACTGCCAAAATTAATTATAAAGTAGCCAGTCCAAAGACAAGGCCTAATTAGAGAATACTACCACTACATAGGATATTGTGAAGCAGGCAAAAAAGGCCACTTCCCATCTAATTTTGAGGAGGCCCCATGCATTTCTGCTTGGCTGGTCAAAAGATGATTAGCTACTCCCACATTATTTATGGGGAAACTGAGTCAACCAATTTGCAGCAAATAGGATGACTGATTCTCCAGCACACTTATGTTTTATTCAAGGCATAAGTTTTTGTGTGCATGCACAAGTGTACTATGTACACTTCAGATGCAGTGGTACTATGTAAATGTTGCACAGATTTGATAAAGTAAAAAATTAAAAAGAACATGAGAGGAACCATGCTGACAATAATAACCCATCCAGTCTAGTATCCTGTCTCACACAGTGGACAACCATGTGGCCTTGAAGTAGGGCATGGAGGCAAAAGCCTCTCCTAGGTTGCAGTCAGACTGGAAGCTTGGGGCAGTTTGGGGGCGGGAATGGAGAATCTCAGTCAGATATTGCACCCCAAGATGCCTTCATATCATGCGGGGGCTGCGGTGGATCGTTCACAATGTTACAACACATCATCCATGTAGGGGTTAGTTTTTAAAAAGTTTCCTTGGCACATGTGCACATGTGCACAACCAAAGCAGTGCCTCTGTCAGGAATTTCAGGAATCCCTCCCCAGGACCCCCTTAATCTACTGGCCACTGCATAGGCTTATGTGCACCATGGAGCAGGGGAAGTCAAAACCCACATGGAATGGATTAGCAGGTTCAGAATGCCAATCTGTTTTGTGTGTGCTCCCCCGCGTTCAGACATCCAGCCTTGAGGGATGAATGTGCGGGGATCTGTAAGCATCAGAATTCCTCTGGTGGCTATTTACTCCATATTCAATTCATCATACCATGGGGGGAGTACAAGTGGAGAATGGCTGCCAGATGTGGCTGTGAGACCAAGCCCATTTAATCTGTAAGGGAAGAGCAACTATATCGAGCCAAACTGCCTATCTGACCACAGCCCTAGACCCCCTCCATAAGTACTCAGTGTTCAGTATTCACTGTTGGCCCTGAACATAATGATAACAGCCATTGATGGCCCTGTCCTTCACAAACATGTACACTGTGGGCCACTGTGCTTTGATCATCACATCATCTTCAGTTCACTGATTCCTTTTGACTTCCAAGCCAATGCACATTCGTGATAATACTTTTGTCTCAAATATTTTATTCTCACCTTCTGCAGCAAGGGGTCCTCCTATCACAATTTCCCACGATGGTAAAATCAGGAGGGCAGAACAATGAAACACAGAATGCCCCACTCTTCACACAGCGTTCAACCTGATTTTCAGTAGATCCTGTAAACATATAAGAGGCAACTGGAATTGAACTGGACAAAATGAAAGATGATTATGTCACCATAAACCTATATTCACGTACTTCTAGAGCAGACAAAGTTCTTACTTCGCAGTGACATATTCCTTATTTTTATGGATGTGCTCAGGGGTCTTTTCATAGAAAAACAGCTGCAGGAGCTCATTAGCATATGGTATGCTAATGAGCCATTAGGCTATTAGCATATGCCACGCCCCCTGACATCACCAGAAGTGATGTCAGAAGGGAAGCAAAAGGTGGGGAGGCATCTTCAAAAGCCTCCCCTTCCCTTCCCCAGCTGGTCTGGGTGGGGGAGCTAAGAGAGAAGGGGTTTAAAGTTTAAACTCCTTCTCATGAGAGTTGGGCCACAGAAGGAGGAAAGAGGGAAGGAAAGAGAGAGAGAGAAGGAAAGAAGGAAGGAAAGAGGGAAGGAAAGGGGAGGGGAGGGAAAGAAAGAGAGGGAAGAAGGAGGGAAACAGGGAAAGGAGGAAAAAAGAGAAGAAGGTGGGAAAGAAAGAGAGAAGAGAAGAAGGAGGGAAAGAGGAAAAAGAGAGAAGGAAAGGAGGGAATGAAAGAAATTCGGCGGCAATTCAGCCCCATTATATCCTATGGGCCATTGAGGTCAATGGTGAAAACATAGGGTATATTCTGGGGGCTGGAGGGGAGAGGGTTTGAAGGAGAGGCTCCAAACTCACAGGGTAGCTGATGGAGCCTCTCCCCAAGATACCCACCATGTTTCAAGAACATTGGATCAGGGGGTCCAATTCTATGGGGCCCCAAACAGTTTGCCCCTATTCCCTCCATTGTTCTCTATGGTGGGAAAAAAACTTACTTTTTTCCCACCATAGAGAACAATGGAGGAAATAGGGGCAACCTGTTTGGGGGCCCATAGAATTGGACCCCTGATCCAATGTTCTTGAAACTTGGTGGGTATCTTGGGGAGAGACTCCATCAGCTACCCTGTGAGTTTGGAGCCTCTCCCTCAAACCCTCTCCCCTCCAGCCCTCAGAATATACCCTATGTTTTCACCATTGACTTCAATGGCCCATAGGATATAATGGAGCTGAAATTGACATTCGGCTGCCTGAAAGACACCCAGGGTCGCCGGCTAGGGGCGGGGCTTGGCTCCTGAGCTCCCGGAGCTGCGCTCCGATGAGCTCCCCCCCCAAAAAGACCCCTGGATGTGCTAGTCCTCAGCTCCCTAATGATTTCATGAGTGTTTGTGGGATGGTCGAACACTTGCCAGTTTGGCTCATATGCTGTGCACTGCAAACAGGGAGCCAATTTTTTGATAATCAGTCTGAACCTACTGCCTATCAGCTTCATTGGATGCCCTCAAGTTCTAGTATTTTAGGAGAAGGAGAAAAAAAATCTCTTTGTCAACTGTCTCTATCCCATACATAATGTTATAAACCTAAACCATGTTGCCGCTCAGTCGTCTCTTTTCTAAACTGAAAATGTCCCAGACTCTTCAGTCTTTCCTCATAGGGAAGGTGCTCCAGCCCCCTAATCATCTTGGTTGCCCTCCTCTGTACTTTTTCCAGTTCTGCAATGTCCTTTTGGAGATATGGTGACCAGCACTGTACACAATAATCCAAATGAGGCCACACCGTAGATCTACACAGGGGCATTACAACATTGGCCATTTTATTCTCAGTCCCTTTAGTAATGACCCCTAACATAGTGTTTGCTTTTTTCACTGCTGCAGAACACTGGGTTGACACTTTCATTGAGCTATCCACTCCAATCCCAAGATCTTTTTCCTTCTCAATCTCAGGATGTTCAGACCTCAGCAAGTTCATTCTCAGAAAGTTCAGATCCCATTAGTCTTTACTTGAAGTTGGGATTTTTTGTCCCAGTGTGCCTCACCTTACACTTACCAGCATTGAACACTGAGCTTCATTTGCTACACTGACTTCTCCTCCCCCTACAACAACCCCTTTTTCTGCTAGCCCAGTCCTGCTGTATACCACCTAGATCATAGTGAATCTTTCAAAGGCATTCCCATGAGCCTTTGGGGAACATGCAAATTAATAACAGACAATTAATTATGTCACAGATCATATAAATCCTTTATTCATGAATGCAATGTTTTTACACAACCCTTGGTATTCATTTAAGTAGTCCCCAGTAATGGTAATTGAATTGGCAGTGCTTCTGTTTATGAGCAACTTTGCAAAAATCCAGGGCAAACCTTTTGGCAGGCATCCATGGAACTTTGGCATGAATCAAACACAGTGGCTGATCAGCTCATAGATGGTCAACACTTTCAAAGATGCTAAGTTCAATTATCAAAGACATTTCTGGCAAAATTCACAGCATTCCTATGTTCAGTACTCTCAGTCACTATGCTGAGCCTTATTACTTGAGACTGGTAAACATTTGAGAATGGCAACATTTTTTTCCTTCCTGCTATCAGCAGTTCTGATATTGTAGCATAACTTATGTATGAAAAATACAATGTAATCCTAAACAGAATTACATCCTTCTAAGACCACTGAAGTTGAGGGTGTGTGTTCAGACATCCCGCAACTCAAAGGATGAGATGGTTAGACAGTGTTACTGCTACAACAAACATGAAATTGAGCCAACTCTGGAGGACTGTGGAAGACAGGAGGGCCTAGCGTGATGTGGTCCATGGGGTCCCAGAGGTCGGACTCAACTTGTGACTGAACAACTGAAAATATACACAAAATTCAATATTTGGGGTCAGTTCAAGGACACAAGAAATGACACAAAACACTCCTGAAATTCTGGGAGTAACAAAAATTTATCTGCCAGAAGATTAGGAGTGTTTCAGATATTGGGAAAGTATAAGACTGCAGTGAGGAAGAGAGAGGCAGCACCTGGCAAACAGCTTTTTGGTGGCACACTCTGGTGACCAGGTCTAATCACATAGAATATAATGGCCCATTAAATTTTAAAGGGACAAGAAACAGTGAGTAACAGCTGATGGTTTGGAGGACCTAGACACCAGAGGCTAGAGGCCAGGTCTAACGCCAATTCACCTTTAAATTTTTAAAGCAAAAAAAGTGGACCAGCCTTGGATTTATCTGGCCAGCATCAAGCTGTGGTGTTTTTGATGTTGTGTCGCAAGCTCTTCCCTTGGCTAAAGGCCCCAGCCCTGGCACTGGAGGCAGCAGAGCACACCCCCAACAGCCATTAAATGGGCTCCTGGGCAGCCAAGATTTGCAGGAGCGTTGGAGTCTGCCCACTAGCCCAGCAGACTGCCCACCATTTTCAGGGCAGATTCAAGTTTCCGGAATCCTTAAATTTCTAGACATGCAAGCAGCCATCTTGATCCGGAGCAAGATCCACACAAAAATCTGCACAACGTAGTGCAAGCTTTCGAGTTCACCAAAAATCTTCATCAGACTGGGTGTTTGTTATTAACACACACCCCCAGGAGATGTTGCAGGCCATGATCTTGTAGCCTTCTCTTTCATGGCCTGAACCCCGCCCCCGGCTCTTTTTTGATCAAGGTGGTGGTTAATAACAAACATATAGCCTGAGCAAGAGTTCAGGAGAATTCAAAGCTTCCACTATTTGTGCATTTTGCTTTAGACCAGGCTGCTAGGAGTCGGAGGAGCCATTCTGGGCTGGATCGCAGTTTTGCCAATGGAGAGGAGGGCCTCTAGGAGTATCCTAAAAAAGCTGTGCCTAGAGGAGGATCCCTAGTAACGGGGTGAAAGGTTCAATTGACATAACATGGAGGAAACATTGCATTTTCCTCATAAGAAACAATGGAGACAAGGATGGCTGGGCTGGGGACACCTTCAGCGGGCTGTAAAATCAGATCCCATTGTCCACTCAAAACCTGAGCAATCTTGTATGAAGGACTTTGTTCCCTGAAAATTTGGTGCCATTTGGTTAAAATAAAGCTGCTCTGAAAAACTGAGTTTATTTCTCCATAGGAAAAAAAAATAGGGTAGATACTCGAAAACAAAAACTTCCCCCAAAATGTACTTATGAAATATCAATATGCCCCACGTTTCTGACATTATAAAATTAAATGAGAATGAGAATTTTTGAAGTATACACCCTGCTAAACTTATGCTTGACTCTCCCTTAATGTGCAGTGACATATGTGGGTATGAGAAAGGGAAAGGGTGAGAAGAAGACCAAAAGAAGGAGAACTCATCTCACAAGTTTTCTCAACAAGCTGTCATTGTTAGAGGTTGTTCTGTCTAGAGCTGAAATAACTACTTACCTGAATTAGGAAGGAACACCAAGAAGAGGACAGTAAAGAAAAGGTAACACTTCTTCATAGCTATGACAAGAGAACAGATATTTGACTGGAGGAACCCTGTATCCTAGGACAAAAAACAGCAATGTGAGATGCTGCAGCTTTTCTGATCATTCTGAAATCAGAAGCTGTTGAAGCCATAGAGGATGCAGATTACATGCAATACAATAAAAGTTCTTAACATTTTTCTGGTCTTTGGATGGAATAGTGGAACAGCAGTAATAAGGAACCCTGCAGATCAGAGATCATGGAAGAGAGCAGTTCTCAACCCCTTCTTGATTACGCTGTTGGTAGGCAATTGTAATCACAGAGATAGCAAGGGAAGTGGCATCTTTTTCATTGGCCCATCACTGCAGGAACATGGTGTATTAATTGCTCAGCAAGGATGGTGTAACTGAGAAGATTCAACTGTGGGTTTCACCAAACTAGGCCCAATGAACGATTCTGTAAGTAGATGCTAGAGGAAAACAGTGCTGCATGCCACTGTTTTGGAATGAAAACCTTTTAGTTTATGTTGTATCACAGCGACAATACCAAAAGTTCAATTGATCATGAGTTATACATAACAGTATTCTCCTATTGTTTAGTCTTAGCACCTAAAGTTTAAAGATATACTGGATTTGAATATTAAGGTCCTATTTAGCTATTACAGGTAGAAGATATTGGTAGCTATCCACAAACTCTTGGTGACTATCTGCTACAATAGCATATGGATGTTATTTTTTTCTGAATTCCAGTGACTAAAGGGTTAAGGATGTTAGGCTTGTTCCCAAAATGCCTTCCTTGTGGGCTTTCCAGAAGCATTTGGCTGACCTCAGTGGGCAAAAGGACACACTAAAATAGACCTTTGTTCTAGCACCGCACCGCTCGCCGAGCATCGCATCGCTGACCCCGAGAGCAGCACCGCACCGCTCGCCCCGGCGCACGCCGTTCCCGACAGAACCATGGCCGCTTCCCACGTAACCCTGGAGCACTTCGACCAGTCGCAGCCAGAAACCTGGGACGCATGGGTCGACCAGCTCATCAGCTACTTGGAGCTCAACGAAATCCGCCACCCCGACCAGAAACGAGCGATCCTCCTGAACGCCTGCGGCACCCAAACCGTCCGCCTCGCCAAGAGCCTCTTGGTGCCCCGCACGGCCTTGGAGAGCTCGTTCGGGGAAATCCTGGACGTCCTCAATGGCTACTTCAGCCCCCGGCCGACCTTCCTGGCCAAGAGGATGGATTTCCAGAGGCGAGTCCAGACCCGAGGGGAATCCATCGCCAACTTCCTAGCCGCGCTAAGGGCGCTAGCCGTGGACTGCGGGTTTCCGAAGGTGGAGGACAACCTGCTGACACAGTTCGTGTGGGGCCTGGCGGACCCAAAGCTGCGGCGCAAGTTGGTGGGACACCGGAAGCTCACCTTGGACGAGGCCCTCGACGCCGCCACTGCCCACGAGGCCGCAGAAGGGGATCGCCCGGTTGCGGCCGCGCAGGTGGTTGGAAGGAGCCCAAGCCCCGGAAACGAAGAGACGGACGAGGTCTTCGCCCTCAAACCCCAACAACGCCGGCCGGCGCCGTTCCAGCAGGCCAACAGGGAGCAAGCCAAGTATTCCGGCCACCGAGCCATCTGTGCCAGCTGCGGGGAGGGCCACGGCCGGAAATCCTGCAAGTTCCGGGATGCTGTCTGTCACGGGTGCGGAAAGCAGGGACACCTCGCACGGGTCTGCCGGTCCAAGGGCCCCCGGAATTCGAGATCGTCGGTCCCCCAGTACCGCGCATCGTCCACCGCACACGAGACATCGGAAGAGGTCGCCGAGTTGTACCACCTCACCGACCAACCACTGCAGGTACTTCGCCTCCCCAACCCCAACCTCTCCTCTACCCCGAAGATCCAAGTAACCGTGCGGATCGAGGGGTCCCCTGTTGCATGGAAGTGGACTCGGGATCGGCGGCGTCCATCATTTCCCTGGACACTTTAAAAAGACTTTGCCCACTAGGGGGACCCCCTCTACGTCCATCGCCACTAAGCTTGGTGGACTTTCAAAAGAACCCTGTCCCCATCCGGGGAGTCGGCACTTTCCGAGTGCAGTACCGAGACTTTGAGGGGAACTTGGACTTGGTGGTGGTAGAGGGAAATCTCGCGAGTCTCCTGGGGCGGGCATGGTTCGAGGCCCTAGGCATATCGATTGGGGGAGTAAATAAATGTGGGGTGCGGGACTGGGGGGCGGTGTGCAAGGAGTTTCCGGAGGTCTTTGACGGGAAACTGGGATGTTACAAAGGGCCCCCGGTGTCGCTCCACTTAGACCCCACCGTGACGCCCATCCGTCGGCGCTTCCGCACCGTGCCCCTGGCCCTACGCCCTAAAATAGAGACCGAACTAGACCGGCTGGTGGCCCAGGGAGTCTTAGAGCCCGTTCCGAACGCGAGATGGGAAACCCCGATTGTGACACCAGTCAAGCCAAACGGGGAGATCCGCATCTGCGCGGACTATAAGTGCACTATTAACCAGGCACTTCAGGCGCACGCATACCCCGTACCCGTGGTCAGCCATGTCCTAGCAACACTGGCGGGGGCGCGCATATTTGGAAAGCTGGATCTCGCGCAGGCGTACCAGCAACTCCCAGTAGATGAGGCCACGGCCGAGGCACAGACAATAGTGACCCACCGGGGAGCCTTCCGGGTGAAGAGGCTGCAGTTCGGGGTCAGTGTGGCCCCAGGGATCTTCCAAAATCTAATGGACGATCTGTTAAAAGGGATCCCTGGAGTGACGCCGTTCTTCGACGACGTCCTCATCGCCGCGACCACCCCGGAAAGCTTCGCCGCCCGCCTCAGAACTGTACTGGAACGCTTCCAAGCCGCGGGGCTGAAAGTGAAGCGGGAGAAGTGTCTCCTCGGGGTGCCGGAGGTGGAATTCTTGGGATACCGGGTAGACGCTTCAGGCCTGCATCCGGCGAGGGACAAGGTGAAGGCCATCGTGGAGGCCCCCGCCCCGAAGTCCAAGGCCGAGCTCCAGGCGTTCTTAGGCCTCCTGAACTTTTATCACTCATTTCTCCCCCACAAAGCCGCCGTGGCCGAACCCCTACACAGGCTGCTAGATAAGGCGACACCTTGGGCCTGGGGAGCGAGGGAGGCGGCGGCGTTTCGGGGGTGAAAGTCCTCTTGATTTCAAACGCGGTACTCGCGCACTTCGATGAAAAGCTCCCGGTCATCCTTGCGTGCGACGCATCACCATATGGGGTCGGGGCAGTCTTGGCCCACAAGCTACCGGATGGGAGGGAGGTCCCGGTGGCTTACTACTCCCGCACGCTGTCCCCCGCGGAGCGGAACTACGCCCAAATCGACAGGGAGGGCTTGGCACTGGTGGCGGGGGTAAAAAATTCCACAATTTTGTGTACGGGCGGCCCTTCACGCTCGTAACCGACCATAAGCCGCTCCTGGGACTGTTCGCGGCGGACAAACAAACGCCGCAAGTTTTGTCGCCCCGGGTGTTGCGCTGGTCCTTATTTTTAGCGGGTTACCAATACCGACTGGAGCATCGGCCGGGCAAGGCGCTGGGTCATGCCGACGCCTTGAGCCGCCTACCGCTGCCGCAGACAGGGGAAGATCCGGCCCCAGCCCCCGCTGTCTTGCTGATGGAGGAACTGCCAAACCCCCCTTCAGGCTGCAGACGTGGCCGCCCGCACGTCCCGAGATCCCATTCTCTCCCGGGTCCTAAACTGGGTGGTGAGGGGGTGGCCAGCGGAACAGACAGGGCCAGAGTTCGCAGCATACAAGGCCAGGCGGGAAGAGCTGTCCGCATTGAAAGGGTGTTTACTATGGGGAGACAGGGTGATCATTCCGGGGCCCATGAGACAAGGGGTGTTAGAAACGCTGCACGAGGCCCACCCGGGCATTGTACGAATGAAAGCTCTAGCAAGGAGCTACGTATGGTGGCCCGGGGTGGACGCAGAAATCGAATCCTGGGTCCGAGGGTGCACACGATGTCAGGAGGTCCGCCCCAATCCACCGAGAGCGCCAACCCAAAGCTGGGAGTCTACCCACAAGCCGTGGTCACGCCTGCACATAGACTTTGCGGGGCCGTTCCAGGGGCTCCAGTTCATGGTAACGGTAGACTCTTATTCAAAATGGGTGGAAATAAGCCCAGTGTCCACCACCTCTACCAAGGCGGCAATAAGGGCCCTGCGGAAAATATTCGCAACGCACGGGTTACCCGACACAATCGTGTCGGACAACGGGGCAGCATTCACATCTGCGGAGTTTCAAGCGTTCCTCGAAAGGAACCTCATCAGGCACATACGATCCGCGCCTTTCCACCCAGCAACTAATGGACAGGCGGAGAGGACAGTACGCACCGCCAAAGAGGCCCTGAGCCGCATAACGGAGGGGGACTGGGAGTTCCGGCTGGCCCGCTTCCTTCTCACATACCGCACCACCCCAAACCCCATCTCCGGCCACTGCCCCGCCGAACTATTAATGGGCCGCCGCCCTACCACTTTATTAGACAGACTCCACCCAGACCGAGCCCCCGAGAGAAAGCTGGTCGAGAACAGGGAGGCGCCCCGAAGCTTCCTACCGGGAGACCCTGTCTACTTCCGGAACTACGGAGCAGGGCCGCAGTGGGTGGCAGGGCGCATCCTAAAACCCACCGGGCCGGTGTCATACGAGGTCCTAACCGATGGGGACCGGGTCCTCCGCAAACACATCGACCAGCTCCGGAGGCGACAAGACCCCGATAGAGAGATCGAGTTACCGGGAAATGCCGCCCCGGCCCCATCATCCGATCGACCGCAAGAACCGACAGCGGAACCAGCGCCAGGGAGTCCACGGAATCCGGAGGGGGCCCCAGCAGCCGCTGAACCGCCGCCGCCGCTGCCGCCACCGTTGGCCCCGGTAGCAGCCGAACCGCCACCGCCGCTGCCGCCACCGTTACAGCCACCACCGTCACCGCCTCGGCTACTTCCAGAGGCCCCAGCTCCTCGGGCGGGCGGACCAACCGACAGGGGCCCCGCCAGTCCGGTACCGGCCCCCGACGTTCGCTAAGAGAAAGGAGGCCACCAGCATACTTAAAGGACTACGTCACCTGATAGGAGACGAACTATGGGGGGAGGGGTGTTGTGTCCTGGGATCAGAGGGCTGAGCTGGCGAAATACAGCCAAGCTTCGCTCTCTGAGAACAATAGGGACTAGGTTCCTGAGCTCGCCAGAAGTGAACCAATGGCAGCATTGGCGGGCGATTCAAACCCGCCAATAGGAATATAGGGCCGTCCCCCTAACTGTATATAGTTGGCCTCCGGCCGTTACTGTGTGTTCTTGTCTTATGTGAAGTACGAATAAACGCGTCTTCTCTTATGTCGTCGTCCGAGTCATGAGGCCCGAAACCCAGTACTTTACAGTTCTGATCCAGTAGGCTTTTGGTTATGCCCTTAAGTGCATCCTGAACCATCTACAGTCCAGAGGAAGATGTTTATATGCATGGAAACCAGATGAACACATAAAGACATGAAGCTGCCTTATACTATCCTAAATTGTGATTTTAAATTTTGGTTTTATGTTTTGTTAATGTTTTTATGTATTTTATTAATATTGTAAGCAGTCTTGATCTACACATGGAAGAAAGGTGGCTACTAAATATTTTAAATACACACATACATACTGACTCAGACCATCAGTCCATCAAGGTCAGTAGTACTCAGTACTCAGCATGGCAGCAATTCCCCAGGGTCTCAGGTCAAGGTCTTTTGTGTCACTTCCTACCTGATCTTTTTCTTTGGAGATGCCAGGAACTGAACCTGGGACCTTCTGCATGCCAGAGTATAACATGCAAGGGTCAGGAAACACTGAGGCTATAAGGAATTGTGGGGGGGGGGTAAATGTTTTTAAAGCATGAGATGATGCAGATACAGTGTTCTGAAAGCAATGAGTACAGTTTGCAAAGCTCATGGACCTTTTTTAATGGGGACAAAAAAGAAGATATTGAACATTAAGTATTCCAATGGAGCACAACAAAGCAGTCATGGTTTTATTTCAAGGAATTTTTAGAACCATGTATGATATTTATACCTCACCTTTTATTTTAGGAATAGTATAGGTAGGATCCCTCGGCAGCCCTCCCATCTAACAACTGACCAGGCCCAGGACTGTTTAGCACCAGCAAAGCCATAGAATCGTGTGCCTTCAGGTTGCCTAATATGGCTTGGCAAATTCCAGGAGATTTGGAGGTGATGCTGGGGATTGGAGTCTGAGGAGTGGAGGGAGCACATAAAAGAGGTAATTCCTTAGAATCCACCCTCTGAAGCTGCCATTTCCTCCAGGGCAACTTATCTCTGTCATCTGGAGATCGATTGTAATTTCAGAAGAACACCAGGCCCCACCTGGAGGCTGGCAGTTTTACTTGTCCATAGATACAATCTCGTCTGGTTAGTGGCACAGGCTCCCTAGAGTACGTATGAGAAATCAGTCTTCCTCCTCCATGACATACTTCAAGGCAGAATGCCTGCTTTTTATTTTAATATAGTTATCCCTCAACATTCTAAAAACTACTTTAGGAATTGGGAAAAGAAAGTTTCTTGAGCACCAGCCAGTCAACACCACAGATACACATGGATTTTTGATGTGAACCTGAATCATTGTTGCAAACACACTTCAGGAAAAGTACAAACATATATTTGGACTGGAGCTCAGTGAAGGTTGTTCCTTGCTTTTCCTTTTGGTGGGTCTCTAATGATTATTTGGCAAAGGAGTTGTTACTTGCAAATAAGAATATACATGAGAGCTCTATAGCTGCTGTTTGCACACATACAAATGGCAGACAGTGCAAATCACATTTCATTATATGTCTGCCACTGTCTTCCACACTGGAGTCCCAAGTGACTTACATACAGCACCAGAAAGTCTCCTGTCTGGCAATATAGATAGCCATACCTGTTTATCTTCAACAACAGACCTGCATTATGTGTCTTCACACTATTCTCTGGTCATTAGCATAATTAACATCACCCACATATCTGTGAGCAGCTTAGCCATGGGCTCATCCCACACCATTGCAGCCTTTAATCCCAAGCAGACCCAATTGCTCCAATTTTTCCTCCTGTCTCGATCCCATTCCTAGACAATGAACTGCTGTCCTAGAAAGGACTGGGATGATTGGCCCCACTTATGTGATGCCAACCACATGGACCACTTCCATAATGCATAAAGGGTGCCTAAATCATGATAGAAAGAAGAAAGGAGTTATTATTAAATCAACTTTACATTCTAGCCAGTGCAGATTTTACACTGGACACATTGACATTTCAAATTCATATAGATTCAAGTAGGCTCAGACTTTGTCAGTGGCTGCCCTATGCTTGTTGAACAACCTCGCAGAAGATGTTTGCTTTCCAGAAGCCTTTCCAGAAGGCTTCAAGACAAGAGTTATTCTGGAGAGCTTTGAGTATAGACTTATCCTGGGACAAGGAGGATATCCTGCTAGTGGGACACAAAGTGTTTTAAGGCTGGTTTTGTAGAATGGTTTTAGTATATTTTATATCAGTCATTAATGTATGTTGTTTTATTTGCTTTTAATAATGTTTTTATATTATTGTAACCTGTGATCTGTGGGAGATAAGTGAGTGTAGAGATATTTTCAATGAATAAATGAAAGCAAAATAAAATTGTTGATCTATATCACTGCTTCTAAGGAATTGTAGTGTGGTGAAATACTGAGAACTTTACGTGAAAGTTTCTTAGCTCTGCCTCACTCAACTCCAATACAGCTATACTTAGCATTCCCTGCAGAAATGGAATATTATAGCAGTTTACATCAGTAGTGGACAATCACCCATAGACTGTGTTCATCAGTAAAGATGGAGAAGGGGGAAGGAGGAATATTGGTGATATCATGGGTGGTTCTAAAGAAGATGTTTCATAAGCTGTGTACATCTTCCCAGGGGTACTAGAAACCTTTAAACCGGTACTTTGCTCCAAGACAGCAAAGTGTTCTCAGCATTTTCAAGGCAGCAAAGGAGCTTTGAGAAAACTGCTACTACACTCAACCCATCACATCTTTCTCACCCAAGAGGATGAGTTCCATGGCTCAGAAAAACAAAATATAATGGGCTTCAGGATAAGTCAAGTAAAATTAATCACACTAAATATTTAATACCAGCAACCAGAGGAGTTATCAAATACCCTTCCAAAGAAGGTGATTTCCCCCCATTTTTGGAAGGCACTTAGTAATGAATGCCCACAAGACTACATGGACAAACTGGACCGATACTTCCACTAAATATAACAAAATGTTCCATAAAACAGGATATTTATGGCTCAGAAATCTAAAAGACTGCAATGTTTCAAAAACTACCAAGGAACATATAGACCCCTATTTATTTACTCATTCATTTGTTTTGAAAAATCCAGAATCGTTTTAGAACTGTTGTAGAATTAAGTCCTCCCATTCCTTTGGCAAATCTAAATGAAAATCTATAGTTTAAAAAATGGCCGATCAACCTATTCTGTTCACTCACCAGTTTGGCCACAAATCACAGTCCTTGCTGAAGGAGACTGGCCCTGCTTTTTCAAAGAGCCTGCTGGCCTGGATTCTCCCAGGCAGGATTCGATGGTATGTGTTGCAGGGGCAGATGTGCCTGTTGTTTCTTGAGGGCAAATCAAGTAAGAACTGTTCTTTCCCTCTTTTATAGGCACTGCCTGGTCTTTCTTTCCTTCTGGACATGTTTGCCCTGCTTGAGCCATCTCACAAGAGTGGCTACCAATGGTGTGGCATCTTTAAGGCTTGGAGAGGGGAAAAAATCAGCAGATCAAGGTTTTGTATCATTCTAGGATTTAAGAAGCTCTCAGAAAAAACAATGTATTTATTTGATTCATATGCCAGCTTTCTTCAGTCATGCTGCTAAAGGCCGCCCTGAGCTTGCCTTGGAGGGGAGGGCAGGGTACAAATTTGAATAAATAAATAAATAAATAAATAAATAAATAAATAAGGCTGTAAAGTACTGGGTTCACAGCATGGAGTCTCAGACTACGACATGCTAAACAACACGCATTTATTGTACTCCACACAAGAGACACAAAAGGCCCGGCAAGGGCCGACTATATACACCCAACCCAGACACACCTACAGTTCCATTGGGAGTTTGAATCTCCCGCCAAAGGTCCTATTGGAGGGCTCTGGGTGGCCTAGGGTCCTTGGCCCCTATTGTGTGTGGAACCAAGCTCAGCACTGAGGCCGCAGGCCCCTGGTGGCGGTCTGCAGACACAACAGTGGCTTATATCAGGATATCTCCTATTCAGTTCCTGGCTGGATCCAGGCTTCCTCATGTCAGCAAGGTTGTTGCAGTATATGCCCTTCAGCTGCATCCTGGGATGTCGCCTTTCACTGCAAGGAGCCCCTCTGCCAAATTTCATTCAGATTGAAGAAAGTATTTAGGTTTCACAGCCAAATGAAACATGACATTTATTCCATTCTAATTTTTCTGATGTTCCAAAACAACTGAAATAGCATTCATTTCATAGAGACCATCCTTCACCCAAGGGCAGCAACAAATGGCTGATAGGTGCAGGGACCCTTCCTTTGTCTCCCACTCTCCCTTCCCCTTTTAATTCCATAGAGAGACCAGGAAAGATATGATTGTGGGTTTTATTTGATATCGGGAACATTGTTCCGATACCTCCAGTATGAGATATCACAACCTGAAGGTGGGAGGGGTGTTGCAAAGAAAGAAGTCAGGAATGGGATGGAAGGACTCATGGATCACCATTCCTACTTGTATCTGGTGAAGTGAGTTTTGACTCTCAAATGCTCATATCCCAATTTAGGAGGTGGATGGAGTGTAACAACAGGGTCTCAGTTAATTACCGTCAGTATCCCACACTTAATAAAGGTACATCTACACACTAATCTCCAATTTTGATATATTTATTTGCTTCACTATGCTCCTATCCCCGGAATTAAATCCAAAGCAATGGTGACCATATAAACAAAGCTTGTTATTCCTGTTTGGTTCTTGCATCTGTTAAATATCTTCATTATGTTGTATGCTAATTTGCTGCTCACACTCTACCTATATATATGGACTGGAAACTTCCATCTCACTGTATCTGAAGAAGTGCATGTGACTACGAAAGCTTATACTTTGAATAAAGCTTTGTTGGTCTTAAAGATTTTTTTTTCTGTTGCTTCAGACCAACCTGGATCTACCCAAATATCTTGTTAGTCTGTAAGGTGGTACTGGACACGAATCTAGCTTTTCTACTGCAGACCAACATGACTACCTTCTAAAACTGTCTTCCTGTTAGTGTGAAACTGCAGCAGAGTAGAGGGTGTATTTTACATGTAGAAACAATTTGTCTCCATGGTTTTGTGCCTTAGGAATCCTTTGAACACACATGGACATGCAAAGCTGCCTTATACTGTATCAAACCATTACTCTGACTGACAATGGTTCTCCAGGGTCTCAGGCAGAGGTCTTTTGCATCAGCTACTACCCGATGGGCTGTGGCTTAGTGGCAAATCATCTGTGTGGCATGAAAAATGTCCCAGGTTCAATCCCCTGCATCTCCAGTTAAAAGGAACAAGTAGCAGGTGATGTGCAATTGTACACTGGTGTAAAACATCTCAACTCTGTATATACACTGACAGGATATGAACTGGAAGTTAGTGACCAGGAAAGAGATTTTAGAGTTGCGGTGGAGGAAAAAGTTGTCTCATTGTACAACAGCAGTGACAAAGACAAATTCTATGCTGGAGATTATTAGGAAAGGGGATTAAAATAAAAAAGCCAGGATTTTTTAGGAGGCCAGATTTGATTTTTTTGTTTGTTTGTTTGGTATAGTTCTGGTCAACCCATCTCAAAAAAGATGTTACAGAGCTTGGAGCACCTTCCTTATGAGACTTATATGAGGTATACTTAACAGAGGTTTATAACATTTATAAAATTATGCATGATTTGGCAAGGTAGATAGAGAGAATCCAACAGAGCTGATGGACAGTATATTCATGGCAGATGAAAGAAAGTACTTATTTGCAAAATTCATAATTAACATGTGGAACTCACTGCTATAGGATATAATGAGGGCCACTAAAATGAGTGGCTTTAAAAGAGGAATTGATGTATTCAAGGAGGAGTGTACCTCCCAATGGCTATTTATTATGATGGCTAAATGGAACTTTCCTGTCCAGAGGCAGTGTATCTCTGAAAGCCACATGCTCAGGAGCAAAAACAAAGGGAAACTTGGGTTTCTTTGCTCCCCTGTGCATAGACACTTGTTGATGATTGTAGGAAGCTGGATGGTAGTCTAGGCAGATGTGATCCAGAAGGATTCTTCTTATGACCTTATATAATACCACTCACCCATCCCTTTCAAACACAGAAATATATTTGACACAGAAGGATACTTTATTACTCATTTGAACAACTGAATAGCTTGTAGGAAATAAATATTTTTAAAGAGCTCACATTAGAGATTATTTGCTGGTTCTTTAGCTGATAATGCAGTTTGTCAGGCTGGCATTAAAGAACAAATGATGATCCTTCAAGCTGAGCTGCAGTGAGCATCTGTCACCTATTTGCTAGAAGTAGAAATGATGAGATTTTGAATTAGCATCCACAAATGTTCAGTTTAAACACTCTGGCTGATTTCCCACAAGCACTGCTCCACGCTCAATCTTCCCTTTGCCCTGATGGTACATGTCAATTTCACACTAAGTGCTGCACAGCTGCATTTTGCCCCGCAGTTTCGGGTGATTTCCCCGCGTCTACTCAATCCTGTTTGGGTCAGTCACAGTTCTCTCAGACCTATTCTGGAAATAGCAGTTCTTGAAAGAGCTCTCTCAGACCCACCGACCTCATAGGGTGTCTATTGTGGGAAGGGGAAGGGAAAGGAGATTGTAAGCCACTCTGAGACTCCTTCGGGTAGTGAAAGGTGGGGTATAAATCCAATCTCTTCTTTTCTTCTCTACTAATCAAATCTTGTTTGAATTACAATGTGATGTGGATGTGGTTTATGATTTGACTGTTTCTGATGCCCTCTGATTTGTCCCTCACATATGATCTCTGGGTTTCAATCATCACTTTAGTGGTATACAATGATGTCTCAAGAGAAGCATACCATGGGTGTAAAATAATTATATCAGGGGTTATATATAATTACATATGGGGGGTGTGGTTCTTGAAAAACCTCATCTGTGTATGCCGTTCTATCATACTTGCTAAAGATAAGTATTTCTGAAACTCAAAGTGGGATTGTTAGGAGTATTGCCTGAACAGCACATTTCAATCACATAATTATCTTGTTGGTTTTAAATGTGTTCTATTGCTTCAGACAACACGGCTGCCCAACTAGATCTATAATTATCTCTGTTCAAACAGGTTTTGGTGCTGGGGGGGGGATTACAAACTGGTTTGACCTGAGATGTTAATGAAGTTATAGCAACTATAGGCACACTGTTCCCTCTCCTCTCAGTTTCATAGCTCTTCAAAATTATTGCCTGTATGTTCAGTCTGACTTTTGCCTACCCCTCTCTCCCCCACTCCATAACCCCTTTCAGTCATTTGGGCACTTAAACTGTGCATTACCTGAGGTGATTTCACTACCTGTATATTCACAATTTTGTGTCAATAGGGAAGCAGACATATTTTCTAGCTCAGATATCCAGATTTATTTGTGCGTACTCAAGCCGGAAAAAAAAAAGTACTTTGTTCTATTGAAGTAAAATAGTGACCTTGTGTATGAGGAAGATTGTGGTCAGTGCGATGTCCGCTTAGGAGTGGTTTGAGCACCAAAACTGTGATGACCAAAAACTACTCAGAGCATCTCTAGATCTACACCTCCATGTTTGGCTTGCTGTAGATCTTACGCCCTCTCTGCAGAGGCTCTTCCATATGTTATAAAAAATGGCCAGAACATGGTCAGAAATAAATTATTGTTACTATTCCTCCTGTAACATGTGGTGGCACCACTTCTAAAATATTAGCAAAACAATGCTTGGTTTCAGCAGCATGAAAGCAGTCACTCAGGCTGCCATCTTTCTTTCTCCCTGTACCTGAAATAGCCTCTGCAATACACTGGGTTCGGACATGTGGCATAGTGATCAGCTCATACTTTATTGCAGAAGGTTGAACTAAAGACAAAGTAGCAGGGTCGGAGCCTGCTTAAATTCGTGCAACACCCCACACCCCACACATACCCACTGCCCGTGATAGGCTCTTTACACAGTGACCATTCACCATAGGCTGGGCGCAGGATCTGGGGTGGCTGATTGGCCCATTCTCAGATCTTAGCCCACTATTGCTATTTTACCTGAAGCTACGGTCCTTCGCATGCCCGTGTGTGAACACTTTTATTCAGTATTGATACACAACAGCCTACTTGTCTCTTTCTGCCCTGTTTTATTCTGACCTTACCTGAACCATCCAAGGAGCAGGTCTTATCTACTTTTCTGCCTTGGCTAGGCACAAAAACAGAGAGGTTTTTCTGAGCAGTGAAGGAATAGTAGAAGAATTATTCCCCGAGGCCTGCAAAATCTCCCTTCATTTACCCAGGATCAATCAGGTTTTGCAGGGTTTGTGGCTCCCTAAAAGCCTTTAAAATTTCTAGAAACCAACAGTGGGACAAAAGAACCTTATGTCACACCCTGGCAGTTACTTTGATCACACCAGTTCCTTCAAGGCTTCCCTTGGGCTTGCAAGTACATTCTTTGCGGCACTATTTTGAGAGGTACATTTGGTCTTACCTTTTGCAGCAATGAAAATTCTTGTCACAGCTGCCAACTTTATCAAAACCAGGAGGACATGTATACATTACACAGAACCCTCGGATTTCAGAACATGAATTGGCATCATTTATAGCAAATCCTGTTCACACATACAAAAACAAATGGGAGGAGAGCTGAGCAGGCAAGCAGTGATACATTGCTGTAAAGAAACATTTAATATTTCTTCATAGCTTGCTCAATTATTCCACAGTTCAGTATTTATTTGCTTGTACGTCCTTGGATGGATCCAACCCACTTTTCTACTGGTGAAAAAAGAAAGAAGGGGGGTCTCCTTTGATCAACCAAAAAGACTATGCTGATCATAGAATCTGCATGGACAAAAGCTTGCATGACACAGATTGTAGTACATAGGAGAACACTGGGCGAAACGTAGTAGAAAAGCTGCCGGGATTCAACCTTTCCAATAATCCTGTTCAAAAATCAGTATGTTAAGCAGATATTCACAATGTCCCATCAGTATAGCTGAGGAAAGGGGGTTGAATATAATGATGTTTACAATAAAGCTATTTTTATGCGATCCACACCACTATGTACCTGGTGCCTTTTTCCAGAACACCTTGGGAAAAAATGGGAGTTGGGTGGGATTGGGTGGGCAGAGGGAATAGTTTTCTGAAGCCTGTAGTGTTTTCCGTATTAGGAACCTTGCACCAATTAAAGCATATTTTCACTTCTCACTGGTCTTTTAGTTTTTATCACTGATGTTGCTCATTTGCTTCCTTTTTAAAATCTTAAGTCTTTTACTTTTGTCTGCTTATTGCAGAATAAATTAATTTTAGATAGACTCTGCAATTGTGGCAACAACAGAATCAATTCTGGGAATCATACTCTTTTTGACTGCCTCATATTTTCAGATCTAAGAACGGAATTGATCTCTCCATTATTTAATCAGCACTTTATCTCTCCAGAAGCTAAACCATCTTGGCTACTCAGAGATAAAGATAAATACAAACCACTTTGTGTGGGGTGAAATTTCTGTTGTTAAGTTACACAATAACTTTTGTAGTAATTTTAGGATCTCCTTTTGCGGTGTGAGGGTTTGCTGTTTACAACTCTGGTCATGAAAACAGTAACCAAGAAGTAAATGAGTAAAATTTCATATACATCATCTTGGTATGCCTTTGGAACACCATATTTTAGGCAAGCAATGTATTATTAGGGAGGGAAGGTAGGATAGTATAGCCTGACCTTGTCAGCTCTTGGAAACTAAGCAGGGTTGGTACTTGGATGGGAGACCATCAAGGAGGACTCTGTAGAGGAAGGCAATGGCATACAATCTCTGCTTCTCACTTGCCTTTAAAGCCTCTTGCTGGGGTCTCTATAAGTCAGTTGCAACTTGAGAGCACATACCTTTGTTAAATATTTTCCACATATTGAAGAAGGGTGATTGGAGCACAGTGACTTTCTGAAGCCTTTTATAGCATGGGGTTTTGTTTATAGTAAGATGGAAACCACTGAGGTCTTTTTCAGTGCACAGCAAGTCTTCCCTAAAAGCACCTCTGCAATAATGTATGCAGGCATAAAAAAGGGAGCAAGCAGGTGGAAGAATGAAAAAGAAAAAAAGAATCCAATCTAAGAACATGAAATATGATTCTTGACATTTTTGACTAACCGACAGCTAAAACAGCCACTTACCTGGATCAGGAAAGCGCACCAAGGCAAGTACAATAAAGAAGAGATAACTAGTCTTCATAGCTCAGAGAAGACAAAGACTGATGTTTGGTTGGGAATATTGTATCACTACAATGAAACAGTACAAGGAAGACTGGAGGAAGACTAAACTGTGTTACAAATATGTTCCAAAAATAAATTGGGCAATACATCATGTAATCAATCACCTGGGAAGAATAGAATGTTCTTTGAACCTGGAACAGCCCTAGGCATAATAGCTGGCCCTTGGATGGAATGGAAGAACATTGCTTCCTCTCCCTGTCTCCTGAGAACCACTCATGAACTAGTAAAGTGTGAATATTCTCAGTCTTAAGATTCTCAAATACTATCTCTCCTATATAATAAAGCTGTATTGGTATGACTCTTTTCTGAACATTTCACATGCTTCCCCAGCTTTTGGGTCCCTGACCTGTCACTCCTGATGGTGTGCCAATGGCTGCATGCTGAGTGCTGGGTCTGCTCCTCTTCCCCGCTCACTCCCCCTTCAGCCTGTCAGAATGGCTCTCTCTCTTGATGAAAACACTTCTGCTTGCTTCCTGTGTGGGAATAACTCTTCCCTCAGTGGCTGTTGGTAGGTGTATCGAAATGGCAGTTACCTGTGTTTGTAAGATGGCTGTGGTTCTTTGTTTAAAATGTTCCCCCATCAGGTTTAATTGAGCTGTAGTTCCAGAGCGGGGCCTGCAGTGGTATCACTCACTGGGTGGCATAGAGTTCCCAGCTTCCTCAAGGCCAAAAAGTGTGGGAAAACAGGGACTGTCCCAATGGGTGGGGCGGCATCAATATAGACTGCAGCCCATCCAGGGAGGAGTCAGTCTTCATCCCTGGGAGGCATCAGAAATTCAGCCACTCCACAGTCGGCTGGACTGGGGAATGAATGGAAGTTTCCCTGCTCTCTTGGGCAGGAGAGACTAGAAAATACCAAAGGGAGATGTTGCCCAGGGAAGCAAAGAAAGGCCAGACGCTTGGGTTGCCAACTTTCCAGGGACCCCCAGAGATTGAGAATTCCATCTCAAAATAGGGAGATTCAACCAGAGGGGTCTCACTGTCCCTCTAAAAAGGCAGTGATAATACCATGAGTTGTGGTGGTGAATTTAAGGAGTGAGATATGCCCACAGGGTAAGGGTGGGAGGCAAACAGCTGAGTTGTAAACTGAAGCCTGTTTTGCCATGGTAGGCAACCAGGCTTGGTTCAGACAAAGGAAGGAAACCCTTTGCAGGCCTTTGTGAGGAACTTTTTGTGGCCAGTCCTGACTAGGGTTGCCAGCTCTGGGTAGGGATATTTCCTGGTAGATTCCATGGAAGCCAGGCTTTGGGGAGGGGAGAGGCCTCAGCTGAACAGAATGCCATACAGCCCACCTTCCAAAGCAGCTATTTTCTCTGGGGGGGGAGAGAGATCTGTTTTCTGGAGTTCAGTTGTGATACCTAGTGATCTTCAGGGTCCACCTGGAGGTTGGCTGCCCTTGGCATAGCAGTCAGTGCTTCAGAGCAGGGTCTGCTAGATCCAGGTTCTTGCTGTAGAAGCTGAGTGGGTGATTTTGGACCAGTCACAGACTTTCAGCCTAACCTACCTCACAAGGTTGTTGTGCAAGTCAAAAGGGGGAGATGAGAATGATGTCAGCTGCTTTGGTCCCCATTGCAGAGAAAGACTACTTTTCCTCCTGGGAAACCATTGTGGCCAGTCTCCAGGTGAGGGCTGGAGATCACTCAGAATTACAACTGCTCTCCAGATGGCAGAGATCAGTTCCCCTGGAGAAAATGGTTGACTCTGTAGCAGTCAGGGTTTCAGAGCATGGAAGAGGCTGTAGGTGTGTGTGTGGGGGGATGGAAAGCTGAAGAATGAGGGGGAAATAAAGGTAGGTTGATGCTTGGCTGGGAAGGAGATAGGGTTGCCAACTCCAGGTGTGAAATTCCTGGAGATTTGAGGGGTGGAGTCTGGAGAGGGTGAGGTTTGAGGAGGGGTGGGACCTCAGACAGGTACAATGCCATAGACTCCACCCTCCCAACCAGCCATTCCCTCCTGGGGAACCACTGTTCCCAATCTCAGGAGAGGGGTGGAAATCACTCAGAATTATAACTGATCTCCAGGAGGGAGGGGGGAGGACATGGAAAGTTGGCATCAGAGGGGCAGATAATGGCAGGCTGATTCTTGGCTGGGAAGGAGATGGGGTTGCCAACTCCATGTTAGGAAATTCATGGAGATTTGAGGGGTGGAGCCTGGAGAGGGTGAGGTTTGAGGAGGGGTGGGACCTCAGACAGGTACAATGCCATAGACTCCACCCTCCAAACCAGCCATTCCCCTGGGTAATAATTATTGCCAATCTCCAGGTGAGGGCTGGAGATCACTCAAAATTACATCTGCTCTTCAGGTAGCAGAGATCAGTTCCTCTGGAGAAAATGGTGGACTCTGTGTCATTATACCCTGCTGAGGTCGCCACAGCACATTGATACTGAGTGCCAAGGCCTTGGCACTCTTCCATAACCTCTTTCTAGAGCTCATTGTATTTATTTCCACAATGGACCTTATTCCTAATATATTTATAATTCAAACAAATAGGCAGCATCTCCTTTGTTCTCTTCGTGATTACAATTGAGTGTTAACTAAATGTAAGGACCAGGATTAATACCACACCAGTCCATCCTTTTTTAATACCAGACTCCCTCCAAAGAGGAGGAGGAGGAGGAGGAGAGAAAGATGAGGAGGATTTATGCCCCATCCTTCACTTGGACTCTCAAAGTGGCTTACAATATCCTTTCCCTTCCTCTCCCCATAACGGACACCCTGTGAGGTAGGTGGGGCTGAGAGAGCTCTGAGAGAACTGCTCTTGAGAGAACAGCTCTGAGAGAACTTTGACTGACCCAGCATCACCCAACTGGCTGCATGTGGAGGAGTGGGGAATCAAACCCGGTTCTCCAGATTAGAGTCTTGTTAGGAGATGTGCTTTTAAAAATGTTTTTATTTGCTGTTTGCTGACCTACACACACACCTGAATGGTGCTCAGAAGTGTCTATGGATTTGGGAAGATTGGGTGAGTTGTTTGATGTGACTCTTTGCATTGGGAAGTTGCCATGCTGTCTGCTCTTTCATGCTAATGAAGTGACACACATACCTACACACTCACATACCTACCCATCATGCACTGGGAAGAAGAAGAACATCTCCATTAGGATCTGCTGGAAGAATGGTGAAACAACAACAAGTCCACCATCCAGGAATTCAGAGTCAACACGTAACCCACAGGATGCCTGGTTTTGGGAGTGTTAACACTGTCCCCTGATTTATGACTTGGACCAGAACAGAGTCATTCAAAGTTCTAAGGTTTCCATGACAACTCATCTTCACACCTTTGACTGAGGCCCCATTGAGTGAAGGGTGTAGATTTCCAATATTGCCCCCTCCTCGTAGGTAGGCACCCACCATCCTAAAAGCCAATGGTATAGGAATGGGACAGACTAACAGGAGGGAGGATGACCCTACTGCCAGCCCCCAAAAATGGCTAATAAAAGGCGAGGTTCAACCTTTGTTCTTCGCTAGCTAGTCATCTAAACCCTACCCTGGTAACCTAGAATCTGTTATGGGTAATTCTTGCGTGCTTTCTTGGATCGCGACCAAGAAGCCCACACGTGTTGGCTGGTTCCAACTGTGTGTAGTAAAAGTTTCCCTTAGCCAGAATTTCTACTCCTGCATTCTTTGCTGTGAAGGTCAAGCTCCAGGAATCAGATAAGTACCACGTGTTTCCCATTCCTCAGTATTTCTAGTCTAAAACCCCATATTGTCTTCCATTTCTATTGTATCTAAAGGAACTTGTGTGTATGTGTCAATGAATCTGTTTTTGTATGCTTGTGAACCAAAAGATATTATTCAGTAAAGAGAATAACTGATTTTACTAAAGAAGCCTTGTCACGTGTTCTCTTTGGGAACGGATTCTCTGGGTGAAGCTGCTTTCTCTGTATACATAGACCAGAACTCACTTAAGCTTAGTCCGATCAATGCGTAAATAAGCATTTCGGCTAACAGTCTGCCGCTCTTAACCACTACACCAAACTGGCTCAGGGTGTCATACATGGTTCTCCTTCCCTATATTTTGTTGTCACAGCAAGCCTATGAGATAGATAAAGATGAGTAGCTGTATTAGACTGTCTGTAGCACCTTAAAGACTAACAACATTTGTGGCAGGGTAGGAGCTTTCATGAGTTCCTGCTCACTTCTTCAGATAATTCAGGTGCTACTGGACTCTTGCTCTTTTTTACAAGTCTATGAGGTAGGTTAGAGAGAATATTAGGCCCAAGTCTGCTCTGTGAGCTTAATGGCTAAATGGTGGTTTTAATCCTGGTTTTCTAATCTAACTCTTCAATTGCTACATGTTGCTGCCATATGAAGGAAGCAAAGATGCTTGACGTCACCGAAACCTTCTACACACTGTGCCCAAGTGAGTAATTCAGCAATTTGGCTACCAGGGGAGAATGTTCTGACTGTCTCTGCTTGGGAATTGTAAGTTTCACTTGAAGTTAACCATGCAAAAAACTTCAGTTAATCATAAACAAAACACAATGATCCCTCCTATTCTCAGTTCCCAGCATCAGGAATTCCAACATTTTTTAATACAGTAGTTTTATTTACTTAACATTGCTTGAAGATATTAATAGCCTGTTCTGAAAGACTACTTCAAATGTAGTGATTTATCACTCTATCTAACAGTAAACTGGGTGATCTGTGTATGGATGATGGAAGCCACAAACAGGGCCACCAGCAGGCAAAGTAATGAATGTCCATTAACCAAAAGAAAAGAAAAGCCTAAAGAAACATCCTGACAGGAACCAAAAATGCACCAAAAGAGATAAAAAGCTAATAACAGTTGGGGATCAGAGCTGACCAGATACCCCAGGAACATGAGTCTGGGGAGAAGGTATCCCAGCTTTGCCCACACACTTTCTCTGACCCAACAGTCCCAGAATCATTATTTTCCCCATTGGGTGGCTGCATGTGCAAGCATCAGTGCATGTGCTATTATCCAATGGGTCAAACAATGCCCCCCTGCCATTTCAGGTTGGGAAATTGGCATGGGAAGAAGTAGAAGCCTCTCTTCCCCCATGCCATGGTCCCTATCAGAATCACAGCCTGCAACTCTTTTGGAGAGAATTCTTCATAGAGACCAACAGTGGGCATATGGCTGCCAGTCCCCAAGGAGAACACCTGACAAACATAGAATCATGGAATCATAGAGTTGGAAGGAGCCATACAGACCATCTAGTCCAACCCCGTGCCCAATGCAGGACCAGCCTAAAGCACCTGTAACAAATATTCATCTAGCCTTTTCTTGAAAGCTGTCAGTGAAGGGGAGCAAACCACCTCCCTAGGCAGCTGATTCCACCTTTGAACCACTCTGACCATTGTAAAGTACTGGGTTCGCCACTTGGAGGACTCGTACTACAACATGCATTCAGACACATTTATTGTACTTCACACACGAACTGGTAAAACGGCCCCGCAAGAGCCAACTATATATATCCCACCCGGCACACCCGCAGTCCCATTGGAGGGTTTGAATTTCCTGCCGGAGGTGCTATTGATGGACACTAGGTGGACTAGGATCCTAGGTCCCTTTGTGTTTAGGGACTAAGCTCCTTACTTTAGCCATGGACCCCTGGAGGAGGTCTGTGTACATAACACCCCTCCCACCATAGTTTCATTCCTGCCTATATGACATAGTCCTGCAAATAGGCAGGAGGTCTGTGCTCTCATAGAGAGTGCCAAGGCACACGCACGGGGGAAGTTGCTACTGGCTCCAGCTGGCTGGCCGGGTCTGGTTGCTGGGGTGGTGGTGGCAGCTCCTCGGCTGGACTTGGGGGTGTGGGTGCCGGCTCACCTGCTGGGGCCTCTTCCACACTCGGGGGGGGTGGGCTGCCTGGTAGTCTCTGGAATAGAGAGTTCTTCTTCTGCTGGGAGTTGTCACTGCCGAAGTTGGTCCACATGTTTTTTGAGGAGCTGGCCATCCTCTGTAGATGCTTCATATGACACTGGGCCGGTCACTCGGATGACTCTGCCTACCAGCCACATGGGACCGTTCCCAAAGTTTCTTATGTACACCAGGTTGTCCAGAAAGAACCCTCGGGAGTCATTCCTCCGCCCCATCAGCTTCCTCGAGTCCGGTGGCCAGTTGGGATGCAGGTGGTCCAACAGCATTGTGGGGCGGCGGCCCATCAAAAGTTCTGCAGGGCAGTGGCCAGTGACGGGGCTTGGCATTGTCCACTGTGTCAGGAGGAAGCAGGCTAGCCAGAACTCCCAGTCTCCTTCCATGATCTGGCTGAGGGCTTCCTTCTCAGTGTGTACCACTTGCCCGTTGGTTGTGGGGTGGAAGGGCACGGAGTGAATGTGCCAGATCATGTTCCACTGGAGGAAGTCCTGGAAATCTGCCGACATGAAGGCTGCCCCATTATCGGAGACAATTGTGTGGCAGGCCATGGGTGGTGAAGATCCTACAGAGTGCACGGATGACGGCTTTCATGGATGCGGTGGTCACGAGGCTTACCTCCAGCCAACTGGAATAAGAGTCCATGGTTACCATGAATAGTAGTCCTTGGAAGGGGCCAGCAAAGTCTATATGTAGCCGGGACCACAGCTTTTGTGTGGACTCCCAGGGTTGTGTGGGTGCGCTTGGCGGGTTTGGGCAGACCGCCTGGCAGATCTGGCACTCCTGCACCCAGGACTCGATCTCAGTGTTGATCCCTGGCCTCCAGATGTAGCTCTGGGCCATAGCCTCATCCTGACTATCCCTGGGTATGCCTCATGTAGCACATTGCGGACCTGCTGCCTCAGGGCATTGGGGACGACCACCCTATCCCCCCACAAGAGACACCCCTTAAGGGCTGAGAGCTCATCCTTGCGGGTGGTGAAGGCAGTGAACTCAGGGCCCGCGGTAGCCATGGGCCACCCCCTCACCACCCAGCCCAAGACCTGGGAGAGGACAGGGTCACGGGCCGAGCGGGTAGCGATGTCAGCTGCCTGCAGGGGGGTTTCCTGGAGGCCCTCTAGGAGGAGTACCCCAGGGGTGGGAGCAGGGTCGGCATGGACGGCAGTGGTAGGTGGCTGAGGGCATCAGCATGTCCCATCACCTTACCCAGGCGATGCTCCAGGCGGTAGTTGTAACCCGTCAGGAAGAGGGACCAATGGAGAACCCTGGGTGAGAGTATTTGAGGGGGTTGCCTGTCTGCTGCAAACAGGCCGAGGAGCAGCTTATGGTCCATCATGATAGTGAAGGGATGCCCATAAACAAAGTTGTGAATTTTTTTTACCCCCGCCACAATCGCCAAGCCCTCCGGTCTATTTGGGCATAGTTGTGCTCGGCAACCAACAAGGTCTAGGAGTAGTAGGCAACCAGGACCTCATGGCCATCAGGAAGAAGGTGACCCAAAACAGCACCCACGCCATAGGGGGAGGAGTCGCAAGTGAGGATGACTGGCAGTGACTCGTCAAAGTGGGCCAGCACCTCATTCAATATCAGGAGTGCCTTGACCCTTCGGAATGCTGTGGACTCTCTAGGGCCCCAAGACAATGGCGCCAACTTGTCCAAGAGTCTGTGCAAGGGCTCCGCCACCACTGCCTTGTGATAGAAGTTTAGGAGGCCCAGAAACGCCTGAAGTTCCGCTTTGGAAGTGGGTGGAGGGGCCTCCACAATGGCCTTCACTTTGTCCCTCTCTGGCTTGAGGCCGAAAGCATCAACCTGGAACCCCAAGAAGTCTACCTCTGGGATGCCGAGGAGGCATTTCCCCCTCTTGACCTTCAGGCCCACATCGTTGAACTGGCAGAGGATGGCGCGGAGGTCAGAGGCAAAGTCATCTGGGGTGGCTGTGGTGATAAGGACATCGTCAAAAAAAGGCATCACTCCTGGAGCCATACTAATGCCAAACTGCAAGCGCTTCACCTTAAATGTGCCCCTGTGGGTGACAATGGTCTGTACAGTGGCGGTGGCATTGTCCACCAGCAGCTGCTGGTATGCTTGTGCGAAGTCCAGCTTGCCAAAAATTTTAGCCCCTGCCAGTGTGGCCAACACATGGCTAATGACTGGGACCGGGTAAGAGTGGTCTTGGAGGGCCTTGTTTAAAGTGCACTTATAGTCCACACAGATGCGGACGTCTCCATTTGGCTTCACTGGGGTCACTATAGGAGTTTCCCACAGTGCATGTGAGACGGGTTCTAGAACCCCTTGTGCCACCAAGCAATCTAGTTCCGTGTCTATTTTTGGCTGTAACGTGATCAGGGCGCTACAGAACCACATGCAGATGGGAGCAACCTGGGGGTCGAGCTGTAATGAAACCAGGGGCCCTTTGTAGCATCCCAAAGCCCCATCAAAGATCTCTGGGAATTCCCTGCAAATTCCGTGGCACACATTTATTCACCCCTCCCTGTGGATGCCCAATGGCACAAACCACGCCCAGCCCACCAAACTAATTGAATTTCCCTCCACGACTATCAAGTCCAGGAAACCCTCAAACCCCTGGTACTTCGCCTGGAAGGTCCCCACACCCCATATTGGAACTGAGTTTTTCTGGAAGTCCACTAGGCTCCAAGGCGAGGGGCGCAGGTGAGGTCTGATGTTCAGGCAAAGCCTATCCAGCATTTCCACTGATATGATGGATGCTGCTGACCTGGAGTCCACTTCCATTGAGCAGGGGGACCCCTTGATCTGGACCTGGACCTGGATCCTTGGGGCCACGGGCAGGTTGGGGAGGCATAGTACCTGTAGGGAAGGCCAGCTGGTCAGGAGGTAGAGGTCATCAGTGGTGTCCTCATAGTGCACGGAGGTTTGGCAGCATTGCTGCAGCTGGGGCAGGTGGTTCCAGTTGGCCTTGGATCTGCTGACCCAGGAGAGGTGACCCTGTTTACCGTACATGTGGCAGGCGGCAATGCGGAAATGGCACAACTTTCTCTCATGCGCCTCTCCATGACTGGAGCATGAGGTCCACCCGGCAAGCTTCCTGGAGTGTCCGGAGGCTGCGGCCGTTCCCAGCAGCTTTTGGTGGTTGGTTGGGCAGATGAGGCAGATGTCGTCCTCGTCGGAGTTCTTGGGCGCTGAGTTGGGGAGCACTAGATGGGACACTGCCAGTGGTCGGTCACGGTGAGAGGCCTCATGAGCGATGGTGAGCTGAAGAACCTTGTCGAGTTTGAGGTTGGTGGTGCTGATCATCTTTTGGTGGAGCTTCACATCGTTGATCCCCCAGACGAACTGGGTCAAGATATTTTCCTTCACCTTGGTGAATACACACTCCATTGAATGTTGGCAGAGCACGGCCATGAAGGCTGCGGCCATCTCACTGGGCTTCTGGAGGTGCCCCTGGAACTCCATTCACTTTTCCAGTGCCGTGGGCTTGGGCATGAGATACCTGGTCAGGGCATCGATAAGCTCCTTGTATGTGCATTTGAGGATGGCCTTGGGTGCCAGGAGGCTCTTTGCGAGCCGGATGGTGTTCACGCCACGAGAGCTGAGGAGGAGGGCCCTCCTCTTGCCTGCATCAGTCACCTCATAGAAGGCAAGGTAACAGGTCAGTTTGGTCTGTCCATGAATCCCAACGCTTGGGATGAGTGGGGTCAAAAGCTTCTAGGTGTCCCGGAGTGGAGGCCATGACTCTAGCACGGAGTGGGGAGCGGTGTTTGCGTGGTGTGGTGCTGCTCGGGAGCGGTGCGGGGCATGATGGCTTCCTCTGGATCGTTGCTCAGTGCTACACTGGTTGGAGAGTCAGGTCCACTCATCAGGATCCCATCCTTGTCACCATTGTAAAGTACTGGGTTCGCCACATGGAGGACTCGTACTGTGATATGCATTCAGATGTGTTTATTGTACTTCACACACGAACTGGCAAAACAGCCCTGCAAGGGCCAACTATATACATCCCATCCGGCACACCCACAATCCCATTGGAAAGTCTGAATTTCCTGCCAGAGGTGTTATTGGTGGACACTAGGTGGACTAGGAACCTAGGTCCCTTTGTGTTCAGGGACCAAGCTCCTTACTTTAGCCGCAGACCCCTGAAGGCGGTCTGCGTACATAACACCATGAATTTTTTTCCCTAATATCCAGCCAATACCTTTCTGCATGTAATTAAAACCCATTGCTTCAGGTCCTATCATCTGCTGCCAACTGGAACAGCTCCTTGCCCTCCCCCAAATAACAGCCTTTCAAATATTTAAAGAGAGCAATCATGTCCCTCCTCAATCTCCTCTTCTCCAAACTAAACATTCCCAAGGCCCTTAGCCTTTCCTTGTAGGGCTCAGTCTCCAGATCCCTGATCATCTTCATCACTCTCTACTGCACCCGCTCGATTTTGTCCACATCCTTTTTGAAGTGAGGCCTCCAGAACTGCACACAGTACTCAAAGTGTGGCCTGACCAAGGCAGTATACAGAGGAGCGATGACCTCCCGCAGGTTCGATGCTATGGCCCTTTTAATGCAACTCAAGACTGAATTTGCCTTTTTTGCTCCTCAGGAAAAGAAAAAAGGGTAACAGAAGACAAATCAGCCTAGTGAAACCCCAGGATATCCTGGTAGATTGAAGAGGGTGGGGCATCTAAATTCTGTGATGCACAAAGGCCATCATGCCTGATGCTTGGAAGTTATCGTGGGTAAAATGAAAATGAATTATTTAATGGATTTGAAATGGCATGGAACACATAATTTTTACCAATATTTATGCAATATTCAAAGCTCATCAACCTTGCTCCTTTGGAATTATCGGGAAAGACCTCAAACATTGAAAGTGCAGTGAAATGTTGCAGAAATGATCTTTACCTTTGAATGGATTTTTCAGAGTCACTTCTCTTGTTTCCTCCAGGAAGCGCAAGGTGTTGTATACAGAATCCTTGGGGGGCCCCTCCCTTCAAGCACCGACAAAACCCCAGACCTTTTTTTATTTTATCAAGGCAGCAGGGATTGTCTTCCTTACCTAGGAAATTCTCCCTGCCAAAATGGGGATAAAATTGACATGGGACCCCAAATTTACAGGCTATTAAAATTCTTTCTTGCAGAAAAAGCACATGGCAGCATGGTGATGAATCCCCCACCCACCCACTCTTTTCCATTGGCTCACTAACCTTCTCCCGATTTCATTCATTTCAGCACCTTTCTTCCAGCCTATGCAGCCTCCAAGGAAACTCAGCTATTACTAAGCACATCTTCCAAATACAGCCAAGTGTTTTGAGCAAGCTGTTGAATAGGGGCAATTAGTAGGTGCCGTAGCATTTCCCAGAATTTCTAGTACAGCACAGTAGCTAAGAGACTGATATCAAAAGACCACTCAAACTTCATCTCTTCCAGGTGCTTAGGCCTGGTGCTCTCTCTGTCTAGTTCTCTATGTGCAACACTTAGAAATACTGCAAACCCTGTGGTGCATGCACAAATGTGAAAAGTTTGGAAAGTGAGCACACTGTGATCAGCAATAGTGGCTGCACTTCAGTTCGCCTCAAGCAGTTCCTGAATGATGAGAATGTCTCTGTAGGGGGAGGGAGTAGAGTGGGGTGAAAGTACTACCCAAGAAGTGCTATCCGGGTGAGGCACCCTCAAGCATCTCTAGCTCCAGAGTGGCCTCCTCTAGAGCTATGCCGGAATTACTTGGCCAGAGTTCCAGTGGCAGCTGCTCTCAGCCAGGGGTGAGGTGTGGCCCTGACCCCATTCTCCTCTCTCTGTTCCTCCTGATGCCCTCGCCCATTTGGCTCCTCCACGGGGGAAGGGGATCTTCCCCTTTGAAAGGTAAAGCCAGAGTGAGAGCAGTTCCTTGCTCTTCACATTTCCTTCCCAGGGAGAAAATAAATTGCACTGCATTGCAAAGGGGTGTTGTGAGGGACCCCTCATGGAAATAGGGCTGCCAATGTCTCAGTGGGACCTGTTCTCCTAGACTTAGAACTGGTGTCCAGGAATTTCCCTAGCCAGAACTGGCAAGCCACCTGAGAAGCAGTATAGCCCATAAAGGAGGGTAGCGCCTTCCATGATGGGCAAGGCATGGAAGGAGACAGCAGATACCTGAGCATCTCTAATATTACTAATACAGGTTTCTGTAAGTGATACAACATAGGGCAAGTTTTAAATACTCAGAAGCACTACATAAATGCCGGATGATGATGATGATGATGATGACAGCAATTGCTAGTGCCATTTCAATGCCAGATGTTGAATACTGTCAAATATCAAAGACTGAAATAAAATACAGATATGGAGCATGTGAGTAAGAGCATATATGCCAACATTCACAGGGAATTTGAGAGGAAATTTCTTTTCAGTCTGCTGACCTACAGCTAATGTCTCTGGACTCTCCACATCATTCTGATGCTGCCAAAAAGAGTTGCAACTAGGTTAGTCATGGGGGGAAAATCATTATCTGTTCTTTAGGTAATTCGCCTTTATAACAAAGGCAGAACAGAGGAACACACTTGGCTCTAAGCCAGACCGTGAGCAACCAGGACCAAGGCCTGCATTGTTGAGACCCACCTTCCTTTTCCTCCAATACCTGAGCCTTTATGGAGAGCAACCCAGTCTGAGTCATCTAGATACCCTTCCAGTTAAACAGTAATTTATGTACTAAATGGGGCTACGGGAAAAGAGATTGCAATATTTGTACCCCACTGAGTCCTGTGGTGAGAAAGGGTCACGGACTTCCGGTGTTTGGAAATTTCACCATGTTGTAATTCTCCCCAAACCTTAATAAATACAGACTCTCCGTTGCCATTTCATCAAGCGCTCCAGGCCAGCTTCAAACACTCTTCTTCAGAGTCCAGCAAAAACAGGACTGCACCAAATTCAAACCAACCATGAGGATCCTTTTTCTACTCTTTGCTATCCTCTTATTCGTCTTTCAAGCAATTCCAGGTAAGAGATTGAAGACAGTGAAATAATATGGCAAAGTAGCTTTAGATGTAAGGATAGGAAAAAAGCCCCGCCATTTGGGTATAAGGTGTGTCTACTTCATGCTGGATCTATTTCCTCAGAAGCCTCACCATGTTCAACGAACATTTGTCTCGTGTTTCAGACTACAGGATCAGAACGGGAATTTTTTGTCTTCTTGTTGCTGTTACTTCAGTCCTCTGCATAACTGGCTGTGTGGGAAGCTGGCAGCCCCCTTGCAGAAGGGCCCTGTGGGAGGCCTTTGCTTCTTCCTCTCCTTTTTGACTCCCATCCTGCAAATGAAAACTTCCCTAAGCTAATTTCTCTCATTGCCACACTGATGGGCCATTCAGACAAAATGCAGTAGCATGGCTGATTTAATGACAGTGAGTTTGTGAAATCAAAGTTTAGCAAACCAGTGGTTTCTCAGATATCGGTTTGCTAAACATATGCTGGTTTCATTTGTTTGTGCCAGGATTCTCTGTCGCTGGAAGCCAGGCTTAGGTTAGGATGCCCACATTTACATGTTGTATGAAATCATAGTTAAGACTAATTGTGTTTGGCTGATTAGCTTTAAGCCATGGTTTCTGATTTGGTTGGCTGGACCCTTTCATTATAATGATGTAGGTCAAGTTCAGAAAATCACAGGAACCATAGTTAATTCAATATGGTTAACTATCTGTTAATTGAGCCTGAGCTTTTCATGTTCCCACATTCAAAATTACCTCATGATTCAGAAGGTGGCATTTTCTCTGTGGTTTCGATGGCACTGGACCATTTTCACTCTAGTAATAAATACAGCACAGCTATCCTCCATTTTAGAAAAAAATCTTTACTGATTCACTGTATGAATTTTAATTGATTGAATGGGCATAGCAATAAAATATGGCTAGTGTATATAAGGAGAAAAAGTATGTGCTTCAGAATAATAGCACACCACCGTTACTGGGGGCAAGTTTCTTTTTACCAGGGGAGGGTGTTGATCAGCCATCCTTCTGTTGCTGCTGGTGACTTCTGTAACTTGGCATGATAGGGTTGCCAACCTCCAGGTGGGGGCCTGACAATCTCCTAGAATTACAACTGATCTCCAGACAACAATGATAACTTCCCCCAGAGATAATGGCTGTTTTGGAGAGTCAGTTCTGTGGCACTGTACCCTGCTAAAGGCCTCACTCTCTCCAAACCCCACCCTCCCCAGGCTCTCCCCACCAAATCTCCAGAAGTTTCCCACCTCAGAGTTGGCAACCCTATTTAACACATCTATTTTCCACATTGCCTTCCTGAGAGGTGGGAAATTGTGGTGTGGGAACTGGTGGGATAAGTGCTGATTTTTTTTTAAAAAAAAATCTGCTTCCCTAATTAATTAGCAATGGAAACCTAAAACATAGCAACTAATTAATTCTCTCAGAGGAAAAGAGACTGTTTAAAGAAGAGGCAAATACAAAGTAAAATGTGGTATTGCTTAAAAGAGAGAAATGAGGAGACCTGGCCCAGACTGGAAGCCCTTGCAGCAGATTCTCCTCCGTCTTCCCTGACAAACTCAAGAACATCCCTTTTTGTTTCCTTTCTTCCAGCGGGATATGCTTACCCTTACGCAGATACCTTGGAATGCAGGCAGAGTGGGGGTTTCTGTAAGCGTTATTCATGCCCTGGGATGACTCAGGCTACTGGAGGGACCTGTCAGGACGGATATTTGATCTGCTGTAAAAGGTAAAGGAAAGCTCATCGTGCTAGAGGCTGGAAGAAGGGGCAATGGTTTTATGCCACTGGAAAGTAGATTTAAGATAAAAGATCAGGAAGATAATCCTAAATCCAAGTGGTAAAACTGGCTAAATATAGAGCCAGCAGGCCTAATCCCACATGAAATTCTTGGCCTGATAAAATGATAGCCAGAGGCTTAGCTCCAAGTGCTTCTGCCATCAGAAGGCAGCAGGATCAGAGTCTTTTCTGTGATAGCACCAAGATGGAATATCAAAGAAGCCCTCATGACTCCCTCTCTCTTCTCTTTTGAGATGGCAAGTGTAAACAGCATATATATATATATATATATATATATATATACATACACACACACACACGTATATATGTTATAACTGCCGTTTCTGAGATGTCATTCTTTTGAAGCAGGTTTGCTAGCTACATCAGGCACTTTTAAATGGAAAGGATATTTCAAATCAATAATATATTTAAATGTGGAGTGGTCATAGGAAAGCCTGTGGCTGCAGGGATCTACAGGGGAGTGTAAGGTATGGCATGCTTCTCCACAGTGTCTTCGAGTGGCAGGATACGCCTCCAACTGGTGTAGGTTTTGCTTTCATTAAACTGTTATTGTCTTCCAGTGTAGTGCTTTATTCTCAGAAGAATGAGAGTGAAGAATGGAAACTTTTAAATGGAAATGATATCTCAAATATACATTTAAATGATATGGGTTGGTTGTGGGAAAACCTCAGCTGCAGATCCATGGGGGAATATAAGGCAGGAGATACTTCTCCATAGTGTTTCCGAAGTGGGAGACTCCGCCATCTGCTGGTGCGCATTTTACCATCGCTGCAAAGTTTTCCCCAAGTTGTTGTGTGTTATTCTCAGAAGCAAGAATGGTTGGATGACCATTGATTATTTGCACCTATTCCTCAAAATTAAAACATCATAAAAATACAGGAATTACAATCTGAATTGCACAAATAATTAAACCTAGTCTGCCATTGTGCAGATTCTATTTCCTCTAGAGGAAATGACATCTTGGGAGGGTGCAGGGCTATTTTGGGGCAGGAACGCACAGGAACGGCATTCCGGCTGGCTCCCGAATTGGCCACGCCCAGCAGGAACTCGTTAGCATAATAGGCCACACCCAACAGCAGAAACTCATTAGGATTGGCTACACTAGGGGTGTGTGGCCTAACATGCAAAGGAGTTCCTGCTATGAAAAAGAGCCCTGGGTTTTGTCAAAGAAGGTAAACAGAATAAGAAGCAAAAGGTGGGTGTGGCTGGATGACCACACCTCTGGCAACATGAGGATGTGGCCTAATATGCTAATGAGTTCCTGCTGGGCTTTTTCTACAAAAAAAGCCCTGGGAGGGTGGACTGTACAGCATCACATTTCCACTGAGCTCCCTCTGCTCAGTGAACTTTGTCCTCCCCAAGCACTGCCCCCAAATTTCCAGGAATTCCCCAAGCCACAGTTGGCAACCCTAACAATAACCCTTTGAGGTAGGTAAGGCTTAGAGAGAGAGACTGGCCCAAGGTCACCCAGCAAACTGGGGATTTGAACCTTGATCTCCAAGGCCCTAGGCTGACACTCTAACTACCACACCATGGCCTTCTTGTTTCCTCCCAGTATCTAAGCAATATTGCTTCCAGACAAAGAAATTCAAATAATATTTTTTGCATCTTGTGGTGCTTTTATGCACACCCTGTGGTGCTTTTATGCACACTGAATAATGCACCTGGAATTAATTTTCAATGTACCTTGCAACTTGATTTTATTCTGTGAAAACGATAGCTGAAATTCATTGAAAGTGGATTGAAAGTGCATTAGTCAGTGCATGTTAAAGTGTAATTGGTTAGCCTTTTCTGTGTCATTTCCTGTTCCATGATATGGTTCTAAATTGGGTGACCTGAACTATGCACAGTATTCTAAAGGTGGCTGCATTATAAACTTACGTGATTACATTATGACTGCCACAGTCTTTTCAATTATTGTAGCAATACCCTAAACTGAGCTGGCATCTTTCACTGCAACAGCACAGTGAGGCAATGTTCAGCATCCCTTCCTTCATAATGAGTAACCATATTGACACGAGAGACTGAGCTGCTCCCCCTGGTTCAGTTTTTGGAAAGAGGGTCAGATTTTGCCTTTTATTTGATATGTTGTACCCTTTTCACTTTATTTCACTGATTCAAATCTGGGGAGCCCCCATCCCTTCATCAATGTATTACCTTGTGGATTGGGCCTTGGCTTAAAAGTAGAACGACGAAGCTTGAAGATTCACTTTCAAAGGCATGAGAATAAAAAGCATATTGACAAAAGTTAGTTATATATTGATCTTTTCTTTGTGTAGTCCCTGGAGAGACGGTCGCCGACAGTGAAGCAATCATAACAGACAACATCAGACCTCTGGCATGTACGAGAAAGCCTGCCTCTTTTGGATATCGATGGCACCATCTTCCAATATGGTGGCTGAAGAACTGATCATTTGGATTGTGCTGGAGAAAAATCTGTTCACCAACCCTGTTCTCTGTTTGTAATAAAATAAAAGTGATGTAAAATTATATATAACTTGGTCAACAACTATATAACTTAGTTAACAGCACTTAATTAACTTTGCTACAATTGGAATGGTAAGAAAATCCCAGTTTTAAAGGAGTGGTCAAATATTCATTGTTGTCTACAATAACGCTACCTGCCCTCTTGAAGACACAAGAGCACCACTGAGCACCCCTTCAACATTTTTTGAATAATGGCATGTTCTGAAAAACCCAGCCTGGCAGCAACAAAAGAGTAGGTGCTAGTCTCCCTCAGTGACAATACTACTCAGGTTCCAGAGAAGAACTGATATGACATGAGCCATACACCATCCTGGTGCTGGGACAGGCACCCAAAGCTACTCCTTCAGTGTTTGAATAGGGAAAATGTCTGCATTGCTACTAGAACAGAACACCCTCACTCCCTACCTCTATGACCCATTTTAGGTTTGCAAATCATGTACCTAGAATCATAAAGCTTTAGAATCAGCAGATTGCAAGACCCTTCATGAAGCATCATGTCCTCAGTATGCCAGTAATTCACTGATTCTTGGTACAGCTCAAAAATCATACTAGGCCTTAAAAGACAAGTCTCAAAAGAGAAATACACTGATTTCCCAAATCTTTATGTTAGTTCACAAGCCTCAAGCATCTTCTAAACTCTAAAATCTCTCACAGTATCAGCTAAGCCATGCAGCTTCAACCTTCGCAGAGTCAGGGCCCATCTTTATTGTCCAGAAAGCAGCATTGGACTTGCCAAGCTAAAAACACATGACGGGAAGTCATGTGACATCAGAATAACAATTAGGAGATGTTGCTGTAACTTTACCTTGTCTGGCTAGGCGAGGAAGCAGGGTTGTCAGCTCCAGGTTGGGAAATCCCAGTAAATTTGGGGTGGATCCTGGGGAGGGCAGGGTTTAGGGAGGGAAGGGACTCCACTGGGGAGTCTGCCCTCCAAAACAGCCATTTTCTCCAGAGAAACTGATCTCTGTCACCAGATCAGTTATAATCCTGGAAGATCTCCAGGCCTGACCTGAAGTTTGGCAACCTTCAGAGCTGATTTATGTGGTCTGAAAACCAGTTGTAATTCTAGAAAATTTCCAAGTCCTGGAGACTGGTGACCCTAGAAGACAAGAAATATATTTTGTATGGTGGGAGTCTCTGAACCTTCCTGTTCTATCACATCACATCCTTGGTGTCCTTTTTCTCCTCTCAGCAGGTGTGCAAAGACATGGAAGAGGCGTGCTAATGCTAAAAGTTGAAATTCCTCAAAATCTTATACTCCAGCCACTCAGTTAACTAATGATAACATCATCCCCTGTGCTAACTCAATGGAGTAGGGGGAGAAAAAATGAAGGGGAAGGTTGGCACAGAGGCTGTGATGTCACTTCTGGCTGAACACCCAGAAGTGACATCACAGTGTCTGCAATACTCTAGACACATCCCCAAGTCTCTCTGATCTTTAACCATAGAGACTAGTGGAATTCCTAGAGGATCACTGATGCCATAATATCACTTCTGGGTGCTCACCCCAAAAATGACATTGCAACATCAGCAATGCACCCCCTCCTGAGGCTCTGCCCCCAAAGGTTCCACCCAAATGACACTCAGACAGCATCATACCATCTCAAAAAAAGCTCTCCTACTAAGACCAACAATCCAACAAGCAAAATCAGGCAGCTTTTTAACCTTGTAATTTCCAAAGAGCAATTGATGTTGATAAAAGCAGCTCCTTGAACATGTCCCTAAGCATTCCTAACTTTTCCTATGGCAGATAGGAATAATCATTTAAATTGGGAATCAGCCCGTAGATATAATAAAACCTGTGCTGGATCTTCTTCTTCTTTTTTTTTTTTTAATTCCAGTGGAATACCCAGCCAGGCCTCAGAATGGGAATATCAGCCTAGCACCCTGATGTCTTCTGCAAGCAGAAAGTCCAAGTAGTGTACTATATTAGCGCTCCCAGACACTGCTGGAATTCCTGTCGCAATATAGTACTGTTAGCCAAATTGTGGGGAGCGCAGGGTATAAATATGATTAATAAATAAATAAATAAAATTAATAAAGATGGGGAATTATGATTATTAATGTGCAATTGACATCTAAGGGAGCAAAGCCTATGTATACAGAAGTCCCGCCTTTTCCAGTAACCCAGAAATAAACACAGAAACCAAGTCTTTAAAGAAATGGATTCTTTACTGAGGGATGTTCTCAAGCATACAATAAAGCACAATCATACACGCAATTATGCAGTCCTAAGAAATATAGATAGAAAGGGATAGTGACATTCGCATTAGCAGGATAATTACTGCTGGTTGATACATATCTGTCCTCAGTGGGATGAAGTGATCCACAGAAAAATAAGGGAGACTATAAGGGAAAAATAGGATTGTATTCTGAGCCAGCTGAACATATGGAAAGACTCTGGCAGTGCTAAAACCAAGAGTCGTGGAGATCAGGTGGGTCTAGAGGTAGAGGAGAGAGAGAGAGGATGGGAGATCATGCTCTTTTATACACTGTTGGGACTTGGGGATGGGCTTTGCTGGCCACTTCCCTTGTCACATCCCCTTGGTCAGTCCCAGGAAGTTTCCTAAACAAAAACCAGTTTCAGGAGGAAGGGGGCTTAATGTTTGGGCAATATTGGCTTCTATTTACTCTTAACAGTGGCACCTTTGAGAACAATAGCTGAGGCGGCCAGAGTCATTGTCATCGATGGGTTTAGCTGGTACATGTCAGTCTTCTAATCTTCTCATGGCTGTGGACCCTTTGTTATCCTGGATCACCTATGTGCATATTTAGGTGAAGGGGGGGAAGGTGCCTGCTTGTCAGAGAAGATGTTAACTCATGGAGTCTCTGTTCAAGGTCTCTGGTCTCATGGCTTGGCCTGATATCCATTTAAACAGCAAATGGTTACTGACTTTACTGTGCTTCATGTGGCTAGGAAACTTGGTTCTCTTCCTGCTGCTCTGCAGGTAAGAGATGGCAGGTAACCCCAGGAACCATTGGCACATCATCTCAGGAGATTTTCCTCTGCTGGGCACGTGTCTGCAGCTGACATCAACTTAAGGTCACCACACAGTTAATTCCCTTTTGCACATTTACTGCACAGTCCAGTTATTACAGAATTCATAAGTCCAAAGGAGCACTATAAGTGTCTTGCAGGGCAACAGTACTAAACTGGGTCTTATGGATCTCATGAAGTGTCTTGGAAGAATTGCATTGGAATCCCCAAATAAGGATGCACGGATACTGTATGTAGGTTCACTTGTTTATTAAAGGCTAATCTACATCAAATAAACACCCCTAAAGTAATTGTTAGCTGTTAATAAGCAGTATACTCTGATTACCCCCCCCCCAGTTGAAATAAAGAGGCAGGCATAAGGGTTAGAACTAACTAAGGACCACTTAACTGATTATTTACAAAATGCTGCCACAAGGACAAGATCCTGAGTGTGGACTCCGGCAAGGCAGGAGTCGGCCCTCCAATCACCTCCTTGCCTTGTGCTGGGCAAGTACCCTTGCCCTGGATGCAAGTCAAGCCACTTGGCTCGTCCCTGGCCAGCATAGCTAACTGGGTGCCACCCTGCGGCACCCCAACCCCCTGAGCTGTGTAAGTTGCCAAGGGCAAAGCCCTCCAGAGTGGCTCTGAAGGCAGTCCACCATTCTCCTCCTGGGCCGTGAAACCTACAGGCCGATCCTGATGAACCCGTCCCCCCAAACAGGGTAGGTGTTCAGTGCTCACCAAATCTGTTTTACCTCTTATTTGCATCAATCGGCCCCCACTCCTAACATGATCAGCCTACGTAATGACTTCACCACCTCCACAGCATTGCTCCATTGTACACAGTGAAAAGTAAGCAAAAAACCCTCACCCATGCCAGCCCAATTGCAAGGAGGGCACAAAAAATTCCTACCTGGTCCCGACAATGGCAACCAGCTCAGCCTACACTGCATACCGGGCAGGAGGGTGGGCCAAGCACAAAGACAAAGAGGAAGCAGGAGGGCAAAGCCAGCCCATATATCCAAACAACTCCTCTCCTCCCTGTGGCTTGATATGGGGATGCCATCTCTGCCTCCTCCCTTCCGTTAAGGCAAAGGGAGCCCCCACCCACAAGTGACAGTCAACTCCGCAGCTGGAGGAGCCACGTTACCAAAATTTTGGGCAAACTCATCCCAGCTCCAAACTCATTTTGTTCATTCTTACCTGCATGCAAAACAGTTGTATGACATGTTAAATTCCATCTCCTCCACATACATACTGATCCATCAAATAAGGCCATGGTTGATGCTGTAAAACCACTAAGGCCATTCCCACCCTAGTCCAACCAGCCCACTTAAGCCAGTAACAGGCTAGTTTGGAAACAGCCCCATCCAAACTTAGATGGCTCAGGATACTTGCCAATTAGATCTACCTACTGTGACAACTTCTTGCCAGAAACTGGCTATTTATTTATTTATAGTCAGCCTTTCTCACTCAAGACAGATTACACATAGGGAGACAGTACAATCAACAAAATGGGACATTCAGTGTATTAGAATTGTAGAAGTTTGGAACCAACCAGAAAGAACCAAAGCATAGTGTAAGTATTAACATGACACATTAAGCAGTGCAAAAACTACATAAAGGGATCCTATTTACAGTAAACTAATCCCTAATCATGTTTCCAAGGAAGTTTGTAAACCATTTCGTACAGTGCAACTCTATTACCTATGCAGAAAGGCCTTCTTGAATAATTCAGTTTTGCATAGTTTGAGGGAAACTAGGAGTAGAAGGGTGCATTTGGATACCTCTGAGTCAAAAATATACCTGAAAAATACCTTATTAGTATTTTTTGGTACATTTTGGCATCCCAAAAGTATCTGGGACTTTTCAGAAAACAGGGGGGGAATCCTGAAAAAAAACCAGATATATTCGAGATTTTCTGGGAAGATCAGGAGCCAGCATTGCAGGTTCCCAGAGACTGTTTTTTCTTTTCTGTTTCTGGGTCTTGGAATTTCTGTGGGCTTCCACAGTGCTCTTGTCAGTTTCAAACTAGTCTTGTCCCTTTAAAGAGGGTTCCCCCCTTTGCCTGCCTTCCTTTGTGCTCCCTTCCCATTTTCTTGCACAGGGCTTGCAATTTGATTGGATTTGTTGTGATTCTGTGCTTTGAGATCAGTTCTTTTAAGCTTGCAATACCAGTGTCACTGGGTTCTGCTGGCCATTCTGCACATCATAACTGATTGTGCTGCACTTGCAAAATCCCTCCCTTGCTTGGATTTCTTATGACATTTTGCTTTGAGATCAGTCCCTTTAGGCTTGCAGTGCCACAGTGGCATTGTGTTCTGTTGGGAATTCCATACACTGAACTATTTGTGTTAGGCTTGAAAAAATGTCTATCCCTTCAGTTTGTACTGCAGGGATTCTCTGGTTTGACATTAGTCTTCTCTTATTTGCATTGCCACACTGGGTTCTGCTGGGCATTCTGTACAGTGAACTGGTTGTGCTGGGCTTGCAAATCCCCCTTGCTTGGACTGTGGTTCTGTGCTTCGCGTAAGTCCTGTTGAGCTGGAATTACCACAATAGCACTGGGTTCTGCTGGGCTCTCTGTGATTCCACTGGTTCTGCTGGGCTTGCAAAAATGCCCCCCTTCAGTTTCTAATGCAGAGATTCTCTGGTTTGACCGTAGTCCTCTTGGGTTTGAACTGCCACAGTGGCACTGGTTCTGCTGGGCTTCTAATAATGCCCCCCACACACACCTTCAGTTTCTACTGCAGAGATTCTCTGGGACTTTGATTCTGTTCTGCTGGGCTTCTATTCCCCTTGCTTTTTTCTTTTTTGTGTGCTTTTTTTTCTCCAGTGGAAACAATGGATGATGGGGGCACATTCTTTGGGGGCCCATAGGATTGGAACCACCGGCCCAATCTATTTGGAACTTGGGGTTTTTTTTCTGAGGAAAGGCACCAGCAGCTATGCTGCAAATTCAGTGCCTCTACCTCAAAAACAGGCCCCCAGATAGATTCCCCATTGAGTATAATGGTCCCCATAGGATATAATGAAGCTAGAAAAATAGCCACATTTTTATCTACTTTGGAAGCCACCAAATGGGTGGTCAATTGCCTAATAACTCTGAACAACTGAGCTGGATGCGACGTGGCAGATGCAATTGAGTCAGAAAAGTAAGAGTGCTTTGCTGTCTTCATTGCCACTTCATAGTCCCTCAAGCAGGCTTTCCGGAAAATAACTTGGTTTACAGTTCAGGGCTCTTTTTGTAGCAGGAACTCCTTTGCATATTAGGCGACACACCCCTAATGTAGCCAATCCTCCAAGAGCTTACAGAGCTCTTCTTACAGGGGCTACTATAAGCTCTTGGAGGATTGGCTACATTAGAGGTGTGTCACCTAATATGCAAAGGAGTTCCTGCTACAAGAAGAAATGAACTCTGACAGAACAGAGGAGAAGGAGAGAGGCTGAGCTAACTGACTAACTGCTGTGAGAAGAACAACAAGAAGGAAAGCTCTGCAGGAGCAGGGAGTCTCCAGAAGAGCCAATTAGGAGACAGGAAAGAAATAATTTGAAATTGTGTGCAGTCCCTAGTCTAGCTATACTAACTACCAGTCCTTCAGCTGTCCCCCTACAGGATGATTTTCAGATCTTCTTCATAAGGCTGCAGTATAGACCCTGCATATTCCAACACTTGGGATAGTTCTAATGCTGTCATGGCAGTCATAGGCAGTGTCAGTGTGGACTGAAGTCTCCCAAAACTATCAGTTGGGGGAAATGCAAGGCCCACTCCTCCACTGCCTCACCCAGCCTCAGCAGGGAGTCAGCTGGTAAGCTAGCTGGACGGTAAACCAGCAAGACTCCTACCCTCTCCCTGGCACCCTACACCAGGCCTACACACTCATTGCTGGTGATGTTTGGTGCAGGAAGCCATTCAAAGAATAAAGATTCTCAGATGATAATTGCTACCCCACCCCCTGTCTTCCTGTTCATGGTTGGTGAAGGACTGAGTATCCTGGGAGAGTCAGATGAGTGAGAGCCACCACTTCAGCCTCGTCCACCCAGATCTCAGTCAAGCATGCCAGATCAAAATTGCCTTTCCTAATAAATTCTTCAAGGGAGGCATTCTTTTTCATAATTGATCTGACATTGCATAACATCAAGCTTGAAGAAGAGGGCAAAGGAGCCTGGATCTGCACATCATCATTCCTTGGGATGGGAAGGAGATTAGAAGAGGAGCAAGCTTTCTCTTGAATTTTACCTTTATGCACTAGATCATATAATCTTCCCAGGCCAGCCTCTTTCCAATTTTCAAATGCACTTGGAGCCTTGCCTACTGGGAACCAGTCTCGGTGGGTAAATGTTGCTAGATATCTCAATAAAGTTTAAAAGAAGAAGAAGAGGAGCAAGCATGTCCATATCTCATTCTCCTTCCAAATAAATAAAATAAATAAATAAACCTCTCTGCCCACCACCATACCTCTCACCACCCCATCTTACAGGGATTCCCTGGCCACCTAGGCACATCTTGCAGCTTATTCTGGTTGCCCTCTCCACCTGTGGAAGGATTTAACCAGTTGTGTGGCAGATTTATAGTGCCCCCCCAAGCCAACTACCCACAATCAACCAAACTCACAATAGTCCAACCCAAGCAATGGACCTCCACCCTAACCACCCTTGTAGTCAATCCACCTCACCTGACATCACCAGCCAGCCATGATTCGCAAGAGCTGTTGCCTCTGCTGGGACAGAGCTGCAGCTTTTGGACTCCACCTGGCTCTTTTCCTGATGACCTGGCAAGGCAGTCTCAAGCACCCCCTGCTCTGGCTCCACTTATTACCCAGGTAATTAGCTCTCATCACCAGCCAGCTGTGGTCTGCAGGAGCTGTTGCCTCTGCTGAGACAGAACTGCAGCTTCTGGACTCCACCTGGTGCTTTCCTGGTGCTCCAGCAAGGCAATCTCCTTTTGCCTCACATCCACACATTCTCCTATTAAAGCTGCCTTAGGACAGAGATGTGGAGCTCCCCAAAGGAAAATTTTGAATTTCCCCCTATTTTAAAATGACCTTTTTTTTTGTTGTTCATCTGATGGAGCTTTTGGGGCACAGGGGAGGGGGGAAATCCTATGAAACATTTTTCTCTTTTAGAATGTATCAAATGCTTCTCAGTGCAAGGGCTTTTTTTACACACAAAATGAGAAACTCTGAGGACTTTGTCCTGGATGACACTGGCTGGTTAGTTCAGCCACTGAAGCCTGCCCTAAAAGAACAAGCCTAGACAGATGACACAATGTGCACAGTCAGCTGGGTCGTTTGGATCCAATCAAAGTACATTGCCCTCTAGCTTGGTCTCGATCTGACCCATCAGAAAAGAGCTTCAGAAACTTCTCAGCTTCTAAATAAAAGACATTATTCCCCATGGTGCCCTAGTTCTTCTTTCTTGCTCTGACTCTCCCAATGTGAAAAACTTTGCTCCCCATAGCAGAATGTGTCCACCATTCTGTGTCAGAATCCCAGAGGCACCCACAGGCTCAGAAAGGCCAGGGACCTCTGCACTGGCCCAGGACCAATCAGTGAGTTTCAAGGCTACTTGGTGATTTGAACCCCCTGCCTTCTAATCTAACACTTTAACCACAGCATGTTGCTGTTGTATGTAGAAAGCAAAAAGGCTTGCCTTTGCTGAAAGCTTCTACAACTTGTGCCCAAGAGAGTAATTCAGCAATTTGACTATCGGGGGGAAATGTTCTGACAGTTCGCTGCTTGGGAATTGAAAATGTCCATTAAAGTTAACCATGCTAAAAAGTTTCAGTGAACCATAAAAGGCACACACAGAGATGTCACCTATTTTTTGTCCCCAGCCTCTGGACTCCCATAATCTTTAACAAGGTTGTTCTATTTGAAAATTGTGTCTAGAAGACATTAATAGCCCTGTTCTCGCTGAGTACTTCAAACACAGTGATTTATCACTGTATCTAATAGTAAACTGGATGACTTTTGTGTGGATGACAGGAGCGTACTAAGTATCAGTTACAGGGAAAAGGGAGACAAGGGGGGGAATCAGCACATGAACCTTGCTGCACAGCAATGATCAGAGAACCCATCAGACATTAAAGGTGCAGTTAAACACTGCAGAAATGATATTTCCTTTTAAATGGACCTTTCAGGTTCACTTCTCATGTTTCCTCCAGGGAAACCAAGATAGTGTACATATAATTGCTGGAGTTTCCTCTACCCAAACACTGACAAGACCCTTTACTTACTTAGCTTCCTGAAGGCAGCTGGGATTGTCATCCTCACCCAGGAAATCCTTCCTGCCCAAATCTTGATGAATATGAGAAGGAATCCACATTTTACAAGCCATTAAAATTCTCCCTTGCAGAATAGGTATGGTATGGTATGAAGGCATGGTAATCTGCTCCCCCTCTTCCATGTGAGCTGAATTAGCAGGTGCTCCCTGCTCCTGGTTCCCTCTCCTGTTTGGCTCTTCCACATTAAGGGCCTCTTCTCCTGTGACAGAACTAGCAAGAGTGAGAGCAGCTTCTTACTTCCCCTTCTACTTGAGGGGAAAATATATTGTAGAATCATAGAATCACAGAGTTGGAAGAAGCCACACAGGCCATCTAGTCCAACCCCCTGATCAATGCAGGATCAACCTGAAGCATACCTGAGAAGTATTCATCCAGCTGCTGCTCAAAGACTTCCAATGAGGGGAGCTCACCAGCTCCCTAGGCAGCCACTGCTGAACTCCTTACTGTAAAAAAAAATTCCTAATATTCAGCCAGTATTGTGCTCCATAGTACTGTGCTATGGCCTGTTGTAAAAAGGCCCCTTGCAGGAAGAATAGAACCAGTTAAGAGGTCAGCTCTGTGCTTGTGATCTGTGGGCTGAGCCAGCAGGTGTTCAAGTGTCTACCATTACAATAAAGGTTTCTGCGACTATTATAATGGCAGGTTTTAAACATTCAGAAGCATCATAAATGCTTAATGTCATCAATCATCTAGCAACTGCAAGTGCCATGCCATGTCCGCTATTGAATACTATCAAATGTCAAAGACGGGAGAAAAAAATACAGATTGGAGCATGTGATTATTCAGAGGATCAATGGTAAGTATTAGACATTCACAGAGAAATCTAGGAGGCATTTTGACAGGAAATCTATTTTCACTCGGTTTATGTATGACCTAATGTTCCTGACCTTTTCACGTAAGGCAAATACTGCCCAAACAGTTGATACTTGGTTAACCATGGACAATTTCATCATCTCTCCAATGGGTCGACATTGTGACAAAACTAGAATAGAGGAACACACTTGGCACTTAGCCAGAAAGTGAGTAGCCATAGTAACCAGGATCAAGGCCTGCGTTGTTGAGACCCACCTTCCTTTTTCTCCAACCTCAGATGCTTTATGGGGATCAGCCCATGCTTGGCTGGAAAAAGTGATCTGGGTCATTTGGTCACCCTTCAAGTTAAACAGTAATGGATGTATTACATGGGGCTTCAGGAAGGGAATTGCACTGTTTGTACCCCAGGCATGGACTTCCCAAAGGTCAGTCATTAATGAAATTTCGTCATGGAATTTTCTGCAAGCCTTAATAAATACAGACTATCCACTGACATTTCAAACATTCTTCATCAGACTCCAGCAAAAACAACAGGACCACACCAATCTTCCACCAGCCATGAGGTTCCTCTTTCTTTTCTTCGCCGTCCTCTTATTCTTCTTTCAAACAGTTCCAGGTAAGAGACTGAGGGAAGTGAAACTCTACAGATTACTGGTATAAGATTTGAGGACAAGAAAGAACATTGGGTATAATATATTTATCCCTCATCCTAGACATGTTTATTCTGAAGTAAGCTCCACAATGTTCAGTGAACATTTATCTCAGGTAACCATGGTGAGAAGCTGAAACTGATTAGGGTTCTGGCTGCTGCTGCTCCAGGTCTCTGTGTGGTTGGCTGAGTAGGAGGCTGGCAGCACCACGCTCTAAGTGCCATGTGGAAGGACTCTGCTTCCTATTTGCTCTCCTCTTGACTTCCATCCAAATTGCTGCTGCTCCTCTGAAAACTTCCCTAAGCTAATTTGTCCAATTGTCACAGTGGAGCTCACTTCAAACAAACTGAGACCTCATGACTGATTCAGCTATGAATAAAGTTTGAGTCTTTGTTCTGTTGCTTCAGACCAACATGGCTACCTGCCTGAATCCATCGACTGTGACTGGCTCGTGAAATTTGGATTCAGCTAGCAGAAATCACCCAGATCCTAGTTTGTTATATAAATGCTGATTTTATTTACTTTGCTTGAGCCAGACATTTCTGTAGTTGTGTAAGGAGTGTGTAAGGGCACCCCCAGAGAACAATCCAGAAGTGGGCCAGGATGTCCACATTCATACATTCTGTGATATCATAGCTAAGACTACGTTTGACTGATTAGCTTCAAGCCATGGTTTCAGACCCTGTTTTGTTGGGACCTAACTAATCATAATTTAATTCATAGTTAATTCAATCAAACAATGGTTTTCTTGTATGTTAACTGAGACTGAACTTTCCATACCTCCACAGGAAAAGTTGCTTCATAATTCGGCATATGTAATTTCTTTGTGATTCGAACATCTTTGCTCTGTTTTGAAGTAATAAATATAGCAGAGCTATCATTAGCTTAAAGAAATCCTTACTGATCGTGTGTAACTTATTCAATGCATAGTGATAAAATATAGCTAATGTAGATGGAGGGAATATATTTGGATAACATTAGCTAGCCTGTTTTAAAACAACAGGGACAAAGTAGATTTCAAACACGTTATGTTTACATTAGCTGAGTGCAAGGTTCTTTCTTTTTTTCCACTTTGACAGTCCAGTCCTCTGTTGCTGCTAGTGACTTCTGTTATTTGGCATGTCAGGGCTTTTTTTCTGGGGAAATGCACCAGAAGGGAGTTCCAGAATCTCTTCAGCAAACTCTTTTAAAAATGTTTAAAAGTTCATGAGTTTTTAGTATACAGGTTGAAAACTTCATTTCCCTCTTTGAGAGGTCTGGTACTTCTTTTTCCACACACAAACACAAAGAATCACAGAATCATAGAATCACAGAGTTGGAAGGGACCTCCAGTGTCATCTAGTCCAACCCCCTGCACAGTGCAGGAAATTCACAAATCTTCCCCATACCCTTAGTGACCCCTGCTCCACGCTCAAAAAATGACAAGAAACCTCCAGGATCCCCAGCCAAACTAGCCTGGAGAAAACTTGCTTCCTGACCCCAAAGTGGTGATCAGCATTTCCCTGTCCGTGTTCAGAAAGGGCCATGAGAACTCAGCACTGAGGCAACCCTTTTTGCCCTCCCTCTCATGATCTGCCTAAGCTCACAGAATCAGCATTGTGTCAGATGGTCATCTAGCCTGTTTGAAAACCCCCAAAGAAGGAGAGCCCACCACCTCCCAAGGAACCACTCTGCCAGGAAGTCCTTCCTAAGGTTTAACCTGTTGGTTCTGGTCTGACTTCTGGGGCAACCGAAAACAACTCCACACCATCTTCAGTTTGGTGTAGTGGTTAAGTACACAGACTCTAATCTGGGAGAACTGGGTTTGATTTCCCACTCCTCCACTTGCACCTGCTGGATGACCTTGGGCAAGCTATAGTTCTGGCACAGCTGTTCTTGAAAAAGAGCAGTTTCTGTCAGAGCTCTCTCAGCCCCACCTACCTCACAGGGTGTCTGTTGTGAGGAAGGGAAGGGGAAGGAGTTTGTAAGCTGCTCTGAGACTCCTTTGGGTAGTGAAGGGCGGGATATAAATCCCTGGAGAGCCGCTGCCAGTCTTAGACGGCACTGATGTTGATGGATCAAGGAAATGATTCAGTATGAGGCATCTTCAAGCGTGTTCACTGAGCAACCCATATCACAAGAGTGGAGGAGCCACAGAAAAAAGCCCTCACTGACCCCGCCCCCGAAGTGATGGGAAGTGGACAATGCTGGAAAGAGCAAAGCTTACACAGGAGAAGGGAGGGACTATGGCTTAGTGGAAAAGCCTTTGCTTTGCATGCAGAAGGTCCCAGGTTCAATCCTCAGCATCTCCAGTTAAAAAGGATTAGGCTGTAGGTGATGTGAAAGACCTCAGTTTGAGACCCTGGAGAGTGGCTGCCAGCCTGATTAGGTAATCCTGACCGTGATGGAACCAGGATCTGATTCAGTAGAAGGCAGCTTTATGCATGCGAGAGGCAGCCCTGCAGGCCCTTGGGAGGAAAGTCCATGAAAAAATTCCATCATAAAATGCGGGTTTTTTAAATCAATCGATGCAGTTTTTTTAAATCAATGGATGCAATTGTCAAAGAATAAAATGTGGTATATTGAAGTGGGGCTCAGCAAAAGCTGTAACAGAATTATACCCAAAAGAAGCTTTTGTAAAACTGATAGGAGTTCTCACCCTACTCTGGAGACAGCAATCTACTAAACACATTACTTGGGTAGCAAACACCAGCCTCTGTCTGTTCAGACAGTGTTTGCAAAGCCCTGAACATGATACCTAACCCATCTATTTTCCACATTGCTTTCTTGAGAGGGGTGGAAGTCATGATGTGACAAAGTCATGCTAAACTGGAAGAAAGTCTTGAATTAGGGACACTACTTAACCCCACAGATCTGAAATTTAGTGACAGTCATTTCTATTAGAGGTAATGTGTCTGTTTAAAGATGAGGCAAATACAAAGTAAATGTGGTATTGCTGAAAAAGAGAGACAAATGAAGCAACCTGGCCCAGATTTGAAGTCCTTTCCTTAGATCCCCCTCCCACTCCTATGGCAAACTCAATAAAATCTTTGCTTGTTTCTTTTCTTTTGGCAGGAACTGCTCAGGCTCCAGCAGATACCCTGGAATGCAAGGCTGACGGAGGTTTCTGTGCTCTTCGCCCGTGCCCTGCACATTTGCAGCCTACTGGAGGGACCTGTCTGAACGGAATGTTGGACTGCTGTAAAGTGTAAGGAACCATCAAAATGGTTGAGAAGGGGCAATGTGTTTATACCACTGGAAATTAGATTTAGGATAAAAGATTAGGAAGACAATCCAAAATCCAAGTAATAAAACAGGTGAAATAATGAAGTTGTAATTTAGAGGGTTTAGAACCCTAACACTTTTAGGCCTAATCCCATAGGAAACTCCTTTCCTGGTAAAATAATACCCAAAGGCTTAGCTCCAAGGCAGCAGGATCTGAGTCTTTTCTGTGCTGGCACCAAGCTGAAATATCAAAAGAAGCCCGCCTTGACTCCCCCTCTCCTTTCTTCTTAGAAAGCAAGTGAGAACAGCTCAATTTAGGAAGGAGATATGTGATTAGAAGGCTATTTTGCACTCTGAATTTTTTAGTTGGGGCTGCTGTTTTTGAGATATTCTTTGGAAGCAGGTTTGCTTGGACACTTTTAAATGGAAAGGCTATTTCAAATCAATACTTAATTATGTGGAGTGGTAGTGGGAAAGCCTGAAGTTGCAGGGATCTACAGAGGAGGGGACTGCATGGCACTCCTCTTCCTAGTGTCTTCAAGTTGGGGGGGATGCACCTTCAACTGGCATAGGTTTTGCTTTCCCAACACTTATTATTTCCAAATGTAGTATTTTACTCTCAGAAGAATGTGTGGATGAATGTGACGGAACAGGCCTGCTTGTCCTACAGACACTGTTCTGCCCACTCCCTCCATTGACTTGCCAACTCCTGGAGAGAGCTATTCCACTTCCTTCCACTAGGGTACCACTGCCACTGCTGTCCTTTTGGGGTCTTCCTGCTAGGAGGGACAGACTCCTGAACCCCCTTCTCAGTTCTGAGGCCTGTTCTTAATGTCTCCTGTTACCCAGTGCCTGATTACCACAGGGACCAAATGCAGCTTTGGGTGCCCCTGCAGGAAATAGCCAGTTGCCAACTGCTTGCTTCCCCCCCCTCAGGGCTCCCCTCTTAAAATAGCATGGTCAAGACAGTTGGGGGATCTATGTGGTACAGAGACTTAGGGCCACATCCAATATTTAAAAAGATTTATTAAAAAAAAGTTCAAGCACACTTTTTGCACATCACAGATCAGCCACCTGAAGAACAAAGAAAAGTTCATTATAAATGCATCCTTCTTTCCCTGGTTCTAAAATGTGCCATAATTAGATGTCACAATCAGGGCAGGCACCTATTCTTAGAAATTTACAAACTCTCTCAAGCTCTTCCATTAACTTCTGGATCCCTGCAGACCTTCATCAGACCGAATGGTTAAAGATGGCTGCTGACCTGCAGACCAGAGCTCAGCAGTCTGTTCTATTCCAAGGACCAGCACCAAGAGACCCTTCCCCCTGGAAGCAAGCACTTTTATTAACTTCTCACTCCACCCATTTTACATCACTCTCTCCACCCCTTTTGACCTGGTCCACCAAGGTCACACAGGTAGACCCTGGGACACCCTGGGGCATCCTGGGGCACACAGGTGCAGCCTGGGAGCCTTCCTGTAAGGCATTCTGGGAAATCTCCAGGAGTCCCCTGGAGATTCCCAACACCAAATCCCTCAGTCAACTTTGCTAGCTGAGTCATTTGTATAACTATGGCTGGTAATTGACCTAGCTTCCTGGTCTTCCAGAGAGAAGAGAAAAAGAATGACCCTTTTAAAATTCAGAGTGAGGGGCTTTCTCCACAATACCCATCAATTATTTGTATGGGGAAAGTAACTAGAATACCCCATGGGAAAACAAAGCAATTTAAAATACTCTTCTCCCCCTCCTCTGTTTTATCTCTGGGGTAGGTAAGGCTGAAAGAGAGACTGGCCCAAGGTTACCTGATGAGCTTCCACGAAATTGTACAGATGTGAACCTGGCTCAGTTTTGCTCCAGTATATTCCTTTCAACAAACAAACAATTATAGTCTGGGAGGGGCAAGAAAAGTATGTCTGCATTTCCCCCCCATCTTGATTACCCTTTTCTGGATCGTTTCTTTCTGAATTGGAAGACCAGAACTATACATTATATTCTAAAGCAGAATATGGCATAAATTTAAGCAGTGGCTAAGCTTGCAAAATCGGACTTTGCCAATTCATGCAGATTTGGAAGCACTGCCTGGAGAGGGAGGAGCTTGGGAGATGGCGTGAGCTTAGCAAGGATATGATGTCATAGAGTTCTCCCTCTGAAGCTGTCATTTCCTCCAGGGCAACTGGTTAAGACCCCATTGGTATAAAGGACTAATCCTACTACTCCTGATTCTGTTTTGGGTGGGGGAAAGTTAGATTTTGACATTTCTCCAATATGTTGCAATCTCTTACTTTATTCCATTAATTTTAAAATGAGAAGCAATCAATCCTCTACCTGTCTGGGTCGCCCCATCCCTTCATCAACTTTTTTCCACCTTGGGTATCAAACCTTGGCTTGCTGGTAGACTGATGAAACCTTGAAGATTGCCTTTCAAAAATGTTTACTATATCTTGATCCTTTCTTTGTGTAGGCCTCAGAGAGAGGGTCGCTCAGATTGAGTCAGTCATAATAGACAACATAAAACCTCTGGGATGATGAAGAAAGTTTACCTATTCCTGAAACTGATGATACCAACTCCCAAGTGCTGAATGAAGAATGCATCATATGGACTGTGAATGAAGTACGGAGAAAATCTGGACACCGTCTGCCTTCAGTCTGTGTAATAAAATGAAAGTATAGTAAAATTACAAAACTTGGTCCCACAGTGCATAGCTAGCTACAGATACATATGCAGAAGATGTCAAAATCAAAACCAGATTCTATTTTCCAAGAAATGGTCACGCAGATTATGGGACTAGCTTGTTCTGTTAAAAATAACTTCTTGCACCACACCCTTGAATGAAGACGCAAGCCCCTTTATGTACTTTTGAGCATCACTTCCCCCCCTTTTTAAATAGCAGCTAGTGCTAAAAAATCCAGCCTGGCAGCGAAACGAAACTAGGTGCCAGATTCCTCCCCCCCCACACACACATAATCCTGCACTGGCTAGAGCCATTCAAGTTGTAGCACAGAGGTAGGAAGTGCACACCTGCCTGAGGTGAGGTGGGGGAGACAGAACCTAGCCCACCAGAATCCTGCATAAGAGGTGAGATGGGAGAGGCAGCAGTGCCTGGCCCACCCTGCTGAACTTTGCACAAGGCAAGGCAGATGATGGCACCCAGTCCATCTGAGTGCCACACAAAGTCCTCCAAAGACTGCTCTTTGAGAGCACCATTAAAGTATTCTAAAATCTGCAACCATATTTGAGCATCTGCTTGCATAAGGCTAGGACACAGAGAATAACTCAGAGGCAAGGATAAGCCAGAACTACCAATCAGGTAAAACTACCCACTGAAGTAATTTGTAAATCTTTTTCATTGTAACAATCTTTATAACAATAGTTCCTCTAGTTTAATAATATTTTTCCATTTCATTTCAAACCCAGATACGTGTCTATTTTTCAACTACTCTGACTCTTTTACATGCAAATAAAAAACTTAACTTTCTCCATGAAACATCTCTGTGTTAGACTTTTCTTTTTCTTCCAAGCATTTGCAAATTCTGTTCTCATACTAGTAATAATATATAGAATAGCAGTCCAGTATTTCTTTGGGCAAGACTCAGTGAAATTTAACAGAAATTCAGGAGACAGCTTAATAAAGTATTGAATAATTTTATCTAAATACCAATAATTTTGAGTTCTAATACAATTCCACCACAAATGTATGTAACCAACATTCCCTTCTCCACAGTACCAACAATTGCTATATTGTAGCACATTGCTATATTTTGCAAGTCTTGGCAGAAAAAATCCCAGTGGCGTAGCATGTTGATGGCATTCTCACTTAAAGTGAAGCTCGTTGAGAAGGTTAAACCATATGAAAAGAAAAATTGCTTAACCTGGGAACTCAATTCATGTCCTAATACCTTGAATCATTTTTTCAAAAGAGATTGTTTTGAATCCCATACAAGCGTACATATTATTTTATACAGGTAAGTTAAAGAGTGAACAATTATGCTTGTTTTTTGAAACAAGGAGTCATTCAAACGCATTTAAATCTCTACCAAGTTCACACTTTCTTAGCGATTAATTTGTACTGAAAGAATAGTATGCCCTCATCATTAGGTTCTGATACTGCAGTATATTATATTATTTCTTTATTCTTAACTAAGTTACATGATCTGTCTAGGCCAACCCACTAAAGTAAAACTTAAATGCCCTTTTAATCTTGCAACTTCCTAGCAGCAATCATTGTTGATAAAAGTATGTCCATAGGTATTGCTTCAGACAATTCTGGTCAGGCTTGATTCTTGTAGAACAAACTTCTTATTATTCCTACAAATGAAATAAGGTGTTGTATAATTCCTGATTCTTCTGTCTGTATACATTTTAACTGTGGTTTGTTTTTTTAAAAAAAACACCCATAAATTTCTGTATAAATACTGAAATAGTGGCAGCAAATTATAATGAACTTTCCTTGGGCCATATCAAGAGTTTTTGAAATGTCTAGCTAAACGAGAGCCTGTAGTAACAAAATAAAACAGGAGGAGAGTGGCATCTTAAACAATAACACAGTTTATTCCAGTAAAAGCTTTCATGAGTTGTAACTGAGCTCTCTTTCATGAAAACTTATGCCGAAAAAAGTTAGTCTTTATAATGTCAACCTGTACTCCTGTTTTATTTTGATGGCTATGGTTGTTTAGTTAGAACCTTTTATTTTCTTTTATATTAGACTCCCTTGCCAAATGCGGCCTGGAAAATTCTTGGAGATTTAGGGGTGGCATCTGTAGAGGGGAGAATTTGGAGAAGGGTTTCACCCAGAATCTATGGTATACAGAATGTTTGCCCTCTGAAGCTGCCATTTTCTCCAGGGGAACTGATCTGTGTAGTACGGAGAATCTTTCTTTTAATCTTTTCATAAGGCAAGTTTCTAGCTCTTATGAATGCAAAAATACCTTTGAAAACATGTGAGCTATGCTTGCTGAAATTTTATCCTCAAGAAGTGGGTCTTAACCTCTGACCTGGATAGCCAGGCAAGTCCAATCTCATAGAATCATAGAGTTGGAAGGGACCTCCAGGGTCATCTTGTCCAACCCCCTGCACAATGCAGAAAATTCATAAATACTTCCCCCCCTGTTCCATGCCCAGAAGATGGCAAAAAAACTGGCCAGGAGAAAAATTGCTTCCTGACCCCCATCAGATCTCAGAAGCTAAGCAGGGTCAACCCTGGCAAGTACTTGGATGGAAGACCTCCAAGGAATCCTAAGGCCAGGATGCTGAGGCAGGCAATAGCAAGCTACCTCTCTAGCGCCTGTAGGAGTCACTAGAAGTTGACCAGGACTTCCAGGCATGCATGTGCACACATAATTGCACACACACAATACTCCCCCCCAAAAAAGAAGAAGAAGTGGGGCTTAACATTATTTACAGTATTCAGGGAAAAGAGACTCAGTGGTTTTGTGCTATGACTAGCAGAACTCCTGAAATACTTTCCCCATCATGTTGGTTGGTCTGATTTGAAGGCATCAGCTTAGAGGTGTGTACATTTTAAAATTCCAGAATTTCATTTGGCCAGAAATTTCTGAAAATGATTTCAAACAGTACAGAAAGGAGGATGACAACTGTCTTTCCTTGGATGTCTAGAAGAACACAGATAAAGGATAAGGAAAGACTAAGGACACATTAGACATCACAATAAACCTCCTTGTTTGTGATAAGCACTAATACAGTTTATACATTCCTCTCCTTCATCTTCCCAGAATGTGGAGTACAATTGAGATCTTCCTGCTTTGGAAAGCCTTGCAGCAGAATTTGCCCTGTTGTCCAAAGGCAGCTTGCTAGAAAAAATAGAGTTTATTTCCTCCTCACAATCCAAACTGGCCAGGAGAAAAATTGCTTCCTGACCCCCATCAGATCTCCGAAGGACAGTGTTTGAACACAAGCTGCACATGAATTCACAGGTTACTCATAACATCTAAGTCTGGGAGTTGAGACCTAGGATGTCCCCGGCTATGAACTTTGGGGCTTTTGACAGTCAGTGTGTCTTTGCCTCCCAAAAGCAACATGGTGTGACTTGCCTTGTAGGATTTTAAGGATTACTGAGACAATCTTATAAAGAATGCAAAATACCTCTATGAATGATAAGAACAACTATTTTTGTGAAACAAAGACTGAGTACAAGGTATAAGCTTTCGTGTGCAGGTATTGTTTGTGCATGAAAGCTTATACCTTGAATACAACTTTGTTGGTCTTAAAGGTGCTACTAGACCCATACCTTGTTCTGCTGCTTCAGACAAACATGACCACATACCTGAATCTAACTATTTTTGTGGTATGCCTTAACCTTCATGAGCCCTGGAGATGAGGGTGGACTCAAATGTGACCTGCTGGACCCCTTCCAGTCTCCCTAATCTGTGGCCATGTCTAACCACCATTGAAAAGAACAAGGCTTTTTTCCCTTGTTTACTGTGCATTAGTAACTGCAGTCCTAAGTTTTTCAAGAGATGATTTCTGATTTGTTTTTGTTTTTTTGAATACTCTGGAGATGGGTCTGAACGGGATCAGGAGGAGGAAAGCGCTACCAATCTGCAGTCACACATCTAGTCTGGGTCATTTTCACTTCAAAGCCCCAAACTAGAGCTACATGGGTCACAGAAGCTCTGTGGAAGGGAGAGGAGAAAGGTAAGACCCCATTCATGCCCTATGTGTGGGAAAGCAAGAAGACAATAGACCTACGGGAACCCTTCAGAGCCTTCCAGTTTATTTCAGCTTTAACTGTATTTGAGGTTTGAGATGATACTCGTAGGACTAAGTATGTTACTGGGCAGGAGGTTAGTTTGGGTGTTTGAATTCCTTTGCCAGTCCCGTGAAAGTTTGTCAAAGCAGGGGACTTGGGGTTGTCTCAGGAGTGGAAAAGGTGGCTTCAGGGGAAGGGGCATTGCTAGGAGTGGGAATCTTGCCAAGGAAAGGCTTGGGGAACATTAACTACTCCTTAGATTTTTTTTTCTGTCAGTGGGCCTTGGCAACCTGAGGTAAGGTGCCTGGCTAAGCAGAATAGTCTGGATGTAAGCAATGAGATTGGCAGTTACTTTACTAAGGTCAATTACAGCATTTGGCCTGTGAGCAGTGGGATGACACTGTGGGAGAACTGCTTTCCTTGGTACAGGATAGATGGGGAAAGTGTTTGACGTCATTGGATATTATATAGTACTTTTGGAGAGAAGGTACTGAACTAGGTGGAATGCAATAGCATGGCTATTTTACCTCCTTATTTCCACTTACTGGCTCATCAGTGCTTCATTTGTTTGTCAGATATCTTATCTGGAACAGCTAAGAAAATGCACAAAAGAACAGAAAAAAGTGACAATATCTTCATGTTTCAAACTTTTTCAACTAAAGCAGGTAATATGGTGGAAATCTGGCTAAGATGTTTTGATGCAGTGATGGATTGAAGGAAGACTGGATGAATGTGAATCAACTGAAACAAAATTCAGACACAATGAATATGTTATTTGCAGTGGTCCCAATAGCAGTTTTTTCATACTCAAACACAAGAAGAGCCTACTGTATCAGACCAGTGGTCCATTTAGTCCAGCAACCAGTTGTCCTGGAGGGCATAGAGGCTGAGGCCTTCCCCAGATGTTGTCTCCTGGACCTGGTATTCAGAGGTTTGCTGCCTCTGAATATGGAGGTTCCCTTTAGTCACTGTGGCTAGATTTCCACTGAATCTGACTGAATCCTTCTAGATTTTTATGTAGCTGTGTCTCAGCAACTGCCAGCTCTTATAGAAATAATTGATTTCGTTTATGATATACTTTTTAGGTCGAATCTTCATTTGTCTTTCCCACTGGTGTCCCAGACTTCTGACTCCGTCTTCAAAAAAAGCTGTCTACATCTGCTTTTGTTTTCACACTTCAACAGTGCTAGCATACTTTTGCATGTCTGCATGTGTTTATCGTCCTCTTGTGGTGGCTCCACTGTCAATGAGCCTCCACACTGCTTTAAATGAATCTTCTCCAAACAACTCTTCAAACAAGCATAGAGAAAGATGGCATCACAGCAGCACGAAACTGATTTAAAAATGCAAATGCAGATTCGACCTTAGTTCCTTCATTGTTGATTATTGCCATGCACTCCAAATCTGCATTTGCAGTTTTAAGATAGTTTCGCTTTGCTGTTCTTTTGATTGTTTTTGAAACTGGAAGGACGCTGGTGTAACACATTAGTTTAGTGCCTTTCAATAAGGGCAATTTGACTCTTCAACAGTAGATGGCGCTTTTGCTCAACTTTCTTTGTGGGCTTGGATTCTCCCTCCCTTTCTTTTTGAAGAATCAGGGAGGGAGGGAGGTGCTGGGTCTGCCTTTCTCTCTGTGATGTTCAAAGCAGCTAGTTAGCTCAGTTTGCTAGGGCTTCTGCTCCTTATACAGGGTTTGTGAGTTTAAACCCTCTGATGTGCAGGTACATTTTGAAAAAAAAAATTACTTTGTTTTTAAACTCAGGAATGAGTTTAACAGTATTTTAACTCAGGGATGAGTTATTGTTAAGCTTTGCTCACCGGTGAAAAAAATTCACTGAATTGCATTCTTAGGGCATCAGCGTGACTTTCTCCTTTCCTTTCCTCTTAAAGGTACAGTTCCTATTCTCTTCTGTGTTCTCATGCCCATGCCAGCATCGTTCAAGGATCCCCTTCAGCTCTCTCCTTCCTCATCAATAGTCAAATTTTTATTTTTAGTGCTCTACATGCAGGCTGGGATGGCTGCCTCAAGGCTGGCTGCCACCATACCTGTCGCCATTCTACATGGATCCTCATGAATTCATATGATCTTTACGCTGAAATGTAATAAAACCACCATCATACTGTAGACAAAAATCGCAGTTCCACAGCTTCATGGCAACACAAAAGTGCAAAAACATGGTTCCAAAGCACGGATCCACATGGATCCTCATGGTTTTTCAATTGGGTCACCTTAACATCACCATCAAATCACATATCATGTCCATGGCCACAGCTTGCACCACAGAAATCATGAGTTTAGGATCCTCAGGATTTTTGCTTTGGGTCACCCCAACATCACCATCAAATCATATGTCATGTCCATGGGCAAAACTTGCATTAGAGAAATAACAGATCCACGGCTTTGTGGCAACACCATGCAGCAAAAACATGGTTCTGAAGCATGGATCCTCGGGGTTTTTGCATTGGGCCACCCAAGCACACCATCAAATCACAGAACATGTCAATGGCTACAGCTTGCACCACAAAAATCACAGATCCATGGCAATTCTGCAAAAACATGATTCTGAAGCACAGATCCTATTGGATACTTGGAGTTTGCGTTGGGACGCCCCAAACTTACCATTAAATCCCATATCATGTCCATGGCCACTGCTTGCACCACAGAGTTCATGGATACATGGCTTTGTGGCAACACCATGCTACAAACACACAGTTCCAAAGCACAGATCCTCATGGATCCTAAGTGTTTTTGCATTGGGTCACCATGAACTCACCATAAAATCACATATCATGTCCATGGGCAAAGCCTGCACCACAAAAGTCATGGATCCACGACTTTGTGGCAACATCACACAGCAAAAACTGTGTGACCCAGTGCAAAATCCCTGAGGATCTATGAGGATCCATGCTTCAGAAGTATGTTTTTGCAGCATAGTGTCGCCATGAAGCCCTGGCTCTGTGAATTTTGTCATGTAAGCTGTGGCCATGGACATTATATGGGATTTGATGGTGAGTCTGGACATTATATGGGATTTGATGGTGAGTCTGGGGTGACCCAATGCAAAATTCCTGAGGATCCATGAGGATCCATTGTTCAGAACAATGTTATTGCAGCATGGTGTCACCATGAAGCTGTGGATCTGAGAGTTTTGTGGTGCAAGCTGTGGCCATGGACATGATGTGTTATTTGATGGTGGAGAAACGACGGCTGAGAGGTGACATGATCGAGGTTTATAAGATTATGAATGGAATTGAGCAGGTTGAGAAAGAAGTACTTTTCTCCCTTTCTCACAATACAAGAACTCGTGGGCACTCTATGAAATTGCTGAGCAGTTGGGTTAGAACAGATAAAAGGAAATACTTCTTCACCCAAAGAGTGATTAACATATGGAATTCACTGCCACAGGAGGTCATGGCAGCTGCAAGCATGGACAGTTTCAAGAGGGAATTAGATAAACATATGGAGCAGAAGTCCACCAGTGGCTATTAGCCACAGGGTATAGATGGGAACTCTCAGTCTGGGGCAGGTGATGCACTCTATTCTTGGTGCTGGAGGGGGCAGCAGTGGGAGGGCTTCTAGTGCCCTGGCCCCACTGCTGGACCTCCTGATGGCACCTGGTATATTTTGGCCGCTGTGTGACAGAGTGTTGGACTAGATGGGCCACTGGCCTGATTCAACATTGGCTTCTCTTATGTTCTTATGTTCTTATGAGTTTGCAAAATCCCAATGCAAAATCCCTGAGGAGCCATGGTTCAGAACCCTGCTTTAGAATCATGTTTCCTTTCATTTATTATCTTCATTAAGCAGAGGACTTAAGCCAAATGTACAAACAGCTACTATAAAACATATTACATATAATTACAAGATTACCTGGTTGATATTGTTTTATATTGTTTATATTGTTTAAATTGTTTATATTGTTAGCCGCCCTGAGCCTTCGGGGAGGGCGGGATATAAATCGAAACAAACAAATAAATAATAAATAAATAATTTAGACCAAACATTTTTACAATAAAAACTAATAAACATACTCATAAACAATTAATAGACTTAGAACCATGTTTTTGTTCCATGGTGTCACCACAAAATATGATTTGATGATGATGCTGGGATAACTCAAAGGAGAAATAATGAGGATCCATGAGGATCCGTGCTTCAGAATCATGTTTTTGTGCCATGGTGTAGTCACAAAGCCGTGGATCCATTATTTCTGTGGTGCAAGCTCTGCTCACAGATATGATATTTGACTGGATGCTGAGTTTGGGGTGACCCAATGCAAAACCCCTAGGATGCATGAGGATCTGTGCTTCAGATCCATGTTTTTGCAGCACAATGTTTCCATGAAGCTGTAGATCTGTGATTTCTGTGGTGCAAGCTGTCACCATGGACATGGTATATGATTCGTGGCAGAGTTGGGATTTGAACCCGGGTCGTAGTCTGACACTGTAGCCCAGGAGTCCCCAACGTGGTACCCATGGGTGCCATGCCTGCCACAACCTTTCCTGGCATTCATCAAAGGGAAGGGTGGGGCCAGGTAGGGCTCCTGCCCAGCAGGGCTTCTGAGTGGCCACTGGATATCCAATTGTCTGGGCAAATTAAAACATTGTTTCAGCAGCAGCTGCCAGCACAGTGTTGGTTTTATTCTCTTTCATTCCTCTTTTCCGATGTCTTTTTTGAAATTATTCCTCTTCTCCCCTTTGCTTTGGCTTCCTCCGTGTGTGTGGTGCCAGGCTCTTGTGGTTGTGCCCACCACCCTGTGTCAAAATCCCAAAGGTGCCCACAGGCTCAAAAAAGTTTGGGACCCCTGCTCTAGCCCCTGAACCACACATGATTCCATTGGAGACGTGGAAGATCCTCTCCTTTCTCATATTGTTCCAGTGGTCCAGAAACAGGTTTTTTCCCCAAGTGTTAATGCCAAAAATAAATGCAATCTGAGTATTCTCAGAATTCATTGTAGTGGCTCCAGAGGTACATTTTACAGAACCTTGTCACAGTGTCCTGTGAACTTCCACACAAAGCGGCAACGCCACCGCCCCCACCCCCATCCAGCCTCACCCAATCTCTCTCACAGGGCCAGGCAGTTGGCATCCAGTTACAGCCCACTCCTGCCCCTCTTATGCTAAAAGGGCACGTGTTTGTCTTTTGGTCTAATGGAGTAGCGTCTGTAAAGTACTGGGTTTCGTGCCTCATGACTCGGACGATGACATAAGAGAAGACACGTTTATTCGTACTTCACACAAGACAAAGACAAACAGTAACGGCCGGAGGCCAACTATATACAGTAAGGGGGGGGACGCCCCACATTCCTATTGGCGGGTTTGAATCGCCCGCCAATGCTGCCATTGGCTCTTTATTGGCAAGCTCAGGAGCCTAGTCCCTATTGTTCTCAGAGAGCGGAGCTCGGCTGCATTTCACCAGCTCAGGCTCCTGATCCTAGGACATAACAGCGTCAAATGACCACACATTCCAGGAGTCATAAATCAAAGCCATCTCTCAGCCGGGATCCACTTTGAATGTGTTTTTACAAAGGGTTGGTACTAGTGTCACCAGAGTGCTGTTGGATAAAATTGAGGCTAGCACAAGGGGAGCTTGATTATTGTCAAAGAACAAACTTCTGCAAAAGTAATTAGGAGACACCTTTCCCTTGATTTACTATGACATTTATTACTCATTTCAAAACCCAGGGTTTACATGACAGGAATAATGCAGAGGCCAATTCTGCTGCCACATATACCCAGACAAAAAGGCAAAGGACCTAATGGTATCAACACCACCACCTCATGCTTATACTCCCACATTTTCCAACATAGTTTGTGCCATTAAATGCCAACAATGCTGTTCAGTTTCCCAATTTGGACATGCATGTAAAACTGTACACCAAAGGATAAATGGACACAAATCTGACATCAAGAGTTAGAAAAGTCAGAATCCATGTAGGATAACATATCAACCCACCAGGGCACTCGAAGGGGGAACTCAAAGTGGATGTTTAATTTCAGAAGAATTTAAGAAACAGACTGAAATGCGGGATTGTTGAATTGAATGTTATAACAGTCATGACAGTGTTACCCCAGATCTTAACAGAGATATCGGCTTCTCATTGCAGTACGCTCAATAAGTCATTCTATTCTTACTTATTCCCAGAAATCAAACTTTGCAGGTCTTATCATTCCAGTCATTCCTCTCTGGGGCCTGTCATTCCAGTCCCAGGACACTCCTGCTACCCCCAGGGGCTGTCATTCCACTGCGGGGCCTGTCATTCCACCCTCAGAACACTTCTGCTACCCCAGCGGCTGTCATTCCACTTTGCGGCCTGTCATTCCACTCCCAGAACGCTCCTGCTACCCCCAGGGGCTGTCATTCTACTGTGGGGCCTGTCATTCCACCTTCAGAAAACATTTGCTACCCCCATGGGCTGTCATTCCACTCCTGGGCCTGTCATTCCAGTCCCAGAGCAGTGTATTTGGGACCAGAGACCTTAATGGAAAATCTGTTCCGCATTTTCTTTGCAACTCTTCTTGAGCTGTAATGTATTTCAATGGAGCCCATGCAAGTCAATTGGCATTTCTAATGGGCCTTCAGTTCTCTCCCATTGTTTCCAGTGGGCAATCCTGTTCTTCCCTTTGGTACATCCCCAGCTCCTTTGCCCTCCCTCACATGCTCTTTCCTTCCCACATGCCCCTGCTGCATCGAGGGAGGAGGGGACACTCCTCCGGGGACCATTTCAATTCGGCTGGACTGGAGGAAAGCTCGTATCAGAGGGATTTTACCTAGGAGCTAAATGGCAGCCCTTTGCAATTTGCTTGAGAAAAAGACATAGGAACTGTTGTGCTGTGCAAATTTAAAGCTGACCACCAGATTACCCTGAGGTAGCTGTAGAAGGTACAAGTGGGTAATCAACAGGGTCAAGAAAACCGGAGTTCGAAAGTGGATAGACAAATTTATTTTTAAAAAGTTTTGCAGGAATAAATGGCAGCCCTGTGCAGTTTGCTTGAGAAAAAGGCACAGGAACATTTATGTTGACCATAGACTTTGCAAGGGTATCTTGCAGAGGAAAGATGACACCATGGTAGCTGTAAGGAAACAGTTGTAGGTAGTCTATGGGTTTGGCATGTTTCGGAAACCTGAGTAACCGGACATGGGGGGGAGTGGGAGTTGTGGAGGGGGAGGGAAAATGGAACAGTCAGGGGTCATATACACCCAGCAGTTACCATTAAAAGGTTTTGATTGCCACTGTGTCTTCTCTTTCTGAGGGCAGTCTTGTTAGGCGGATGTGTGCAAACATTGTGTGCCAATTTTTGAAGGGACCTGTAGAAGGTCCCAACTGAAGTGGTTAAAGAATAGAATCCTGTCCTATTATATAAAAGGGTAGTGGTCTGGCGAGATTCTATGCTTGGCAAAATCAGTTCGCTCCCTGGTATGTTGCTCAGAATCTGTCCCTATCCACTAGCTGTGTTGCCTGAGTTCTCTCCCACCCACTGCAGCCTAGGCCACTCTTCTCCGATTGGGCCAGCATTTCAAGCTCATTTGCATATAGAAGCTGATTGGACTTCACTCCATCTTGCACCTCAAACCCCCCCTCCCCTGCAAGACAGTTGGAATTGTCAGTTGTTTATGCAACCTGTTGTATTCTGAGGTGAAATATGTCCTCACTCACAACACTTCCCCTTCAAAAGAAACAAACCCAATAACACAACCGTGTCACACCACAAAAAAGACAGGTCACACCACAAGCAGAATACCACAAGGCAAAAAAAGCTCTGGTACTAATTCTGGCAGGGGACGCTGTGAGTGTAGAAAATGATTTATCAACACAGTGGAAAATCTTTAGGAATTGTTTGGTGCATTTACCATGGGGCACCCACCCAGAGCCTCTGGCATTTTCTCACTCTGCTGGCATCAAAACCAATTGAAGGCAAAATAGAGATATGGAGACTTTTCCATCCTCCTTTGCATCAATTTGTCTTTGTTGGCAATGGCAACCCTAGGCCTGGCTGCTTGCTCCTGTTCAGCAGGAGCATCCCTATGGAAACTGCCTGGGTGATTTCGGACCAGCCGGAGACTTTCTGCCTAACCTGCCTTACAGGGTTGCTGTATAGATCACAAAGCCGAAAAGAATGAAGTAAACTGCTTTGCTCCCCGCTAATGAGAAAGACAGAATTTTGCCTAGGAAGAGGCTGCTGAGAGGGGATGAGATAAAGTTGCCAACTATAGGTATGGAAATTCCTGGAGATTTGAGGGGTGGAGCCCAGAGAGGGTGAGGTTTGAGGAGAGGTGGGACTTCAGACAGGTACAGTGCCATAGACTCCACCCTCCAAACCAGCCATTTTCTCCTGGGGAACTATTGTTGCCAATCTTGGCCCAGTGGCCATCAAACCATTCTCTTCCACCCCCTGCTGTGCAGCTGTCTTTCCCCTAGGGTTGCCAATCTCCAGGTGGTACCTGGAGATCTCCTGCTGTTACAGTTGATCTCCAGATGACCGAGATCAGTTCTCCTGGAGAAAATGGCTGCTTTGGAGGGTAGACCCTATGGCATTATACCCTGCTGAGTCCTTCCACCCCCTCCCCAATGCTGCCCTCCACAGGATCCACCCCCCAAATCTCCAGGTATTTCCCTACTTAGAGCTGGCAGCCCTACTTTGGTAGGCAACTAAGCTTGGTCCTGTCACCTGTTTTGGCCTTTGAGAGAAAACTCATTGGGGCCAGTCCTGATAGGGTTGCCAACTACAGATGGGAGATTCCTGGAGATTTGAGGGATGGAGCCTGAAGAGGGTGAGGTTTCGGGAGGGGTGGGACCTCAGACAGGTACAATGCCATAGATTTCACCCATCAAACTAGCCATTCCATCCTGGGGAACCATTGTTGCCAATCTCCAGGTGGGGTCTGGAGATCAATCAGAATTACAACTGCTCTCAAGGAGGGAGGGGGGAGGAAATGGAAAGCTGAAGTCAGGGGACAGATAACGGTAGGCTGACAATTGCCTCAGAGGGAGATAGGGTTGCCAACTCCAGGTTGGGAAATTTCTGGAGATATGAGGGGTAGAGCCTGGAGATGGTGAGGTTTGAGGAGGGGTGGGGTCTCAGACAGGTACAATGCCATAGACTTCACCCTCCAAACCAGCCAGTCCCTCATGGGGAACCATTGTTGCCAATCTCCAGGTGAGGGCTGGAGACCACTCAGAATTACAACTGCTTTGCAGGAGAGAGGGCAGAAGTCAGCTGAAGTCAGAGGGGCAGATAACAGTAGGTTGATGGTTAGCTGGGAAGGAGATGGGGTTGCCAACTCCAGGCTGGCAAATTCCTGGGGAGTTGTGGGGTGGAGCCTGGATAGGATGGGGTTTGAGGAGGGGTTGGACCTCAGGCAGATAGAATGCCACAGACTCCACCCTCCAAACCAGCCATTTCCTCCTGGGTAACAATTGTTGCCAATCTCCAAGTGAGGGCTGGAGATCACTCAAAACTACAACTGCTCTTCAGGTAGCAGAGATCAGTTCTTCTGGAGAAAATGGTGGTCTATGAGGTTGCCACAGCAAATTCACACTGTGTGCCCAAAGCCAGGGCACTCTCCCAGAGCCTCTTTCTAGAGCTCGTTGCATTTATTTCCACAACGGGCCTTACTTCCAATAAGAAAATAAAAAGGAAAAAAAAAGATGTGGTAAATGGGATTATGATTATCATAGTATCGCATTTTGATTCACCAGTCAGAGAAGGGAAAAAAGTTTAAACATTTACCGGGTATCATTGATGGCAGAAGTCACCATTAAAATTGCAGTGGCTGTAGGAACCTCCCGGGTATCGAATGCTGGACCTCTGGTTGACCAGGCAGGTGCTCCTTCACTCTGCCACAACACCTTGCTGCAAGGAAGTGGTCCCTTGTTCCTTGTGAGCTATAGAACTTGCCTTGCTCCCAGGCATGTTTTCAAAGTTTTCAAAGTTCCTCCATAAAATAAATGCAGGCTGACAGGACCACACCGACAGTGGGATACCTGTTGTGTATGCAGTCAACATAGTGCCATCAACGAAGAGCCAGAGCTTGAGTACCTGAGAACAATGGGACTGAGGTTCCCTGGCTCCCGCGTAGGGGGACCAATGGGAACGGCGGCGGGAATTCAAACCCGCCAATGGTACCAGGGGGGCGGCCCCTCCCCAATGTATATAGTTGGCCTCCGGGCCGGTTATCAGTGTCTCGTGTTGTATAATAGCGAACCATGCTGATCACTACATCGCTGTCTGTGGTTTCTTTATGCGTCTAACCCACTATACAACAATGGCGACGAAGGTGGGATCCTGTTGAGCGCTCCAGCCGGGCTGTCGGACAACGCTACCGAAGACTCGCTCCACCACTCCACGGGCATCCTCCATGAGCGCCGCCGAGGGTGAATCCAGAGCCGCGTCGTTGCCGCCGACTAGCACAATGGCCATCGCTCCAGGATCCGGGCTGATACCGCCGTTCGACGCTTCCCAGCCCCGACGATGGGGAGCCTGGGTCACGGGTTTGCGGCAAGCCTTCGTGTTCTACCAGATCACGGACGAAGACCGTAAGAGAGGACTGCTGCTCTGCTCTTGCGGCCCCGTGATCGTGGATCTGGCCCAATACCTTCTCTCTCCCAAGAAGGTGGAGGAGTGCACGGTCGACGAGATTGTGAAGGCCGTGCAGAACTACTACTCCCCGAAGCCGTCGGAGATGACCTGCCACGTGGTTTTCCAGCATAGGAACCAGCAGGGCAAAGAAACCGCCGCGGAGTTCCTCGGAGAGCTCCGCCGCCTGGCGGCCGACTGCGCTTTCGGAGAGCACTTGGAGATGGCTCTCCGCGACCGTTTCGTCGCTGGCCTCAGGGACGAGAAACTCCAGCGCCGAATAATGGAGGGCGAGAAGGTGACCATCACCTCAGCGTTAGCCACCGCCACTGCATGGGAGAGGTCACATCCGACCACCACCACCGCGACGCATCGTGTGGCCTCCCCCGGAAACAGCGACAGCGACGACCCCGAGGTACACCGCACACTAGCCCAGCATCGCCCGCCAGCACCGTCCGCTAGCTCCGCACGCAAGCAACCCGGCTCGGCGGCGCAGGAGTGTGCCAGCTGCGGAGGGCAGCATGAGAGGAGATCGTGCCGGTTCCGGGACGCCACATGTTGGGACTGCGGCCGCACGGGCCACATCGCAAGGGTTTGCCGGTCCAAGCCATCACGCGCAGCACAAAAACCGCTCCGCCGCAGGTCTGAGGCGCATTTCGAGGACTGCGCGGCCCCGGAGGCAGACCTATACCAATTCGACCAACGCGCCGGCCGCCCGAACACAGGTACTGAAACTCCCCAGTCAGGCCTCTACCCCAAAAATATACGTACGGATCAAAGTGAGAGGGGCCCCCTTACAAATGGAACTCGATTCGGGCTCCGCCTGTTCCATCATTTCGGAGGCCACATTAAGACAGATTTGCCCAAAGGGGGCCCCCGCTTGCGGCCATCACCCGTGACGCTCATGGACTTTCAGAGAAACCAAGTGCCAGTGAAGGGGGTAGGGAGTTTCAGGGTGCAGTACCGGGGCTTCAAGGGTCACTTGGACTTGCTCGTAGTCGAGGGCGACCTAGTTAGCCTCCTGGGGAGGGCTTGGTTTGGACCCCTAGGAATCGCGATAGAGGGGGTCCAGCATTGCGCAACCCGCGACTTCCAGGAAGTGTGCCGCGAGTTCCCATCCGTTTTCGATGGGTCCCTGGGCCGATATACGGGCCCCCGGTCTCGCTACAACTCAACCCCACAGTGGCCCCTATCCGCATGCGTGCCAGGTCCGTTCCGTTTGCCTTAAAACCAAAAATAGACGCGGAACTGGACCGACTGGTGGCGCAAGGGGTTTTGGAGCCGGTCTCTCACGCAGTGTGGGAAACCCCGATCGTGACCCCCATTAAACCTAACGGGGATGTCCGCATCTGCGCGGATTATAAATGCACGATAAATCGGGCATTGCAGGACCATGCCTACCCGGTCCCGGTGGTGAGCCATGTTCTGGGCACCTTGGCAGGGGCCAAGATCTTCGGCAAACTAGATCTGGCCCAAGCGTACCAGCAGCTGCCTGTCGACGGGCCGACCGCAGAGGCCCAAACAATTGTAGAAGCGCCGCCCCCGACCTCCAAAGCCGAGCTCCAGGCTTTTCTCGGACTCTTGAACTTTTACCACGCCTTTCTCCCCCACAAGGCGGCGGTAGCCGAGCCCCTCCACAGGTTGCTCGACAAAAGGGCACCCTGGGTCTGGGGCCCGCATCAGGTTGCTGCGTTCCGGGCCGTCAAGGCCCTGCTCATTTCGAACGCGGTCCTGGCACATTTCGACGAGACCCTGCCCGTGGTCTTGGCTTGCGATGCGTCTCCATATGGGGTGGGAGCCGTGCTGGCGCACCGTCTCCCGGACGGCCGGGAGGTCCCGGTCGCGTACTACTCGCGGACCCTGTCTGCGGCCGAGCGGAACTACGCCCAGATAGACCGCGAGGGACTGGCAGTCGTGGCCGGGGTGAAGAAGTTCCACGACTTCGTCTATGGCCGTCCCTTCACAGTCGTCACAGACCACCGGCCGCTGCTGGGCCTCTTCGCGGCGGACCGCCGGACGCCACAGGTACTCTCCCCTCGGGTCTTGCGGTGGTCCATCTTCTTGGCGGGCTACAACTACACGCTCCAGCACCGGCCAGGCAAGGCAATGGGACATGCAGACGCGCTGAGCCGCCTCCCCCTGCCAGACGAAGGGGAGGACCCGGCCCCAGCTCATCATGTCCTCCAGTTGGAGGGTCTTCCAGACGCCCCTCTCCAGGCCACGGACATCGCCCGCCGCTCAGCCCGTGACCCCATCATATCCCGGGTTCTCGGCTGGGTGGTGAGGGGATGGCCTACGGCCTCGGCGGGCCCTGAGTTCAGCGCATTTACAACACGGCGCGAGGAACTATCGGCACACAAGGGCTGCCTGCTGTGGGGGACCGGGTCGTAGTCCCCAGCGCACTCCAGCAACAGGTCCTGCAGGCTCTGCACGAGGCACACCCCGGCATCGTGCGGATGAAAGCCCTCGCCAGGAGCTACGTCTGGTGGCCAGGCATCGATGGGGAAATAGAGGCCTGGGTGAAGCGTTGCCAGATCTGTCAAGAGGTCCGGCCAAGCCCACCATGTGCACCCCCCAGGCATGGGAGTCAACAAGGACCCCGTGGTCCCGGCTCCACATCGACTTCGCCGGACCCTTCCACGGGTTAACATTCCTGGTCACCGTGGACGCATACTCCAAGTGGCTGGAGGTGAGTCCAGTCTCCTCCACCTCCGCAAGCGCCACCATCCGAGCCCTCCGGAAGATATTTGCCACGCATGGCTTGCCGGACACCATCGTCTCCGACAACGGCCCGGCGTTCACATCCGAGGAATTCCAGCGGTTCCTGCGGGACAACTTGATCCGGCATATCAGGTCAGCACCCTTCCACCCTGCCACGAACGGCCAAGCGGAACGCATGGTACGCACGGCTAAGGAAGCTTTAAGCCGCCTGACCGAGGGAGACTGGGAGTCACGCATAGCCCGGTTCTTGCTGGCGAACCGGACAACACCCAACCCGGTCAGTGGCCACTGCCCCGCGGAGCTTCTCATGGGCCGGCGACCCGCCATCCTCCTGGACCGCCTGCACCCCGACAGGGCTCCAACAGGACGGAACTGGGTCGAGGACCGGGAGGCACCACGGGGCTTCTTCCCAGAGGACCCGGTGTTCGCAAGGAACTACGGCCGAGGCCCGGAGTGGATAGCAGGAAAAGTAATCCGCCCCACCGGCCCGGTCTCTTATGAGGTGTCGACAAATGACGGGCAGGTCCTGCGGCGCCACGTGGACCAGCTGAGGCGGCGCCTACTTCCAACGGTAGGAGACCGGGGTAACCAAGGGGAGGTGGAGCAGGCCCCACGAGAAGCTGAGGGAGAGCCCGAGGCGGAACGAGACTGCAGAGAGGCGGACCCCAGTGACGGCCAGCTCAGTATGCCCGAGGCCTCATCAGCCGAGGGCCAGACGGCGTACCCTTCCCCAGCGGAAGGAGGTGAGGGGGCAGGCCCCGCCACACCACCAAGACTTGGCCGCGGAGAAACCCCAACGCCTACACCACGACGGTCCATCAGGGAACGCAGAGCCCCCGCATACCTGAAGGACTATGTCACCTAGACAGGATCGGGACTATGGGGGGAGGGGTGTTGTGTATGCAGTCAACATAGTGCCATCAACGAAG